>JAYRBT010000001.1:40634529-40655045 GCA_036023395.1 Myiotriccus ornatus | reverse complement strand
CTCTTCACTGTCAGACTGTAAATTAACAAAGCTGTTGTCAGACTGCACCTTCTATTATAGCCTCTTGTAAACCTGGATGTTTTCATTATTTGCTTCAAAAGACTAGTCGTCTACATCACCTCTATTAGAAATGCTTCATTTATGCCTTGATAGGCATGTCTCTACCAGATGAAAGAGTGTGTGTTGACTTAGATATAAAGTTTCATCTGCATAAATAAATTTTCTTTCCCCCAGTTCATCATAAAGACTATGACTAAAATCTAAGGTGTAAATCTGTTTTGAAGCAATGTTACCATATTAATCCTTTAAAGTTTCACATACCTTTTCACACGTCTACAACTCTTTGGGATTTGTATTTGTAAAGGTCTACTGTAGAGTAATTTACATGATATACTGTGTCACTGAACACCACCATATAAAGGTAAATAAATGACTCTTTAAAATTACCTGTATAGCAAGCGCTCGAGCTACAAGACTTCTAAGATATTGTAAAGGATCTTCTGGACCTTCCCACTTGCTTTGCCATGCGATAGGACACTGAAATAAAAATATATTTACTGAAAGTATCAATTTCAAATCCATTATGTTTTAAACTAGTAATTTGAATGAAATTAAACAATCTGGAGATCAAATATATCTACAAAGAAAAAAAGGAAATAGAAGTGATAAAATGACCAAAATATACAACCACTACCAGAAAGGTCATATTCCTGCTAATTCTTCTTGTGGCCCACAGAGATACAGTGCTGATGAGGAACTTGCAAGAACCTCTCCTATTGAATAAGGAAACATCAGTTTTTCCCATGAACAATTCAAAAAGCCCTAAGCAGATTATTTCTTGAAAAGCCACAATGTCATCTTTCAAGAGCAGCCACAGCTTCCCATTCCTTTGCTGCTTCCTCCTCAGACTTGAACATGCAGTTGTGTGGCTATGTGGTAAAAAGAAGCTGGTACAATTCCTCTGCATGATTATTTTCTCATCTCATTCTAGAGCAAAACCTGACATAAAATCCTACAAGACCTCCCCATACAAATTTCTCACGGACTTCAAAAAGAAAGCCCTAGAGGGCCCTCTGTTAGATTCCTCCTCATAAAACAGGGGTAAAAACATTAATTTTATCTACTCCACAGGAATCTGTAAAGTACAGTGAAAGTGATTCTGCAAGATTCTCCTACTTAAGAGAAAGAGAACTGATGTAAATCATTACCTAGAGAATACTGCACAATACTGAAGATGCTGAATGGGATAAACAGTTTATCCTTTTAATATTTACTGCTGCATTTTCAAGGAGGTTCATACTATAATAGCATATATTCTGAATAGATTTTCAAAATTTGATTACGTAAGTTTGTAAGAGAAGGTATCTTTCAAAGTAAATACTCCATGTGTACCTTCTATAGATAAAACCAGAACATAACTAGGTGTGGGGACACTAATTAAGAATGAATTGAATAAATCAGAACACATACAAGACATAACTTAACAAAGCATAGTTAACTGCATATCTTTTTTTGTAATTATGATTTTTTTGAAACTTTTTTTTATTTAAAACTCTTGACCTTGCATTTTTGCAGACTTCCTAGCTAAATATGCATTTACAGACAGCTCACCAATCTATCATTTAGAAGGTATTCACCTAACATCACTAATATATCACTTTAAATTACTCAAATTTTAAAGAAATAGCTTTGCTAATTGTTATTCTGTAAGCATATTTCAGATGTGTACTTTTGCTAATTTTGGCTGGGGTAGAGTTAATTTTCTTCACGGTGGCTTCTATGGGGCTAATATACCAATTTTATACAAATAAAGGACATTGCTGAAACCTTTAGAAGTAGTACATTTCTTGATTTTTGCATTTCTATTAATAATATTGCAGTTTCTTTAGGTGCTATAATCTTAAAAGAACTACAATCTTGGTGCTTTTAAAATACAAATTTTTAAAAATATTCTTTTGTTACAAAACACATGACAACACTAAACTAAATAAGAACAGTGTATAGAAGATCCATGCAAGAAATCATTTTAGGATGATAAATACAGTGAGGTTTAGCTGTCTTGAGGTTTAGCTGCCATGCCAAGAATGTGTCATTAGCCTCTCTGAAAGGCTGCTGAAAAGATTGCTATACAGTCACAATCCAGTCAAGTGATCTGTGTCAAGGTAAGTGGGTAAGTAACAGATGAAATGACAGAAACACTTCACTGAATACATCACAAAGCACTGAACTGATGTTTGTGAGAGGTAAAAACGCATAGAATTTTTAACTACATTTTTGTGACAGTGATCAGCTTCATAGCTCCTGCTGCTTCCAATTTAGGAGTGCATCTTAAGCACACAAGCAAGTCATGCTCTTTTGCTCAGTAACAAAAAATATAACTGTAAGTACTAAAGAATGACCATTACGTGTATCATTTGCATTTGCTATGACATGTACTTAGTACCAATTTCTACCACACTGTCAAAACATGTTTAAAAAGGAAATGAGATTGCTAACATGAAAACATTAATTTACGCTAATTGGACTGCAATTTTTCTAACAAATGCTGTCTCGTGAATCTAAGAAGACAACAAATTTAATTATTGTTTTGATAAGAAATTTGATAGATCAATAAATGCATAAAAATCTTTTTAACAGTACTTGTTCTTCCAGTGAAGATATACAAGATGTAAATAGGAATTATCATTCACTGCAGAACCAATCTCAATATATATGCATTAGCATTGGCAGAATTTATCAATTGGTGCAGGTGAAACAAAACCAGAGTTTCAGGTCACATCCATGTTTGACTATCTTTGTAATCCAATTATCTAGCTATTAATGATGAAGTATGTAAATTTGCAGTCACTAATTGTATCAGTTTATAAATATGCCCAGTTTGATACCAAAAAACATGGAGAAAGTACATTTGCAAATTCTGATTACTTTTCTCATATATATGGAATATAGGGTGAGATGATAGGTTGGTATGATAGGCACAGCCTGTCTGGTGTGATATGGCAATACTCCACGCTGAATAAATGCAGAGAGCAAATTGTGATTTTAACTTAAATTTTAAGAAAATGTAAAAACTAAGTAAATTGACAGATTTACATGTTCTACTGGCTAATATATTTGACTTATCAAACATGACTTGGTATTTGAAATTGAAATAGCATTCCACAACTTCTAACCTTATTGGAATTGTCTTTAAGAGAAACTTTATAAGGGCAATATATTCAGAAGCTTCTACAAGTACTTGAAGCAACACTTTTCTGAAAAATTTTACAGAAAAACCCTGATTCTATTCAGGAGTTACTATCAAAAAGAAAAAACAACACCATTTTAGAGTCTTTATCAATAAAAGAGTTTAGAACAACTGGTGACATGAAAATGTGTATCAGAGTTTGTTCGGTTTCCTTGGTTTTTTTTCACTGTACATTATAATGTATACAAAATTACAAAATTACTTACCTTCTGGTTTAACAGAGCACTTGCTAGTCTTTGTACTTCAGAACTCAGTAATGAGGTACCTCTGATGACTTTACTTAAAGAAGCAAGTGACTGATGGACACTTTGCACAAGGCGAATGGCACTGAATTGTTCCAGAGTAATGAAGGATAAGATTGGAGATCCTTGTTGCTCTGCAGGAGGAGACACCTTCTGATGGATCAGGTTAGAATTCTAAAATAGAATATGTGATATCCAGTTAATAAACTCAGTGAAACTATAGTGTTACACAGCATATTATTTGTTTAATTTGTATTACTTCATATGACCTTATTAGCTTCGAATTAATACTGAATATCAGCCTTTTTCTGACATTGGATTAAAACTACAGCGATACTTTCAGTATGTCTGTGAAATGTTCAGTAAAGACACCACTCTTCTGAGACAACTCTATCCACCCAGTTACTTCAAAAGTACTTGAATTTCTGAAAAATCTTCACTTAGCTAAATCACTGCTTTTAGTATTTGTGTTAATGTGTTAGTATAAAAAGCAGTGCTGTACTCAGCATAACCAGATTGTATTGGGTACTATAAACTATGCTGCCAGATATAGTTCTTGCTTTGGTAAGACTAGTTCAACATGGAAGCAAATTCAATAGAATAATAAATACAAAAGAAGTATAATATTATGTGTAAACCTTGGGTAACAGACTCTGAGAGGTAATGCTGCTCTCATATTGCCATTTTTACTACTTAATTCCCCCTTCCATTACAGCCACTGAAAATCCAAATTTATCCAATGATTTCAAGAGATGGTATTACTTTGCAAATCTTAATTCATATGCAGCGTATTATATAAATATATTTTAGCATGTGTTCAGAAACTGCCAACCTGACATGTGACAAGAGGCTGCAATGAATTCCAATTATAGAATTAAAAACTCTACTGGAAAATTCTACATGGCACAAATGCAAAAAGAAATCTCTTGTTTTTGAGTAAAATTTTTTTGCTATTTCAATTTGTAGTAATTTATTAAAGGTAAAATTTGATTTTACTTTCTCTGAAATATTTCTTCCTAAAATAACAAGTAGTTTTGACTATTTTTCAGATTAAATAAACTTCTGAATTGTCACATGGCATCCTGCTTTCCGGAACACACAAGATATCTACATCTATTATCTTTCCCAGGCACTGCACGTTTGTCAGAACTTTCATATTTTTCATTTCAAGCTCATACTGCACTAAACTACCAAGCTAAAATATGAGAAAAGCTAAGTGAAAGATCAGTACTTTGGTTTATGACTGACAAAAAAATGAAGGATAAAGTCTTCCTTCCCACATTGTTAAAAAGGTATACAACAAAATTACTTACTGTTCAAACTATAAGAAGCATACAGTATTTAGAATTGTTATGCTTTGGGGGTTTCTTTTTGCATGCATTCTAAAATCACAGTACCAGTTTCACTTCAGTTTTTCTGAGATCACAGTTTGCTGAGTATACGTAAACTATAATGTAAAACTAGCATAAACCAGTTAATAGTTTCTTATTGAGGTATTTAATTGCACAAAATAAAGAAAGAACAAAGACATTGCAACCATCAGGCTTTGCTCAATCTTTCATATATACTCTCTTAATTCACAACAAATTTACTGAAAGAGAAGACCTCTAAGTTCCTCAATATTGTCCTTTAAATAACAGTCTCCTATGAATTGCATATTCATTTCATTACTCTTTCCAATGCTTTCCCCGGAGAATTTGATAAAACAACCCATCTGTCATTTTTATAGGAAAATTAAACATGAATACCAATATCAGCTTATATATTTAATGTCCTATAACATTCCCTTAAAATCCATTATGTATATAACTCACATCAGTCTTTAAAATATCCTCATGACCTACTTGGGAATTAAGATGAAGAACTACTGAAGTACTGAGTGCTTTTCCTAATCATAAGAAACTGAAGACAGATTCTAATCTTTAAAACTAAATACTATGTTCTGCTACCAATATTAAATCAGGTGTATTTTGAGACTTTGATGAGTTTCGCTTTCAGTTCTGCAAGTGTTGCTTTCTTAGTACAATGTAAGACTTCATAGTCTCATCTAAGCTGTTCCAGAGCTTTACTTTACCTTCTTAAACTGAAACTTTTTCAAACTCCAGTATTTTCTGAAAACTGTCTCCCAAGAAATGCAACAAATATAATGAAAGTAAACTCATTTACCTACCCTAGTATGCATTTGATTCAAAACTCAATTTTAGTGGTGGTGGTGGGTTTTAGAAAACTCCATTAGCCTTTTGATATACCTATTGTCTCCTCCTTCAAGTCTCTCTGCCTATTCTTTTAGATATTAGTTTTTCACTGTTTTTTACACAAATTTTTAGTTGTTAAAAATACAGAAAAGAATGACCCTATATTTCTGTTTCACTGATTTTCCTTTGTGCAAAAAGATCATTCTTCTGTTAAAGCTGAGATACCTAATGAGGTACCATAGTGTGATTCTTGGGGCTGTCCTGTACAGGCCCAGGAGTTGGACTTTGGTGATCCTAGTGGGTCCATTCCAATTCAGGATACTTTCTATGCTTCTATAATGGTTTAGTTAAAAGAGCAACAACTCAATGATTTTCAAAAATACTTTTGCAGTTTTCTTGCAGCATTATGCAACTTTATGAACGTAATTAGTTACAATTTACAAACAAAACAAATGACGGCTTAGGATCATACATTCAGCAAACAATATTGAAGCAGTTGCTGTTGAATTTTTATTATGTGTGGACCTCCTTTCATGGAGCTGCTAAAGGGTTTTTCTGAAACAAGGCAAAAAATGCAACTACTTTACAACAAAAATATAGTACTGATTTCTCTCCCTCTCCTCATGAGAGAGCCATTTGGATATGATGAAACACACAACCCCATTGCATCCTGATACTTTTGTGCTTCTCTGACAAGTATTATGTGATGGGCAATGCCTGAGTTCCACTGGACACTGATTCCAACTGATCCCGTTATCCGACAATGAGGGATTATATAGTGCTTATATAGGTCCTAATCTACACCCTGTCATGGCAGAAGGCTATGTGGGAAAAGAATGGACACCAGGACAGAGACTGATTGAATTAACTCTGATGGCCCAGCCACTGATAACAGTCTGTAGGGGGCCACCCTTCCACATTCAGGAAGGGTTTTTAAAATCTGTGTAACATTTGACAACTTGTTCAATAACGACTTTATTTTATAGAGAAACAGTCTTTCATGCAAACTTATACTTAGCATCTTAGTGTGTGGGGTTTTTTTTACTTAATGGCAGGTTCATGAGAGTTTAATTAATTTGATTAGTGTTGAGCTGTTATTAAATCATGCTGAAAAAGACTGTAGAAGCAGTTTTAGGACATTACTCATAACAAGGGTGCTTTCAAATGGCAAGAATTAAAATGTATGTTTTCAAATGAAGCTAATATGGATGAAAGTGTCAAGACATTCTGTATTAGTTTAGAAGAGCTAAATAAAAAGAGAAGTTTGGTTTTATTTCAACATAGGATCACACTGATTTGAAGCAGATTTGAAGTATCTTTTTCATTTCCAGTGTATATCTGCCATTTTTGCTGTTTCGCCACAAAGACTGTGATAGCTCCGAAAAATGAGCCAAAAGGACTCTTATCCTAGAACTACAAAATAGCTGACGTTGGAAGGAACCTCTGGAGACTGCCTAGTGCTCAAAGCTATAGCAGGTTGCCCAGACCTGGCTTTTGTTCAGCCTAGAGAAGGGGAGACTGAGAGGAGACCTCACTGCAGTCTTCAACGGCCTCACAAGGGGAACCAGAGGCGCAGGCATCGATCTCTCCTCTCTTGTGACCAGTAACAGCACTTGAGGAAATGACATGAAGCTGAGTCAGGGGGCGTTTAGTAAAATATCAGGAAAAGGATTTTCATCCAGAGGGTGGTTGAGCACTGGAACAGGCTCCTCAGGGAAGTGGTCACAGCACCAAGCCTGACAGAGTTCAAAATGCATTTGGACAATACTCTCAGGCACATGGTGTGACTCTTGAGGTGTCCTGCACAGGGCCAGAAGTTGGACTGAGTCCTGATGGGTCCCTTGCAACTCAGCATATTCTGTGATTCATTATCACCAAGGATGGAGATTCCACAACCTCTCTGGACAACTTGTTCCACTGGTTGACCATCATCACAGTAAAAAAGTGGCATTTCCTGTATTTCAGTTTGTTCCCACGGCCTCTTGTCCTGTCATGGGACAACACTTAGAAGTGTTTGTCTCCATTTCCTTTACTCCTTCTCATCAGCCAACACACAGTAAACACTAAGATTTCCCCTGAGGCTTCTCTTCCCCAGACTGAATATTTTATATGGACACACTGTACATTGTGCCCCTTCAGCTCTGTTTCATTGATTATAATATCTACAGACCTGATTTTGCCTGCCAACCTGGTTGACTACTTCCTCATATAATTTGTGGTCATCCTCTCCCTACCTTGATACTTCTGTCTCAAAAGTCTCCTCACCAACAAGGCCAGTCTTTTGGCCTGCCTTAGTCAGGTGGAACCTTTCTCTTTCTGGCAGGCTATCATCAATCCTTAAAGCGTCCCATAGCCATAAACACCAAACCCCTGCTGCTGACACCAGCTGTGCAACCACTTTTAGGATCTGTCCACTCCTCCTCGTGTCCTCCACCTTCACTATTAAGGATCAAGAAAAACATTTAGGGTCCCCTGCCCTTAACCACCATCCACAGACCCATGTAGTCATGCTTCATACGCTCCATGCTACCCCTGGCAGTATGACTGGGGGTTATGTAGAAAAGCATCAAAGGGTCATAATCTGAGCACCAGATGAGCCTCGGCAGTCCTTCTACAGTGTCCCAGATCTGAGTCCCTGAAAAGCAGCAAAACTCCCTAGATAACAGATGAGGTCAGAAAATGGTAGCAATCCTTTTCCCAACTGCAGGGAGTTGCTCACTACTATTCCTTACCACTTCCTCCTGGTGCTTATGTGTGGATCAGTTTAGTTGGCTTGGGAGTTTCATTGAGAGTGCACAGATTAAAATATGCCCATAGATTATGATAAATCATTCCAGTGTACATTCTGTAGGACATGTCTATTTTGTTATGTTTCAGAACCATCAGCACAGAGATGTACAACAACTATTTTCAAGGTATTTGTAAGATAATCCTTTTTTAATTAATCCTTGATTTACATATTCAGTATGGGAACAAAAATGTTTAAAAACATACTTAATCTTCCTCTACATATTAGCAAGCCTTTTTGCCTCTGGAATAAAAAGTAGATGATTTTTCAAAAGAGCTTTGAATCTTTAAATAGATTCGTTAGATTCAATTCAGACCTATACTGGACACTTCCTGAGTTTTAGTAGTCTGAAACAGATATTTTACCATTATTTCCCACTATCCTTGGAGATAAGTACGTTTGACAGGTAGAAAACTAATATTTGCTTCTCGTAAATAAAATTGAAGGTATTGTCAACATCTATCCCATCTGCCTCTACTTTACTATTATTCGTATCCAACAGATAGAAAGGATCTTGATGATGATATCAGTAGTAGTAGTAGTAGCGTCATTAGTACTAGTAGTAGTAGTAGTAGTATACCTTGTGAGGCCAAAAGGCAAGGTCCTGCACCTGGGTCAAGGCAATCCCCAGTTTCAGTATAGGCTGGAGGATCAAAGAACTAGGAGGACCCTCTACTCCACTCTCATGAGACCCTGCCTGGAATGCACATCCCCCTCTTGAGTCTTCAGCAGAACACAGACATGGACCTGTTGGAGCTAAATGCAAATGCTTCCAAAATTGAAGGGAAAAAAATTTTTTTACAAACTTCCAGAATAGCTTTTGTGATTCTACTTCTTCATACCTGGGAAATAATTTTACCTCATACTTTGTGCCCATTCACACATAAATAAAATAATTTATGGTTGTTAACTTAAGCAGCAATTTAACTATTTTCTTCATTCCAATTTCCAGGTCTTTAAAACTTCTGAAAAGAAACATGATGCCTTCATTAAAAAATCAACGTAGAATGAGAATGTAGAACTGTACATAATGTCTGTGGAAATATTAAAGTTGCCTAGACTTTTTCAAAGCTTAAAGCAATTACTGGTTGAACAGACTATGAAAACTAATTTTGATAAAAAACATTGTTATTTAAATGTTTTTGAACACTCAAGCAAATGTCTCCCCCCAAAAAAACCTACACAAGGTCAGAAACTCTCCTATTCTAAAAGGAGATCTTTAAAAGATTAGTTTCATTACTGCCTAATAGCATAAAAATTTTCAAAAATCAAAGAAACTTCAAGATAATACAGAATCATGGCATGGTTTGGATTAGAAGGAACCTTAAAGATCATCAAGTTCCAACCCCCACGCCACAGGCAGGGACACCTTCCACTAGACCAGGTTGCTCAAAGCCCCATTCAAACTGACCTTGAACACTTCCAGGGATGGAGCACCCACAGCTTCTCTGGGCAACCTGTGCTAGTCTCACCACTCTCACAGTGAAGACTTTCCTCCTAATATTCAATCTAAACCTACTTTCATTCAGTTTGAAGCCATTCCCCCTTGCCCTGTTCTGCCAATCTGTTTTGCCTCCCTCCGCCAGTAACAAGGATGGATTTAAGGAACGCAGACACCAACTTTAAAGAATAAGTGTTTAAGTTTACTATAGTGCAAGACAGTAAAGAATTACAAAAGAAGCTGTGGCTTATTAAAGGATACACTTAGCAATGCATCTAATCATTACTACGAAGGTCTTATAGTGATTAAGAGAGACATACATCACCAGTTACCCTAAATATATTACCATAATCATCATCCAGACTGCACTTCAGATGGAAAAGTCCCTGATCACAGCGAAGGTTTGGAGGACCTCTTCTCAATAAACTGGAAATACTACACAGTGTGTCCACCCGCAGGTGAGGCCTCCATCTTCATCATGAGAGGGTCCAGCTTATATAGTGTTAAACAAACTGGGTTACATTACTCAACTGGTGCAGCAAAACAATCTGGCTTTCTTCCTCCATTGGTATTCCCCTTAGGCCTGGCCAAGGCCCAAAGGAAGACCAAGGGAGTCGGTTTGGACCATCTAGTATCATATGCCCTATAGCCCTGACTAGTCACTAAATACAGAACTTACAGCTACATTGATATCTCAAATATGAAACACCTGTGACTATGTAAGGGCTACTGTTTTTCATGGCCATGGCTGGAAAGAAAAGGCATATTTATAACACATTTAAGCGTTATTAATTATTAATAATATACTGTGTAAAAAGCATAAATTTATATTCTTAAGGCATTATTAAGGATTACATAGCATCTTGGTTAATAAGCAGATATATGTCTAAATACAATACTAGGTTGGAGAGTTCACCTTATAGTCAACTTTGGCTCAGGGCCAGTTCTTCAGGCCGCAGCATTATATCCTGTCACTACATGTCCTTGTAAAACCTCCCTCTCCAACTCTGCTACTGCAAGGCACTATAAGGTCTCCCCAGAGCCTTCTCTTCTTCAGTCTAACAACCCCAACTCTCTCAGCTTGTCTTCACAGGAGAGGAGCCTAGGAAAAAATATACCAAATTTTTGTACCCAATGTTTCTGTAAAAAAAATAAATTGCTCTTGCTAGGAACAGGTCATGCTAACTAGGTCTTACCCTTTCTGTGCAAGGCTTCAGTACTGACGTTCTACATATGTTATCAAGTTGTTAGGAGAGCTTGCTGTTTGAAGTGGAATTCAGTACCAGGTGTATGCTGTTATAATGTGAAGTTTTAGCATGGAATAGCAAAGGTCTTGAAAGTATGGCCACAGGTTGAAAAGAGAGGCCCAAGAACTATGACCAACAGTTGATGGTCACATAGTCATCGTTGAGAAAGCGCAAAATTAGAACTGGCAAGACTACTGTTGCTTTAGACAAGAAGCAATTACACAACAAAGAAAAATAGACAAGTGAGAGAATAAAGTTACCTGCTATAGCCTGAAAAATAACCCCATCTAAGTGTCACCCAGCCTGTAGGTCAGGAACTGAGGTAAAGGATTACAAAATCATGAGAGAAGAGATCTCAGATTTGAGGTTAATATTAGGGGTGAAAGAAGAGGCCTGTGTCAGGTCCAGCTTCCCTTGTCAAAGAGCTTTCAAGCAATCTTGATTACCTCCAAGTGGGTGACTAAAACTACCAAGAACCAACCAGAAGCACCAACTGTGTGGCGTCAGCTTCATGGTACTGCATACTCACAGCTAATTTATGAACCAAGTTTTAAAGAATAAGTACTTTGAATTTGCACTGATGATGACTAATAATTATAAAGAACTAGCCATTTGCAATGTGTGCTGTTAATGAGTATTAATGTAGTGCAGATTTATTTTGCTGTTTAAAACTGGCCTCATTTACCACTTTTCCAAACACTACAACCAAAATCTCTAATTTTCTGATTGTGCATATATACATATAGGCAATAGTTTCATCTGAGCTTTTTCAAGGAAGATTTGCAAGCCTAAAAGTATGTTTAGTTAGTAAGAGATCATGAAAGGTGTCACATTGAAATATCCTGCTTTTTCTTAACAGGATCACAGACCTGGTTAACAGCAGCCCGTGTTCAGAGGCCACAAATTTCAACATGAAGTTATTAAGTACCAAAAGACTATTTTGACAAAAACATGATGAATTCACTTAGAATAGATTAAATGAGAACTTAATGAGATATTTCACAATGTAATGGCAAATTCTGATGTGCACCTCACGCCACTTCTTTGTGTTTGAATATGTGAGTAAGGGAAAAGTTTTTCTTATTACAGTGTTGTTGTGTACAAGACATAATTTTAGGCCACAGTGTCTGTGATCTATGAGGAAGGGATTAAAGCTAGCATCATATTTCAAGACTATACAAGAATAACATAATTTCTATTTAAAATCATTAAACATCGTCTTGTGTACATTAGAGAAATGAAAAGAATAAATTAAAATCTAAAATAAATTAGTATTTTTTTGGAAACACATACAAGATGTTGTCTTATGTCTTCAGTATGATCTCACCTTCATATGGTGAAAAAAAGTGATATCCTGTTACACCACGTACAGACTTCACAGATAATTACAAAAACCTAACATTGTGCTTACCCCTGCAAATGCATTTAATTTACTTTTTCTCTCCTTGTATTTCAATATTTGAGATAATTCCTTAAACTTTACTTTTTATGTAGTTACCAGGAGGAAAAAAAGAATAAGTTGTCATTTCAAATCAGGTACACTCCTACCTGATTAAGTTTCTTCCATAGGTTGAGAACAGGAGAAAGTTCTGTAGACCATATTTCTCTGTCAAATTTGGAGCCCGCAGTTACTGACCTGCTCAGGATCCGAAGCTGTGAAATTACCTGAGTGATGAGAATACAAATGCAATCTTGAAGAAGGATAAACAAACTTCTTTCAGTACAAAAATGTGATACAACAGCAAATACTCTCCAGTTTATCTTTGAACTATACTTTCCTGCATACTTAATTACTGATCATGATCTGATCAAAACATAAATACCTATATTCAAGCACAGAACATACTTGAGTCTCATTCATATTATGCCACAAACAAAAAAAATCCACATTTTTCTTATTGCAGTAATTGTCTTTGTTCAACTATAATTTAAAAACTAATGAGGTGTTTAATTAATTAATTAGCCTCTTTTCCATAAAGTTTAGAGTAAAAACTCAAGCTCTACCTTAAACTAGGCTTCATCTGTAATTAAAAATTTAAGGGAAACAAAAAAACCAGAATATGTTACTAAATACATACAGTAACTATCAGGTATCAAAACTCAAGATAATTATAGTCAATTCATTATGATCTGACCTGGACCTCTTACTTAGATATTCATGCTACCTCAAACTACTTAAATGCATACTTACTAAAGAAAGAAAGCAAGCAATTAAAAGAATAACTGCAAAACTTCCAGGAAGAAGGAGAGCTTCCAGTTCTTTAAGTCCAACTGTGTTCTATTGTTAGTAACCTTGGTAAGTCCACACATAAACTCATAAAATATATGTATACATTTGTAAAGAAAGAACACGAAAGTTAAAATTCTTCAGTGATACTGAAGTCTGTCCCTTAAACTGCATTTAAATCCCCTGGTATTTTAAGGCATAATAGCTAAAGTTTAGTTCCTTTTCACAGTGTATTTTTTGATAGACATGTTAGAAAACAACTTATTCATTCTCTCCTCTTTTGCTTGACAAAAAAAATGAATTGTGATAGTAAAAAATGTATTAATCATTCAAAAGGACTGGACTGTTTAATTGTTACACAGAATGAGGGAGAAAGTCAAGTTGTTTCTGCTGGGTTTTGACTTATTTTCTGTTCTTGAAAGATGTGCAATGATGAAGTCTTTTGTTTTGTTTTTCATTTTCTTTCATTGAAGCAAACAGCAGCTTCTTATTAATCAGTTTTGATAGGGACTATGAAGCACTATAAGATGACAGTAAAATCATTGTTTTAACTTCTATAATAAGCACTGACCATGAGACTGTGGACTCTCAAATTCTGAGAGAAGACAGCAAGGCTAGTAGTAGAATCACAATCCCAGACCTCAGAAAAGATTTTAACTTAGTCAGCAATGTTTTTAGCAGGACCCAGTTGGTAACTGTTTTGGAGGGCAAAGGTGGGCCAGGAGAGTTTCAAGAAATTTTCAAGAAAAATTTCCTCAAAGCACAAGAAGAGTCCTTTCTGATGCACAGGAAACAAGCATGATAAGCAATCGTGGCAGAAAATCAATATGGATGTAAAGGAAGTTTCTGATCTCAAATAATAGAATATCCTGAGTTGGAAGGGACCCACAGGAATCACTGAAGTCCAGTTGCTGACCCTGTATAGGACAGTCCCAAGAATCACACTGTGTGCTTGAGAACTCTGTCCAAACATTTCTTGAACTCTCTCAGGCTTGGTGCTGTGACCACTTCCCTGGTGAGCCTTCCAGTGCTCATTCACACTCTGAGTGAAGAACCTTTTCCTAATATCCCACCTGAACCTCCCCTGACCCAGTTTAATTCCATTCCCTTGGGTCCTGTCACTGGTCACCAGAGAGAAGAGATCAGTGCCTGCCCCTCTATTTTCTCTTGTAAGGAACCAGTAGACAGCTACGCAGTCTCCCACAGAGGATGGGAGCAGGCATGGAGTACCCAGCAGGGATATAAAGGCATTGCTCAGTTGTGTTAGGGTCAAGCGAGGAAAGCCAAATCTCATCTGGGATTGAAAACAGCAGTGGATGCAAAGGCTTAAAAGGACTTCTGGCAAGTACTCTGATAGCTAAAAGAAAATGTGAGCTACTGCTTTTAGAGCTTCTGTTATGTAAAATAATATTTCATCCTCTCATTCTCATAACCTAATATTAAACTTTAATAATCCTTTGTGTGCTCCAGGTATTGTGTATATCAGAAAAGATTCTTGTTTAATTTAGAAAAAAATTATTTTCTCTGATGAATGTTTTGATCATAGTATCTTTATCATTACCATTATTCTTCCTCATTTTCACTCTGCACATATGCAAATGTTCTGACAAGCAATACAGATAATAAGCACACATTTGTGCCTTCCAGATATCATTCTTCTAGCTATAGCTTTGACTCTTTTAATTTGTTCTTGGATAGTTGCCTGCCATCATTTGCTAAGCAATAAAACATTTATATCAAATATGCTTTTACTGGTAATTCAGTATGCAATACTTCATATAAACTTGCATATAATGCATGCTATAAAGCTGAAGAAAGTTTATATTATTGCTTTTTGAATATGGGAAATTGAAAATATTAACTCTGTTATTAATTTTTTTAAGTACCTTTAGAGGTATAAACATGTATCTCCAGATAGATGAAATGAATTTGCAAAATAGTGACTCCAGATCAAGTAATTAAAATATTTTTCTAACTCTAGTGTATGGGGTTAGCTGTCTGTTTCTAGTTATCTAAGTACAGAATTTGTCAATATAATTTAAATATGAAACATACTGTCGAACCTTTATTTCAGTCTTTTTCTTCAGTGCACCTATATCTGTTTCTGCTTTGTATCTTTTATCAAAGTAGTTCAAAAATATTGGGATATCATTATCAAAAGTTACACACTTAAAGTACTGAATCAAAAGAAATCAAGTTTTAATTCTCAGTGTTCTAGAGACTATTACATGCTATGATCTTCATCAAATGTCCATGAAAACTCTTTAACGCTTTCCAGTTAATTCCATTTTGTCTCTCAGGTATAACAGGTAGCATAATTTACTACTGAAGTTTCCATGACAGCAAACTATTTCTAATTCACTGTAATTTTTTTTTATTTAATGGGTTGGGCTAAAACTTTGTGTACTGGTGGCTCCTTCAGCCTGAGTATTTTTTGAAAATTGTATCCTAGAGCAGTCATTCACCTCATCAAACAGATGAAAATACATTTAATTCGTGTCAAAATACTCAGGTTCACCTCACCTTTAAACTGCTTCAGCACCTCAAACTTTTGCTAAGGGATTGAAACTTTGATGGACATTTTTTTTCTTGCACCATTTTTTATATCCACTAAATCAGTTCAAATTTAGGAAAGAATTAGAGGTTGTAATACAGTAATTCATATTATTGCTTATCTATGGTTACAAGTTTGATTTTAGAACTTGAATGGCGCAAGTATTTAATTCTCACAAAACCCAGTGAAGTTCCTTACAGTATGGGCCAGTCTATGCTACTTCAAGTCAGCTAAAGCCTGAGAAAATGTTTACTCAGTACTCTCAAATCAGTATCCTCCTGAATGTTATGCAAATAAAAGGGGATTTTTAATTTGTTTTACAGGATCATAAACCAATTCAGATTGGAAAGAACCTCAGGAAGAGGTCTAACCTACTGCTTGAAGTATGATGAGTTCTGAGATCAGATCAGGTTGCTCAGGACTTTATCTGTCCTGGTCTTAAAAAATCTAAAGTCCGGAGACTGAACAACCTCCCTGGATGACCTGTTCTACTGCTTTACTGTCCTAGTGATGAAAAGGTTTCCCTTAATACCCAATCTTGCTTCAGTTTACGTCATGTAAAAACAAGAGAGTCACATGCATGGGTTGGGACAAAGAACGTTTTAGGTTGGGAAGGACCTAAATAAAACCATGAGTGGGATATATCCCTATCAGAATTACCAGGTGCATCACAAAAGTGTCCCAGGTATTTATTGATGGTATGTTTGCTGTTGCTCCACGTAACTGTTTTCACCCCCAGGCAAGAGAAACAAGTTTGGAATTGAATGAGAGAAAATTGGATTTAAAAGAAAGAGGAGTGTCAGGAATACATTCCTGAGGGCCTTATAGAAATGGTTCTGTAAGGCAACAGGACAGGAACGAACACAGACTGGATGAATCCCTATAAGAAGACCTTTATTCAGATGACAAAGGAAATATGATTAGGAATGTGTATTTAAGAAGACAATAATTCTTGGGTTGAGAGAGGGCACTGTACACAGTCACATCAGACGAGCACAAATTTACCCCACCTACCCTTAGGAACTTACTTAAAGCTTATTTAAAACTTACACAAACTACAAATATTACCACCTTAGCCTCCTATGTAATCAATAGACAGACAGATCTTAACTGGGTTAACCTGTCGTTTGGAAGACCCTCGTATTGAGTACTTTGGAAAACTAAGTTCCTTACATAGGTACCTCAGATAGATGGGTCTATGTTGTGGAAATTACAATGAGGATTTTAATTTAATTTCCTGGAAAGCTAACTACAAAGCTTAAGAAGAATTCATCTCCTCTGAGCAACTCCGACCATCAGGTCAACCTATAATCAACTTCAAATACTCATTCTAGATTAAGCTTGCCTTAAACACAATGCTTCTATGACCACAAAGAGAGACTAGAAGTGGCTATCACAGATGCATACACCTAGGTCTGTTGAATCATATCCTTTGCACTCTAACCCAGGTACGTACTTAATAAACTGAAAATTTAATCATAGGTGTATAATACAGAGCACTCAATACCTAACCTTTGAATGCTCTCTTTTGTTATTCCAACATATTATTTTAATAAGTTATAAACTAAAAGCACTTACATGATGTACTAGTCCAGACCAAATACACATATAAATATTCTGAATAATGATAAAAGCCTAAAAAACTACCACAATGCAGGAAAACAGTACCATCATTGAATATATGAGAGGGATAGAAAGAAAGGTAATCAAAATACAAAAGCAATCACCAATAACATCTGTTTAGAGAGGGGTAAGAAGATTATTCAGAACGACAATTCTTTGTAGAAGCTGTCTGTTTTAAGTAAGGTTAACTAATCATCACAGTATTTATATAAAAAATTTAATAGAACAATTTATTTGTGAACTGCTATTGAGTATTTTATCCATTCTTTGTGGAAAATTTGAACATTGCATGTTTTTTGAATTGTTAGTGCAGAAACATACAAATTACATACATTAATAAAGGTGGGGTGGTCAAACTTAAAATGTCAAGATTTATTTACCTAGTTATTATGGTAGTTGTGCATCTCAGCCTTTTTATCTATTTCATACTTCTGTGTTTTCTGTGGACATATGCTACAATATTGACCAACACATTATAGTAAACAGCACATGCATTTAGAAAAATTATGAGAGAGATTGAAGAGAATTGAAAGTTATAAAGACAAGCAATGATACCACGTAGCTTCATATGGAACTACTAGAAAGTCATGTTTGACCTGAAAATTAAAATAAAAATTAATGGAAAAAAATTAGAATGAGAAAATGTCAAGATTTTAACTTCCTTCTCTGGAACTTAGGTAATACAGATTTCTAGGAAGACAAAATCTTTTTCTGTTCTTTCCTCCTGTACAAGATGAGGAAAAAGTCTTGCCTTCAGTCATTCATAGCTACTGCAAAAACTGTTACTTCACAAATACAACATATAATAAACACAGGCTTATATCTCAGTCTTGTATTCATTACAGAAGCAATATGCCCTGCAAATCATGCGACAAAATCAAATTTTACACACAGTATTATAATTTCAAGAAGAGGAAAGGCATACAGTCAAAAATACACTGTGAAATTCTATGTCAGTGAATTAAAATAAACACCAAAACACCTCAAATCAATAATTTCTGAACTAAATATGATTACTCTTCTAAGAACACAAAGCTGAAAAGATTTGCGAGTCAGATAACTGGTATTTTTTTCAAGATTATGGAACAGATAAAATAGATTTTTATTGTTGTACTAAAATCTAACAAACTCCTCTAAGTAAATCTAAAGATGACAAGGCAGATACTCTACTGCCATCTACCAGTTTTAGAAGGATATAGTCTTAGCACAAACCACTTTTATGGTTCATTTCTCTGAATGACACAATACATCCCTTTACAAAAGGACATATTTCTGGTTTTATAAGACTTTACCGCTCAAACTAAACTATGAAGCTATAACTTAATTACTTGGGTAAATATTGTTAAAATACTAACCCAGAGCAATACAACTATGTCTTCATTGTGTCATGAGAGGGAACAGATTTCTGTTTGACATGCCTCCTGACAGAACTACATGTTTCCATATTGTTTCTCATTTTGGCTGCAGTTCCCACACAGATATGAAAGTAGCCTTGTACTGAGTTGCCAGTGAAACTTCTGACTTTCAGTCTCTCTGTGTCTCTTACCCTCTCTGCAAGAACAGGATCCATGGATGCTGTTGGGACAAAGGTACTTTAATGGCACTCATAAGCAAATCATTCCTATTGCATGTGGATGAAGAAGGGACAGTGTAGGTCTACGCTTGCTCTTTTGTTGTTTCTTCAAGGTCACCTCAAAGCTGCACTTTCACTCAGTAAGGATCTGAAGCAGGATTGGACTCTGTACAGAGATAAATGCCTTCTCAATCAAAATACGAAGCAAATGAGGGGAAGACATTGACACCAGCTCTATCTTCCTTTATACAGAAGAGGATCATGAATCATATACATCTGACAACAAGAAGATCCTCTCTAGAGAAGGGGTTCTGAGGAGGAAGAAAATCAGCAGCATACTGCAGATGGACAGCATAATCCCAGTACTGTCATAACCAGCATTCCAGTTGAACCTTTTCCAAAAGAGTTTTACTTTGTACAGGTTCACAGGATTCACATTACCTGGAGACTATGATGCTAAGAGGAAGGCCAAAGAGGTGGCTGACCTTAATCAATTACATCTTGACAAAATTTAAGAAGACTGGAAGACTGCAGCCTGTTCTTAGAACAAACTTCTCATATGCAGAACACCAATACATTCTCATATACACAGTACCAATCCTATGGGAATTAATAAGGCTACTTGAATCACTGCATTGTTTCACTGCACTGGTAAAGAGATGCAGTTTTTGCTAGAGCACAGTTCTGTAACTTCCACTCCATTAATGGCACAGCACATTCCTTTCATGCATCACCACAGGTGTATACACAATACTCCCCATACTTTAAATTCTTGTTAAGTACTCAGATCTCTCAATTGCAGTGTAACAAATACAGGTTGGCATTACTCACCGACTTCTGCTAGAGACTGTTAGTCATGTATTTGTGATGTGGGATGCATTTAATAAATCTCAGTAATTATATGCTCTGGACAGCTGATACAAGGGTTATAAAAATGCTACATTATTTTAAGAAAACAGATTTATTTCTATAGATGGCAGAGTAACAGAAAAAGTTAAAGAATAATATATATTGCATAGTTTTCAATAATTATACCCATATTACTCTATATGGCAGAATTAGAATTATGGAGGAGCAGTAAACATAAAATTGGTGTGTTCCAAGTCCTGTTGAGCTAGATTTTGAAAGAGAAAAGTTTAGTCTGTTGACAAGCACACAAGAAGCTGCAGCTATCATTATATTACAGTTGTACCCTTCTTGTGGTTTTGCCTTGGGCTAATTTGCTTTTACACCCTCCACACAATTACTCTAAGTTGAGAGAAGGTTTATGCAGACAAAAGAGACTGGATTTGGGAAAATAAAATGAACATTTATTACTAGCAAAATAAAAACTACTAAAGAACTATAACTATAACAATTCTACTTAAGTAAAAGTGCTA
>JAYRBT010000001.1:40623314-40634429 GCA_036023395.1 Myiotriccus ornatus | reverse complement strand
TACCATGGATCTTCTTCCACGGGGTTACAGGGGATAATGGCTTATGAGTCCACCCCTGTTTCCTTGTGGAGGTCCCTTCCCACGGGAGAACAGTTTTTAATAAACTTCTCCGATGTAAGTCTATCCTTCAAAAAACAGGTCTTCTATTCTCTGCTGTCTTTCAGGGTTACAAATTTAGCTGCACCAGCAGCACGGATCTTTCACTGAGATCCCAAGCTTACCTAAGCCATTTTCACTCCAACGTAAGCCATGTCTTTCTCAGAGTCACAAATTTCCAGTAGCAGCATGGATCCCACACATGGATCCCACATATGGATCCCAACATCCCACCTGGGCCGTCTCACTCCAGCGTGGATTTTCCTCAGGGTTACAAGTTTTCAACAAAACTCTGCCTCACTTCAGTCTTCTCTCATGCATCAGCTTCTTCGTGCATCAACTTACTCAGATGCAGGCTCCTCCACCAGCAGCATGGGGTTTCCTCACCCCAACAAACTTCTACAGGTGGCAGGGATCTATTTTTCAGTCTCTTCCCTGCTGAAGGGAGAGAGCTAAAAGGAGAAGAAGCAGCTCTCCCCCCTTCGAAACTTTCTTCTCTCTCTGGCAGCAGCTTCAGCTGCCAGCTTTGACCTTGGATGTTCTGTTATCCCTTTGCAAGAATTTCATCCACAGCGGTTTTTCGTCCAGTTAGTCAGTTCTTTAAAGATTTTTTTTCTCTTCACTCTTTTACAAGAGAAAGGGGGGCTTCAGTGCCACACCTGCACCCGGCCCAGGCCAGGGGAGGAGGGGGCTTGGCCCTCCTTGAGCCCGCTGCCGCCTCTCCTATATGGCTGCTTAATTTCAACTGCGCAATCCACTTTCTCTTCTGTTTTTTCTTAAATATGTAATTAGCAAAGGCGTCACTAAGAGTTTTGATTGGGTTTTGTCCAGAAATCTACTTGGACAAAACCATTCACAGCCCCAGGGACGGGCTGGTGGGTAAAACCAGGACAACCCTGAAAAATAACCACATACTACAGCCCTCTTATTCTATATACAGAAGAAATACTGCAGTAAGATATATGAGTGTCATATTGGTGGATATACTTTATCTGACCTGGGTAATAACAGCTGTTGAGACTTGGTGTACAACCTCAAGCATGATCCAGCAATTTAAGAGTTAGGGGTGTCCTTGTACACCTTCCCCTCTACACTTTCTCTACCTGTTCCTGTCATTAGCAAGTTAAAAACCAGCACTGGACCTGTACTAGAACCATATATCTGACCACAGTTTTAAGAAGAAAGAGCAGTTTTAATTGGACAACATGCTTTTTGCCTGATTTTGTAAACCTGGCATTGTTCAGATACCATAATTTTCTTAATTCATCCTGATATAATGTGTGAATATTATTTCTCTGCGTTGAGTTTCTGCTAGAACAAACTTAAGTTTTCAAATGATTCAGCTGCCATTCATGATGAGTATGAAATGCCACAGTATGAATACATGAATCACAGAATCACAGTTGCAGTTGGAAAGGACCTCTAAAGATCATCTAGTCCAACACCCCCACCAAAGTTTGTGCCTGTTGCCCCTTGTCCTGTCACTGGGCACCACTGAAGAGAGTCTAGACCCACTCTCTTGATAACCTTAAGGTATCTGTAAGCATTGATAAAATCCCTCTCAGTTGTCCCTTCTCCAGGCTAAACATGCCCAGGTCCTGCTGCCTTTCCTCATAAGAGAGATGCTCCAGTCCCCTAATCATCTTCTTAGTCCTCCACTGGACACTCTCCAGTAGTTCCTCATCTTTCTTGAACTGGGGAGCCCAGAACTGCACACAGTAGTCCACATGTGGCCTCATCAGGGCAGAGTAGAAGGGCACGATCACCTCCCCCTCAACGTGCTGGCAGTGTTCTTCCTAATGCACCCCAGGATACCATTGGCCTTCTTGCTCACAAGGTCACACTGCTGGTTCACAGACAGCTTGTTGTCCACCAGGCCCCCAGGTCCTTCTCCACAGAGCTGCTTTGCAGGAGGTCAGCCCCAAGACCGCAGTGATTCATGACATTATTCCTCCCCAGGTGCAGGATCCTGCATTTGCCTTTGTTGAACTGGAACTCTCCAACCCGTCCAGGTCTCACTGAATGGCATCACAGCACTCTGGAGTACCAGTCACTCCTCCCTCGCAAAAATAAGTATGAATATGGGCACAGGTCATTTTTATGTATTTTTAAACACTCTCTATAACACTGTGCATTGTAGTTCTGCATGGAAACAAATTAAAATTTATAGCAGTGATCTGCAAGATGAGATTTTTACTGAGTGTGAGAAATAAAACATACAAGCTTTATACTTTAACAAAGAACTGCATCAACAAATTTTTCACAGGAATTATATCTTAAAAGCTTGAATAAAATTCATGTCAGACCTGATAGCTTACAAAATTTTAACTAAAATTAAGTTACCTTCTAGTCACAGAAGCCCTTTTAATACCATTATTTTCAGCTGGGTATCTTTATATTTCAAAATGTGTATGAAAAAGCTGTATTATTAATGATGATTAGATTGAAGGAAATTTTTAAAGTGCTGGTTAACAGCCAACATTGCAAAGTCAGGCAGAAGTTCTTTATATATATGTTGCAGATAGCCATGAGGTAAACTGCAGTTACAGTTTTGGACTTTAGGAAAGCAGACACTGGTTTACTAGACATAAGGGAGAGGGAAAATTTGAGACTATTATATAACGGACAGCACATTAATTTTGGTTGATTAAAAGGGGGAAATAAAGGATTACTTTTGAGTGAGTTTCAGAACATATCACCTAATTTTCCAGAAAGACCAGGATTTTTAGTGGAATGACTGTTTGGGTAAGCATGGAGTATCTTGAACTGAAAGACACAAAAAAAAAAAGGGAAAAAACTAGAAACAAAACAAGGACAGAGAAAGAACTGCTTGGACAATTCAGGATGAAATTAGAAAAACCTAGGCGAACTGGAGATAAGACCAGCACAGAACATTAAGGGTGAGATGGGTTCCGACACATGAAAATGTTCAAAGAAAACATGGGGCATTTTCTGAATGTAACAGAACATAAGTGAGGCATGGCACATAAAACCTGAAGTATTCAGTGGCCTCTGTGCACCATTTAGGAAACAAAGGAGCAGATAATACTGGGAGAGAAACAGTTCATCTAAAGAATAAAAACGTACTCATAACATTAACACACAGTTCAGTCCAGCTGGCAGCTAGTCACCAGTGGTGTTCCCTCTGAATTTGAGCCAATTCTGTTTAATATCTTATCAGTTATCTGGATGAAGGGATTCTGTGCACATTGGTAAACACTGGGCAAGTAACAGATTAGTCTCACAAGCATACACTTTTCCACTAATGTGAATTATAACCTTGCCTAAGGATGAATAATTAGCTGTGGGAACCATTCACATGGCGTTAGCAGTTGAATAAAATAAAACTGTAACAAAACAAAACAAAACAAAAAAAAAGAAAAAAAAAAAAGTGCTGGTCTTACACTGCCCTGGAAAACAAAACAAGCAAAAAAATGTGTCTACTAATTTTAAAAAAAACCATTTTGTTTCTTTGAGACAGGCACTATAACCTGTATGCTTTAAGATCTTGAATTTTCACTTCTTCCTCCTGAACGCTTCTTTAAACTGAATACTTTGATATAAAATGCAAGTGTGACAACTATATTTAGATTGTTACAATACTCAGTGTAGAAATGGGAAAACCAACTATTTTCCAAACCCTATCCTACTAAAAATCTAATTTTTTAAATAGTCCAGCCTCCAGTAGAAGAGAAGCCCTTCTGTTTACTGGATAACCAACAGCCTGGTAGTTATGGCAGTTTTCTTTCACCTCTTAAATGCTCATTAAAATGTTCACTATACAATTTTTAGAAATGCTGTTGACATTACTACAAAGCTTGATCCAAAGTTCGATAGTAAGAAATAGGTAATTCCAAAAGGTGATTCACTCCTTTATTTTAGATGCCTATCTAAGAATGGCACAAACTATTCCCTGTAGCTGCTTGTCTTACTTTAGTAACAAAGAAAAAAAAGGATAACTCACTAAGATGAAGTGGATAATATGAATATGACTGAAGCTAGATTAGAAGTATTGCACTGAGGCTTCATTTTTTTTTTTAACTTCAACTGGCTTTGAATTGGGCTTATCATATTTTTCTATCACAGTACCTAAACGTTTAAAAGAAAAACAAACTCATATTAAATTATTCCAATATCGATCAGTGGAATTTGAAGTAGCTTGAATCAATAAGTACATCACAAGTCTTTTCTAGTAGGGTTTAAAGAAAATATTCTTTAAGAGTAGAACTACAAACCTGACAGAACCTCTCTGTGTATGTCAAAGATAAACTTTAATTCCACAAAATCTATTTTTAAAATACCGTTGACTTGTGGGAAGTGTTAGAATAACATCTAAATAAAATATTTGGTATTAACACAGGAGGTATTTTAAGAAATACTAAAACACTAACTTAAGATAATACTAGTGAAGAAAACGGGATTTCACACACCTACGTAATTCATTCGACGGCAGGTATGAATCTGATATTTTGAAGATGGACTGTAACATACAGGGAGCCTAGATAACCATTAGATTAGGCACCTAGCTCTGAGAAAAATAAAGCTTACTTAGATGACTATGACCCTTAGAAGAGAAAAGATTTTTTCTTTTATATTAGTTTAGCTGCCAGTCTGTAGTGACTACTCAAAAAAATATGTCCATACTGGTAAATAAAAGGGAAAGTTTGTGACTTCCATCAAGAAGAAAAGGCTCTTTCTCCATCTGCAAATGTGCAATTGCAGAATGAGTAGAAAGAGGTGAGGAGAGAAAAGTTCTACTGACACGTGGGCTTCCTGAGCTTGTCTCATGGATCAGAACCAGTGCCATCCAGAGAAAGCAGCAGCTGCCCATGGACAAGGGGGCCCAGGTGGTGTTCTTGCCTATGCTGCTAGTGAAGGGAATGGGACAGGAATGGATGAATGTTAACATGGTTTCCAAGCTAGGATGTAGCAGACATTATTTTGTCTTTAATGGCTGTGACACCTTGTTTGAGAGAGACTTGACAGGGAGGCAGACAGAATCCACATGCCAAAATGTAACAAGAGTATCTGCCAACAGGCTTGCTGCTAGCAAGGAATGCTTTAAACTAGGTTTATCAGGCAGTGACGACCAAAGTCCATAGAGAAAGAGTGGGACAGAGGGCTGGAAAAAGGCTCCTAGAGTATAACATGATGGGAAAGGTACTTCTTCAAATATGTCAAACAGCAAGTCAGTTCTCTTGTTAACAGTACAAAGAAGCACAATGGAGTTACAGGAATTGTTCGACTCCTTAGGATGCTTTCATGAATACCAGATGGAATCCACAAAAATATTAGTTAGATGAGGCAGAAGAGCAGAATCTATTATTATTATTATTAAAAGAGCTGAGATAAATATCTAGGATTAAAAGAAAAGGGAGTATCTCAAGAAACCAGTTCTCTGCAATTACTTTCAGATAATAAAAATAATGGTGTTGCCAACTGGGAGAAGTGAGAGTGATTCCCATCACTCATCTGAGACAAAACAAGCAAAGACAAGCATGCAGCTCGGTTTCAGAGAAACATATCTGGGAAAATTAAATTACCTTATATCCTTTACCCTGTCACAGAAAATGCTAGTCAGATTTGGATTCCATTTGAGACTATAAAATCAGTGTGAAATAGATTCTTAAAAACAGTAATTTTGTTGCAAAATCTGAATTGCCTAAGCTGCAGAGTATCACTGGTATGTTGAAAACCAAATAAAATTACAAAGAACAAAATATAGGAGAAGTACTTCCAGCAACTTCAGTTGAAGTGAACTGGAACTCACTTACTTGAAGTTATAAGTACTTAGAGCTCAACATTTTTAATTTGTACATAGAATCTACAATTAAACAATTTTATAGTATTTCATTGAAAAATTGGTAAGAACCTTCCATCTGTGAACTCCAGCAATCTGAGGCTCATAGGATTATTTTACATTTTTTATGTCCTTAAGCTCTTTGAAGATGTACTGGATTGACCTTGGCTGGCTGCCAGGTGCCCACTAAAGCAGCCCTATCACTTCTCAGCTGGATAGGGGAGAGAAAAATATAAGGAAAGGCTTGTGGATCGAGCTAAGGACAGGGAGAAATCACTCACCAATTACTGTCATGGGCAAAACAGACCTGACTTGGGGAAATGAATTTAATTTATTGCTAATCAAATCAGCATAGGATAATGAGAAATAAAAACAAATCTTAAAACACCTTCCCACTATCCCTCATTTCTTCCTGGGCTCAACTTCACTCCTGAGTTCTCTATCTCCACCAACCCAAGTGGTGCAGGGGAACAGGGAATGGGGGCTCTGGTCAGTTCATCATGCCTTATCTCTGCCACTCCTTCCTCTTCTTCCCCTGTGTCAGAGAGTATACTCATTCATCTATAAAACTTCAAAATCAATCTATTCTTCAACCTTACTGAGACTCACCTGTCTCATGATAATCTCTGTGAAGCACTATGACTCTGTATGTGTAAAAGAATGCTGAATTGCTGAGTCAAGATATTAGTGACTAAATTAAACACAATGTTCTATATAGAAATTATCATTAAGCAAACTAAGTGCTAGCCATAGTCATTATCATTGGCAGTCATATTTGAAGAGTCTTGCATAACTTGCCAGTTACTGAATGGCTTTTTTTCTAAAAATTATATACCATATTATTGAAGAACGTTTAGATTAACCAGTCAGCTGACCATACATAGCTACTACTTACAGTCTGTAGTCACTTGCAGGCACAGTCAATCAGCAGGATTTGTTAGAATCACACAACACAGAAGGCTTTAAATGTTACACTCGCTAAAGAGTGCCTGCAATGACCGTGTCTGCTGTGCAAAGAAGGGAGGGAGACAAAACAATGGCTCTGCATTTTCATTTCATCTTCCTAGCATGGTTACTGGCAATAAGTCATATTAGTTGCAGTAAGTATGGTAAATGCTTCACAGAACAGGATAGTTCTTACTGCTTTTCTAAGGTGTAAAAATACATATGCAAGCCTGTCTGTTTCAGTCTGTATAAATTCCATTTATCACATATAATAAATTTTATTTTGATGAAGACACGTTATGTATGGTTCTACTAAAATTACAATAAAGGATGAAATTGGTTCATAGGAATTCATAAAAGAACAGAACTATGCATCCAAGAGTAAGAAACAAGTACATTGGCACCAAAAGCCCACTTTGCAAGAATGCGACTGGAGAGATATCTAAATTAGAAGAAGCTTCGTGCTGCACAGGAAACCTAAAGCAAAGCTCCACACACTCTGATTGCTCTAATCACTGGTTATAGCTTAGACTGGGAGATTGAACCACCTGAATACAGGCCATACTGTTCTTCAAAGAGAACGTAGCAAGAGATGTGAGATTATTCATGACCACACTCAATCTAAGAGATGTTGTGTCAAAGGCTGGTTGTAACACTAGGTGAGGTGGAATCAAAGACAGCGAACTCTAGAAATCCAGGTTTTAAAAATTTACTTAGCTCTACTTACATAGAGCAACTAAAGACAAACTCCTGAAAAAAATGTAAGTCATGTTTCTGAAAAGATCATGTCTTTTTACGTAAAATATTTTCTTAAAAACAAAATGGTTTTCACTAGTACACATTAAATATTAATATTCTCTGAATTAGACTACAGAACATTGTAAGACATCATTTCTATAAAATTCAATTAGTAATTAGCAGTATTAAAATAAAACTGCTACCAATATTCAGCTCTTCAATCAAGTTCTCTGCTGGTAAGAAGCTGTGAATTTCATCAATATTTGAAAAATTTCTGAAAAAAGTCCCTCTCTTTTCATTGCTGTTTTAGGTTTACCTGAACATTAACAATACATTAGGTTACAAATGTATGTGCAAAATGCTGCACTGTGCAGCAGCAAATTTCTACTGCAGTAAAGTCTGTTGCTGCAGCAATACAAACTCTAACTCCTAGGCATGAAAAATAAATAATATTCAGAGAAAGTCTACAAAATCAGTGAAGTAGTGGACACGGTATTAGATTTCACCTTTCTGGTGCTAGAGACATGGCAGTTGAGCTCGTAGCAACTCATTTCTCACCACCTCACTCATTCACCTTTTCTCTGCTTTAGCTTGGTAATGGATTTCTGATAAACACTCCTGTTAGAAAGCAATCACTCAATTTCAGATTGTGAAGCATGGGATCACCTGTGGAGCTAAGACAGCTGCCAAACTGTCAGAAATGGGATGGGAGTAGGATTCACAGTTAGGCCAAAGCACAATTTAAAGGAAATCTCACATTTCTGTTACTTACATTGCCTAAGCCTTCAAGAAATACCACAAACTATTATTGGAAGGATGACAAAATCTCTTACACGACAAAAAAATCATCTCATTGTAACTATAAGTCTCACATTTTCAATATTATAATCCACAATTTATAGCTTATAATCACTACTGTGACAGAGCAGTAGAGTGTGAATTTGCTTGTATATACGATCATTACCTATTTCCCTTCACACAGGAACTCTGAATCTGTTCTGATTTTGTGGAGGTTAACTATGGATTTATTTTCAAATACTAGCATTTTTTAACAGCTGCAGCTTTTAACAAGTAAGCATAGCTGAAATAAATAAATAATCATCAGTCTACAGTGTAACTGACAGAAACAAGAGCATTTAATTTGATGTTTATATAAATGACTTTATGACAAAACCAAATAGAGCTACATTGAATCTCGGTGCATTTTTTAGCTTTGTAACACCTACATTCCTCAGTTCAGCCTATTACCCTATGCACCTCATCTTACTGATTTGTTTTTACAAAGCTTTATTGTTTCATGTCCTAAAAAAACCCAAATAGTTTGACAATACAGCTATGAATTTAAGTAAAATATATTTAAACAGATTAACCAGTACGTATTTGATAGTCAACAAATGTAATACTCAAAGGCAATTTTTTTTTTTTTAGTAGATCAAAGGTCTTATACCAATAAGAAATTTCTGCTTGGAGCCCTTTTTAGGTGAGTGTGAGCAAACAATTTGAAACTTTTTTTAAAAACTGTAAATCTAAGTCTTGAAATTCTAGGAAATTCCAATTATAGGGAACTTCCAATTGATTTTGCCAAAAAAAGGTTGGAGCAGATGATCCTTGAGATCTCTGCCAACCTGATATTCTGTGATTTAATTTTCTCCCACCCAATAACTTACCCTTACATAAGACAGCACGCTAGGGCCGTGCATAAAATTAAAGAGTCACAAATTACAGACCAGTTCCCTTCACAGCTCTGATGTGAGATTCTCAATTCAATCAAATTTCATGTCATCTGACACAACTAATTTACCAGTCAAATAAACTACGCTAATGAGTGATTAAAAGACTGGTACTGCACTAATACAGTAATCATGCGCTCTCATCCAGACTTCACTGAAAAGCAATGAAAGAAAAATATAGAATAAAGAATTTAAGGACCTCCAGATCCATAATTTACTGGATCTGGGTGCACAAGTGGTGGGAATCAAGTTGCTTAAACACGGGCTTCTAGTGCCATTTTGTCCTGAATTCCAGTTGTTGGCTCAGCAGAACATGTATTCACTTGGATCCTGTGTTGTATTTGGCAGTTCCTAGTAGATGTCTTAAATACACTAGAGCATATCCAAATTTTACAAGATATTATTCTTTAGGCAGCTGCATTGACCCCTAAGAGAAATGATGCAATATTAGCAATCAAAAGCTTTGTCCAACGAACCAAAAACCGTACAGATGATGAAGATATATGGAGTTCAGATCACTCCATCTTTTTCTTTCACAGACTGACAAAACAGAAATTATGACAAGAACAAGAGACAGTCAGTATTTTCGGGTTTCCCAAAGGGTGAGAAGGAAAGCTGCCCCAGCTGCTTCCTTAATAGTACGCAGGCTAAGGGGTGACCCATATCACTAACCCAAGCTGCAGTTTCTATATAGAACTCTAAAATAAAGAGGTGAAAAATCTTTAATCATTGCCTATTATTCCAGCACTAAGATTAGCGCATTCTCATGTACTAAATATATACTCAAATCTGGACTAGACTGAAATTAAATGACAGCTGAGAATTCTTAACTATGATATAGCCATCTGCCATATCTTACAGTTAAATCAATAATGGAAATATTTAAAATCAGTAAATTTTTAAATTATTACCTACAAACACCCTGAAACTTACTTTTCATTATGTTGAGAATTTCCTTATGACATGCCTAAGTAGCTATTCTCCAGTGAGAACAACTCTTTTTAAGAAAAATCACATTTCTAATTGTAAAGATGGAATTTTTTGACTACTGGAAGAATTCTTCAGAATTTCTCTTTCAGAAAAACCATAAATATTACCCCTATTCCATGTGTAAAACTATCTCATCACTCTTCAACATGAACTCAATTGTATTACTGGAAACTTCCTCCATAACTATTTGTTTATTTAAGTTCTAAATGAATATTCTTGTAACTAAAGATTAAGTGTTACTCTATTAAAATATTCTACAGATAAAAGGCAATATATCAAAAAAAACCCATCCATTTACTCCAACTTTCTAACGGAAGCACATTTATGAACAGATGGTTGGGTTCTCAAGCTTGTCCTAGCTGCAAAAAAAGATTTAGAGGTCAATGAAAAATGCTAATTTTACCTGGGAACTGATCATGCGCTGTGATGAACGAGCAATATTAGCTGGCAAGCCAAAAAAGTCAGGTTTATCATCTTCTGGAAGGCTTTCAATAATATTGCGATAATCCTGCATTAGAAGTAAAGAATAGAGATAACTGGGGGAACTTTTTATTCAGCTCATAAAAATTAACAGTGTATGCTGAAAAGAATTTTATTAGATGCACAGAATAGCATAAAGATTAAAATAAATATATAGGACATGAGATATGTTGGTAATCTTATTTACAGATTTCTTAATTTTATCAAAAACTTCTTTTATACAGCATTTCCATGCTAAGAGAGCAAAAGCAGTTCTGATTACAGCGATGTCATTAACTGAAAAGAAAAATAAGCCAAGACTGTCCCTGAAGAGTAGTTACAACACTTCTGTTGAAA
>JAYRBT010000001.1:40593522-40611744 GCA_036023395.1 Myiotriccus ornatus | reverse complement strand
AAAAGTCTTGTCTTGGCATTATTCCCCTCTGCCTAAATAAAACTTAATACTGAAATAATTTAAAATAGCCAATAGAAAATAACTGAAAGTCACCAGCAATATGGTGGCAGACAAATTTAGCACTCTTTATTCCATATGAGAAATAATTCAATAGACAAGAAAAATCTGATCTTTTATGTTCTATTCAAATTACATGAGAAAGTGCACAAAAAAACCACGATATTCTCATTAGTAGGACAACTTTCAGATTATTTAGCTTCGAGTAGCACTCCTTAATTGAATACCATACCATGCTACATTTTAAAAGTCTAACATGTAAAGAATATTTAGAGATAAACATAAAAATCCAGGTGGCAAAGCAAGAAATATGCATTCTACAATGTTCACAGCTAGATAAGTTGGCAGTAGTTTCTTAAAATTTACAGTTTGATGGGAAAAATATATTACATCAGTATATATTCAAGGAAAGGAACAATTTCAAGGGCTATTTAAAACCAACATTAAACTTGACGTTTTCCATTTCTATGTTAACCAGTAATTGTCTAGATAACAACTTCTCCCTCCCCCCGAATGTTTTAAATGACAGAAGAAAACAATGTTTTAAAGAAAGGTATAAAGTATATTGTTACTGTTTAATGGGAACATTAGGAAACTACTTTTATCATAAAATAATTTGAATTGGAATGGATCCAAGAAGGTCTCCAGTCCAATCTCCTGCTCAAAGTAGAGCCAGCTATGAAAGGTCAGACCAGGAGCTGAGGGCTTTGCCCAGTGAGTTACTGGGAACCTTCAAGGATGCTAAATTTCTCAAAATATTTTAGAGAATTTCACAAAATACTGAAGTATTCACAAACACTGAACATCTCATTTATATCCTCAGTTGAAGAAAAAAAAAAGGCAGAAAAAAAATGTCCTATAAGCAGAGGAAATTATGCACTCTAGTTTTCAGTGCGTTTATATTTCAATTACTCCACACTAAAAAAAGATAACATTGTAGCATGTATAACAATTCTCAGTCTCTTTTGTTCTCTTCCATCTATCTTTTTTTTTCCTTCTCAAAGTTGGAGGAATGCCTCTTATGTGGATTCTGCTTCTGTGAGGATGATAAATTGTGTCTCTCTTCTCCAACCAATTTTGCAAATGGAACGAGAAGTTAATGTCAAGACAGGTAAGAACAATAAACACATAGACACCAAACTATGTTTTTACATATTAACTTCCTTGAAAAACAAGGTAAAACAGATATTACTACAGTAAAATTTTACACATTGCATTTTTTAATCATTATGCTTATTTAAGACTGACCTGATGGTAGCACTCAGTACTTCTTTCAACACTGGCAAGTTCCTGCAACTCCTGAGAAGGATCAGCACCAGGAGAAATTATTATCAAGATGGGCTCAATTTCCAGAGTCTCTTTATACAGACGTTTCATATTGAGAGGCGATGGAGATAATTCCTTTATTCCTAGAGTTAGAATTAGAATTATAATGGAAACAAAGTGACTCCCCATGATGGAGTGCTTCAACCACTTTAGAGGTCATCTGGTAGTCAGAGTTCTGTTCAATGGAGACCATAAAACCAGTCTTAAAATGAGAATAAAATCCTTACAACATGTAGGTAGAAGACACCCTATATTGATAGGAAAAATAAACTTCCAGGGATGGGGCATCCACAATTTCACTGGGCAGACTGTTCCAATGCCTCACCACTCTCATAGTAAAGAATTTCTTCCAAATATCTAATCCAAGCCTACTCTCTTTCAGTTTAAAGCCATAGCCCTTGTCCTATCACTACATGCCCTTGTAAAATGTCCTTCTCCAGCTCTCTTGTGGGCCACCTTTAGGTACTGAAAGGTTGCTTTAAGGTCTCCCTGGAGCCTTCTCTTCCCCAGGCTGAACAGCCCCAACCCTGCCTTCATAAGGGCGGGGCTCCAGTTAACATGGTGCATTTCAGTACAGCATGTGAGATAAAGAAATAAGCATGCTTTGGATGTCCACAAAATACATTCAGAGAAAGTTCTTATGAACCTTATCTTCAAAAGAAATTGTTTTAATCCCTCTTTATCCATAAATTTAAAAATATATGTAAAAGATGAAGAAAATAAACCCATATCTGGATAAAACAGAAGTGAAAGTCTTTCTTGTAGGTTATTAGAGCTCTTTTGGAACTCATTTTTCTTACAGGAAAGCAGCCAAAGTAGATTGGAAACTTAATGTCTCCCTTTCAAACTAAGTGAAAGTTTGTTTAAGTAGTTTCAGGGCAAGCATCCTGAAAAAGACCCGGTAGAAAAAATATGAAAAAATATTCATACAAGTGTGACATCTTTTATCAGTTTTGAAACCCAAATGAAGTCAATGGTATTCTGCCTTCCTTGGTGAGGCTGTAGCTTCATTCACCTAAAACCATCCCCTCGTGCAGCATTCCTCCAAGGAACTGGTATAAAAATAAGCACTTTATGTAATTTATTAAGATTTGGAAGACAGTAAGCAGACAAACTCACTCTGTATTCAGGTCTCTGCTGGGCTTTGAGCCACACAGCACTGCAGATCACATTTGTCATTTGATTCCAACAGGCAGGGACATTGTCAGCATGGGCCTTTTATACTCACCATCAGCAAAGTATCCTCTCTATCTACTAATAATGTTTGACAGAGAAGCTATACCTTAATCCTGAAAATACCGGTCTTGGGTGCAGATATGGAGCTGATTTTGACCAACAAATAATGCCCACAGACAGAGAGCATAAGGGAGTAAAATAAAGTGACTTTTAAAACTTACAGTGTCTACCCCGATGAGACACTCATAATTCATCTTCCATATATCCATTAACTGATAAAAACTGAGGGAAGGTTTTGGTGTGCTATACTGCAATATTAAGATTATTTGGCATACAGGTTTCAAACTGTGGATACAACAGACTTCAGAGGGGAAATAGACTGTCTAGAACAAATAGATAACTATAGCATTGAATCACTCTAAATTGTGTGTATTTTTAAACAGACAGTAAAAAGTATTACACACCAAGAGACAGACAAAAATGACTAAAATTAATAAATAATCTTTTGAGATTCAATCTACAAAATCTCAAACCTAATGACATTAAATGAAGTAATATTTTTGGAAAATTTGTGTCTTAAGGAAAGTGCTGCAGTATAAAACTTTAAGAAAACCAGTTATCTTCTTTTCTTATTTAATTCCAGTGTTCAAGAATTCATTAAAAGAATCTGACAGATCTTTTACAGTATTTTCAATCACCATGCAGCATAAACCAAACAATTTTAGATGCATTTTTTAATAATACTTTACAAGTGCAAAATCAGCAGGTCCATTTACAACATACTTTCAAATCCTGAAATTTAGGGATTCCATAACAACTATAAAATAAAAGAAAAACATAGGACAAAAAAAAGAAACTTAATTGTTGTGCAGAAATACTCTGGTGAAAATTAGCTTACCTAGGGTTTTACATGCAAAAAGAGCCATGGCACTCTGTAGCCTGTCCGGTCGGACAGCCTGGACCACAAGTACCTTAAAATAAAATATATTCAGGGAAGATGAGTCTATAAAAGTATATAGTGACAATTTAAAATGCAAGACTCTTCTAAGAAGGCTGAATTCTTTACACTTTTCTTAAGAACAAAGTTCTCTTCCCTGAACATATAGAGCTGTCTGATCATTCCTTTCCAAGATAATCAACTGTAATTTTCTTTGGTAAGTAGCTTGTCCTATTAATAGATGATAGATCTATACCTAATGCCTATTTGTAAGCTACGACCTTTCCTACAATGTTTTAGAAAAAAGGTAGCTATGTGGGCAGCTAGAATAAAAGAAAGCAAACTTAGCTTTATACTAGTAATCTAAATTCTGTGAATGTATACAGGCAGTAATGTCCTAACTGGAATACTAATGTTTCTGATTTCAGTGCAAATTAATTTATGAGTGGTGTATCAGTGTCACCACGTAGTTTCACTATATTTCATCAACAGAAATATTCTTAATACTTTCTGTACGAGGAACTAGACACACTGATCATTCCAGATTTACTTTCCTATAAATGCAGAATTTTTCTGATAACACATTGCACACATAAGAAGTGCTCTTCTGCATTTCATAGAATCAAATATGACTCAGAAAAATTCCTTTCCAAAATGACTTGTTCCTAAATTCCATACATGCTATCTTTCCTCCTCCACGAAAAACACCAAATAGAGAGCTGCTAATAGCCAATCACCATGAAACTACACAAAACTACCTCATCCTTTCCTCGGAATGGGCCTTCATTTTTTTATGTGAAGTGACTTCAAATGAAAAATCACAGCATCATTTGAAAGTAAGTAATGAGACGCCTTCTTTCATAAACACAAAAGGGATTACATTTTCCCCTTCCAGAGGAGAAGGATCCTCAGGTAGAGGAAGGAATTTTCCCCTCTGATATTTTTGCTGAGTTCTTTATCATCACACTTTCAAGAAGAGTCATATTTCATGACTACTATTCTGAAAAAGCAGAGGCTGCTACTGTGTTTTGTGGTTTTCAGTCAGATGTGTGAGTTTGTACATTAAATGATGAACTAAACTAAAGACACTCAACAAGCTGACACATGCACCAGTAACAAAGCAACCATGAAAGAATTTTAATACCTATTATTGAAATTAATTCTGAATATTACTATAGAACTTGTCACCCTACAGGGTTTACTCAGTTGCAGCTAATACACCAACAAAAAATAAGACTCAAATAACAAAGAACTAAATATACATTATAGTAAAAGAAAATACATAATCCTTAGACTAAAAAAACTAGTTAAACTGTAAGTTGTAATTCAAGCAGGCCTCGATGTAAGATTTACTTTTAATGCTGAACTTATAAATAATATAATAAATGAAAAGATTACCTGCTGAAACAAGGAAATTCTTTTTACAACAGTAGACGGAAAGTCTTGTTCACATACAGAACTCTGAGAAAAAGTGTGCCAGAGACTTTCATCTTCAAAGCAGAGCACCTGATAGAGACCTGGGAGAGAAATCTACAAAACAAATAATGTATATTTAACTATAAGGAAGAATAGCCATTAGGACACTGTATATTTTTAATAATTTCCAAATACCAGTTATGATCACTACTTGCACACATCATAAAATTCAATTTTATCCTCGAAGTTAAAGAAGAGTACATTTTAAAATTAACCATTCATTTACTATTTCCTGGAAATGCTAAGTTTGTATTCGCATTGTGTTTTTGGTTTTAAACTTACAGGTTCTTTGGTTTTAAATTTTGGGCTCTGTCTTTAAGTCCTTTGCTTTAATCATGATCAGGTTCTTCTTCTATCAGTACATGCTACTGATTCACTCAGTTACTCATTTTCTGTTTGTTTCTTTGTTTCTTTAAAGCTCTAAACTATCATGCCTGCCACACCATTAGTGTGATTGTTCCTGATCTCTGGTTGAAGAGAAATTAAATAATGGATTCTGGGTTTAGCCAAAGACCAGCCGCGATTTTCCTTCTTGCTGCTCAGCTACATGCAGGGGAAGAGCTTAAGATGGAGTTTCAAGCACCAGTATTTTCTTTTAGTTCCCTTCAACATTGACTGTGGTAGGAGGAACAGAAGTGTTTTTGTATTAGTGTGATTATTACTCAATCTGAGCAATCAGAAACTCGGAATCATCTGCAAAGATGTACAGGGAAATCTGATGAGAAGACTATTTTCTCAGTTAACAGTTTTTAATACAATATTAAGTGGTTTTGTGAAGGTCATTACAAAAGTGAAACTCAAATATTCTTTGCAATTTTTCCTATGTGTATTTTTCTATCTAAAAAAATTGAAGTACCCTAGGTAGACTTAGAGCATTTTCTAATCTCAGTAAGATGACAGGTTCATTTACAAACACTGAAATTCATTGTTAGATGGGATAGAAATGTACAAGAAAAAGAGTCAGAAAAATGAGATTAAAATACTTGATTTTTTTTCAACTGGGTATGTATTAAGCCATGGTTTCTAAAAGATAGAAGAAGCAGCTTAAAATAGTAAGTATTTCCATCTGACAAATATATATTTGAGTATTCAAGACCAAACTCCTATTTGTCAAAACCAAAGTCCTTTAAATTTAAATTCAACCCACCACACGAGGTATACCTTCAAAGATGCCACTGCCCAGGCTCGGTCGTGTTCTATCCAAGAGGGAATCTGGTCACGAACACTTCTTTGTGAATCCTTATGGAACCAAGTTATGTTACACATGTAAGTAACATAAATTTTTGGGAAACACTATATTCAGTAATAAGATGATGAAACCCATGTTTTTAATAAAAATACCATTCACAACAGCAATCTTTCTGTGGCCTTTTGCAAAGTTCATAAATGGCACAACAAAACAAAAGCTACCAAATATTTAAATATGAGACATACTGTTCACAGTAACATTTACTTAGCCACTTGAGCCTGAAAATACTTTATTATTTTGAGTATCCTTATGATGCACTCAATTCTAAGTAGTTTTTCAAAACAAGTGACAGCAATGATTGTCTATCTACATATGCACTCTGAGCAACTGACTTCAAAAAACAACTCCATTGTACATATTTGCAGCCATGAAGAAGACAGTTCTTCACACAAAGGGCAATTTTAGGGTAAGTCACTAGGCAAAACATCACTTCTGAACATCTCTGCACTGATAAAGTTTGGCCACAGCTCTATTTTTCTGCTCTTTAGGTCTTTGGGACGGAAAATTCTAAGGATGAACAACACAGCTTAAGCTCCAGCAGCTTGAAAATTACCTACACAAGAAAATACTTGACAATCACCCAGTTCACTGACATTTAATTGAATTACAAAGACTCCACAGAGATGAAGGGGAACTTCTGCCATCACACTGAAATGCAATACCTGCAGTAGAGTCACCTAATGGCTAGAGAAAATGGACTTTAAGGATCATTTCGGGAACCAGTTGCCTGAGAAAACCTGAGTAATACATTGTATTTTAAGTGACTTGCCACTTCTGCCACCACGCACGTGAACACACTTTTTGTTATGAGTGTCTAAAATCAAGGTACTCACACTGGTCATTGTCTTGTACCATTTAATATAAAAGGTACCCTGATAAGTATTTAAACAAGGCTATAGGTGAGGAGTAATTGTGAACAATGAATTGTGAGCTAAGCCTCATGGAATGAGCTAGTGGGACCATGAATGAAGGAGAAGTGGAGAAAAGCAAAACAGGAGGCACAAACTGGGCTCATGATTCCTGATTGTGCTCATGTTTCCTTAAAACACCTTTCAAAACCTTTGCCAAAATATCTGGCCCAAAGAAGGATTATAACGGGCAAGATTATGGAAAGCTTAACTTTTTTCTCTACTCTTTTCTACTGGAATGTTATGTGAAAGGTATACAGATTCAACAGAACTGAGAGACACTTAGTAAATTACAGCATGCTTGGCCAGGCATGCAAAGTAAGCTGCTTAAGCTTGCTCAGTCACCTAGGAAAACATATAAATACACCTCCAGATGTAGAACTTGAGACTAAGGAAAAAGCAAGTCAAAGTTAGCAAACTGTGTGGACAATTCCACTAATTCATGCAAAAACAACTGGTATATGACTCCGAGAGAAAGAGGGATTCAGAAATGCTCATTTTAGTCACAGAAGAGGGCTGAAAACCTCCTCAAACACACAGTTACAAATGTCATCCTGGTAAAAAAAAAAGAAAATAAGAAAAGCAAGAAAGTCAAAAAGTTACGTAAATTAGAAAATCAGTTGCCATGTACAAAAAGTTTTTTAAAAAATTATATTTTTATATTACTATATGAGAAGTTACTTGTTTATTTCATAAATGAATACCATTATTTAAACAATATAACAATACAACTTTAACTTTTTAGGATTAAAGTAAATGTTCCTTATTTCAAAATATGCAAATAAATGTATCTTACTGATTTTCTTATGGTATCTCCAATGATCACACCTGTAAAAGTCTCCCATTCCTAGGGGGAATAAATAATAACTCAGATAAGTCACAAGTTATCCTTAAGAATAAAGACTGGTATGTAATAGCATGTAGGCAGAGCAGGATGATAAACAAATTAAATCCTAGATTCTGAAAGAGTTCTAAGATATTTTTAAAATGCTAGGTGATATTACCAGTATCTAATTCCCTTTGCAGAATCCAGGCTAAGTGACTGCTCTACAAGCAAAAGAAGCAGAGGGGAAGTCCTATACCTTCTAAGCACGCAAAGCTCTCACCATACGGAATAACTATGCACTACCAAGAAGTAACAAATGTTGCTGGCAAGGACAGGGCCTGACAGGGTATTAACAGCCCACACAGAACAGATAGCTACAGAATCCGTGATTCAACAGTGTTTCATGTTACAGTATCCAGAATACGCAGGTTTTAGAACAGGGGGCATACTAAATATAATAGAATGGCATTACAAATACTTTGGTTGCACTAAAACAAGAAACGTAAGTTAAATTTATATATGATTAAATCTTATAGACTTGGTATGTGTATCCAGTAAGGCAGCTTTTAATCACTTTAAGATAGATTAGATAATTATCTAAAAACACTACAAAATACATAATGCTCTATTTGGAGGTGGCAAGAAATATACTAAAATTTTTTCATAAGTATTGAAATTTTTATATAATCAGAATCTATAATTCTGTGATAAAGGTTTTTAACAAGTAGTAGAACTACTGATACACACCACAGAATAGTTTTTTACACCTATCTAGCTGAGACAGCTCTCTCTTTCAGTTACAAACTGATGTTCCTCTCCCAATGACAAAGAAAATGCTTGTGAACAGAAAAATACATGAAGTATTTTTTAAAGTTTTAAAACCAAAAATTATGTAATATTTTTATGAAGAAAAGCAAAAGTATAATCTGTAGAGGCATATAAACTACCTCAGAAAAATCTATATGTATTGATTCTGAATGAGAACATCTCTACTAAAACCCAAGGCATTCTGTATTACACTGTTTTAGTTGTACTATAAAATTCTCATCACTATGCAAAAAATTCGCAAGTGCAGAAGGTTGAACTCTTTTGGGAGAGGGACTTAGAATACCAAATTCTCTAGCAGCATAATAATCAAATTCTAGTCTCATCACATTAAAAGCTTTAAAAGAAATAACTTTAAAAGAATAATCACTTCAGCTTCATTTTTCTCACTAAATATTTTGCACAAGCACTCTTCTCTTAACAATTTAATTAAAATAACTTCTACCTTTCAGAGAAGTAAGAAAATTATTGATATTATTTGCCTGGTTTCATTCTAGAGTACTCAGATAGTGTAGAAATGGGCATTATATATAACCTAGATTAAGCTGTCTAAGAGCTCTAATAGCTGATAGAAATGCATGCTAAACAATAGAAACCAACACATAAGGCTGTACTTACAAACACTTAAAAAGCCAAGCTTTAAATCAGTCAGAAAACTATTTGCAAGTTGCTGCCATCATGACTTTAGAAACTTAAGAACGGTAAAGCAAGATATTTTCAGAAGCCCAAAATAAATAAAGAAGGTGAAATAGGGAACTTCTAATGATGAAGAGCAGCCAGGATATGCTTCTACCAACTAGATTAATTTATTTTTATCATTGCTGAAAGAGTGGGATTTTACTTTTGTCAATCCATATGACTGCAATAAAACTACATTGCACTCATAACATCAAGAGGTTTCAACCAATCTTTCTTAAACCTTGTGCCTTGAGCTCATATGCTTCATATAATCAAATTCCATTACTTCATTCAAAGGTATTGTCTGATTTTTACCTTTTACCCTATAATGGACTTTCCTCTACTGACATCTACTATCATTTTACACTCCTTCTGGTCTCCAGCTTCTAGTACAGAAAGCCATAGTTTTGTCTCTCCATTTCATGTAGATATTTTAGAAAATTAAATATGTCTTGACTTAGGCTAATCAGCCACTTTTAAGCAAATGTATTAGATCAATCATGCATATTGTTTCACTGCAGGCAGACTTTTAGGAGTAATTCAACTACACTATAGACAAGTATAAGTCCTATACTTACTGACAAAACCTTTTTATCTACTTATTTACTCTTCATATTAAGTTTAAGTAAAATACTTGGGATTTTCTTCTCTATCACTTACATTCTCTTGAAAAAGTTCAGGATGCATTCCTCGTACAAAATGTAAAGCAAACATAAGTTGATCAGCCTGAAATAAAAGCAATAAAAATGTATTTATATGCCCAGCAAAAGTCACCTGCTTTTATATATAAGCAACATTAGCAACATAAGTGATCTCTAATTCCATAGTAATTACTTAATGACATATACCTTAATGAAAATTGCTACATACCTTTGCAACTAAAAGGCAAAGACTAACCAAAGTGGTCAGTGGAGTGGGGGATAAATAGGTCCCTACTAAGCATTAGTGTCAAACTCTGCAAGGCACTAACAGTCTCATTTTATTGATAAATAAAATGCGTCCATGAGCATTATATGACACTGAGAACAAACTATACCACTCAACTCTTTCATCTTCTCAGACAAGGTCTGCAAGCAAATTCAAATCCAAACTGCCTATTAGGAGGCTCCCTGGATGATTTAGTATCCAAAATTTGAATGAAAATTGTTTGGAAGAACGCTAACTGCAACAGCAACTGTTTTGACAAATTAACAGTACAGGTGGGTGAATTCCAGTGCTCAAGAAAATTTCATGGCACAACTTCATTTAGTAGCATACATGAAGCCTAGGTACACACAAACACAGACATTAACAACAGACAGACAAAACCATGCTTCCCAATTCTAACATGGTTAAAGACATATAAACTTGTATCAGCTATACCTTTTATGAAGACACTAGTAAAGCCTCAGTGTCACAGCTGTCTTTAAAAATTTTCATGGATAAAAGGTGGAAATAGCAGTGAATTGTTGATGGTGTGAGGAGCTTATTTTTTCCCTCAACTATGAAGAAAACAATATGGTCCATGGATGGACCATTAGTCTGAAGCTGCACAGTAATAGACTTTCAGTATTTTCTAAACTCCAGTATGATCACTCACTGTTAAAATCTTTCCTACTAGAAATCTTCCTTCTGTGCCCTGCATTTGAAATCTCTACTCTTCCAATATTCACAAGATGTAATGATGTAGTGGAAGGCTTCACATACTCATGACTTCAAATGCAGACATTACATATGATGAGAATATTCCATGAGAATCCATTTGGACTTTGATAAACAAAATTCCTAAGAAATATCTGCTACCTTTGTACCTTCAACATAGTGTTGCTGGACTGGGGGAGAGGGGAGGAGTCGGTGTAAAATTTTCAAGATCTCTCCATTCTCACTGATCAAACTCCAGACTTGTGTGATTTCTACTACTACTCAAACCATCTATGCAGACCTACTATGCATTCTTCAGGCTGGTATTATGAGACAAATACCTCTTGTTATGACACATGAAAGTAAAACTTAAAACAGAAAATGAAAGGCAAATCTATCCAAGGTTGTCAATAAGAAAGCAAGAAGAAAAAAGACACCTGACTGAAATAAAGAAGAAATACATTAGGAACATCACATGGAGAAACAAGGGAACAGATAGAAACAAACAAGGTACCAGGTAGAGATTTGGGACAGGCAGAGAAAAGAGAAAGGAGAATATCACAATGTGGGGGTTTTTTAGAATCATAGAATCATCAAGGTTGGAAGAGACCTTTAAGATTATCAAGTCCAACTGTCAACTCACCACAACCACTTTTGCTTCCTTCAAAAAAAAAATTTAAAAACTACAAAAAACCCCAAATAATCACACAAAACCTTATCATGACAGCTAGGTCAAACACTCATATTTAGGAATGGAAGAAGTAAGAGCAAACAGCGAAAAAAAAGTGCTCAGGAGACCACGCAGCCCAGGACTGGCTATGAAGCCAAAATGAAGAGATCTGTGAAGAAATGTCCATAAGCAATAATAATTCTGTCATATCCTAATTTTTAGTCCTCCTCATTTTGCATGTTAAATATCGATAGTGTAAATTTTTACATCTATTACACAATACCACTTATTTGAAGTAGATCAAGTGTTGGCTGCTGAAAGAATACAAACCCAGTGCACTGTCTAAAGTCAGAAGAAATACAACCTTACCTTAAACAAACAGCGACAAACATATTCATACACTGCATGTTTCAATGAGCCAATAAGCAATTTGATTCTTTCCTCAGTATTATTTGAATCCTAAAAAAGAAATTTTGGGTTTCAAAAATTCATCTGGAAGTAAAAAATTTTTATGTACTTTGTAAATTTCAGAAAAATGACACAAATAATCTGGATGCTACAATGACACCAGTTCTAAAAATATATTATTAAATTCAGCTGTACCTATCAATCGGTAGATGATTAAATGAGAAGTTTATGCTGAAGTATTAAGAAATAAATATTTTGGGCTTGAATATTTTGATTATTAACATTATACAACTTTGCATATAAGGTAAATACACAAAGAATGAGAGAACAGTTTCCTCTCCTAACACTAATATCCTCGAAATCTCATAGTTTTCACTAGGTAAAAAATTGTTTAAGCATTAAATAACTATATTTAATACTACAAAACAGGTATGTTGATGTTAAGTGTAGTTACAAAACTTCCAGCCAAATTTGGCCCAAACAAAATGAGCATTGTAGAAAATAGGAAGTGTACCCTGTCCTTCGAAGGTCAAGACTGAAAAATTAATTCTAACACCAAAAAAGTGAAAAAAAGACAGGACAAAAGAAGAAAGGGGCTGGGAGGCATGGGATGTGCAACAGATAATATAAGTTCCCTTCTACCACACTGGAATTTTAAAAGAGGAGTTTAAGGAGGGCAATTGGGCAAGTGATTTGACTAATACCTTTCCCATGCCTAAATGATTCAAAAATGAAGAACTGAATAGAGTAAAAGGAGAATTGAAAGAAGTCAATGATGGCAAAACCAGAAGTTGAGATTTAAATTGGTAACATAATGGGCAGGAAAAAAAAGAAATTCCAAAAGAGTGTGAAATTAAGAAAAAAGAAGTTAAAACCTCATGCTGTGGAAAACTAAAATTAAGAACTTTAAAGAGGGCAAGTTCACAGAGCTAGAACTTTGTTCCTAGTAATGACTGGAGCTGAAGGAAAGTTGTAATCATGGATGTCACAATAAAGGGGAATCCAAAGAAGACATGATGAAAGGTTGGTGAATGCCTTTTTAAAGTGAAAACAAAGAGAAATACCATGAATTTTGGAGTCACTGAATAACACATCATTACTCAGTGTGGGTATTTAGATCTAAAGAATTTGGTGACAAGGAATAAATTCATTCTGTGCTCTAATGAGGATATACAGGCCATCAGAATACAGAAAAATAAAAATTACATTTTCAGCAAGACTGGATGCAGTCATGCTTACAAACTGTATAAAAGTAGTTAAATTTTGATCTTCCTTCGTGTAACTGAGCCCTGTAGAAATACAGGTATTTCCTTATGCTACCCTTTGCTGATAAAATTAGCATTATTAGCAGATTAGATCATTAATTAATTTAAATAAAGCCTTCAGTAAAGTTATAATCAACCTTTGTTTTCCTAGTTCATCTTAGAAAAAGAGCAAGCCTGAAATCACAAATAAGAGTTACTCTCCTTTCAGATGGCACAGCAATATTCTGATTTTATATGCAACGTAATAATCTAAATTTCCATGTGCACGTATTCTGAATATCTAAAGCACAAAAGTTCAGCATCACTACTTATACATTTCAACAACATTTATTGTAAACTTTTTTTTTTTTTGTCAGAGGATCTAATAAATTTTAAGGATCAAAGCAGATTGATTCTTCTGCAGCATTAGCAGCTTCAGAAGAGAAAATACCTGCTTGCTTTGCAGAGCCCTTTGGAAAAGTCGCAGGAAAGCCGCCAAACTAAAGCGGTACATATTATTAATTTTGGACAAGTCAGAGATAATGAAGTACATCTTGCTGGCACTCTCGGCCAAAGGGAGATAGGCATCCCTCTCCTGCAGAGAAAAACAACACACACTTAAAAACCCAGTGGATTACTGCCACCTACCGCTTATTGCATAAACTATTACTCATCCCACCAAAAAAACACGTTTGGATGATTCCCACTGTTTTAGGAAACTGAATCCAGTTTCCAGTTTTTCAAATTGAAGGACCAGAACTCAAGACTTCAATGCTTTTTAGATTTCAAAATCGGAAACTTTTTTAAAATGAAGAATATAATGGAAATTAATCCCTAGGGCACTGAGGTCGCATCCCACAACAGAACATGTCCCAAAATTCAATGGAAAATTTTAAACTAAGCAAATAAGAACACAGAAAAAATCCTCTGTAATCCATCACAAAAAGAGGATGCCAGATGAATAGCATCACTCAAAAAAATTAATTTGTTACTCATCTTATATTCGCGTGGATGTATGTCTTCTTTATATAGAACATAACTAATTTTAGCAGGAAAAAAACAGTAACAAAAGATTAAAATATTCTTCTACCTTATCAAGGAAAGTCTGAAGTCTGTGAGATTCAGCCAGTGATTCTTGTATGACTGCACTGCTTGCTTTAGTTTGATTCAAAGATTCTATCAGATCCTTATTTTCTAGTATATTGCCTTGTGATGTGGCAAGTGTCTGGGAAAAAAAAAAAGTAATTTATGTTACATTAAAAAAACCCAAAACAATCCTGTAAAGTAACTATTTTGGAAGCTGTCCATCTTTCCAACCTGTACATATTTCTGAACAGATGGTTATTCCAAAAACTGAGATGATCTTTTAAAGAAGCATGGAAAATAAAACTCAAGAAGGTCCTCCAAAAATCCAGATTGCCAGGTTCTGAAACATAAGCCATCAGTAAGCTTTTCAGAATGATTTCTATGATCAGGGTCTTAGGCACTAAAATCTCCATGGTAAATTTCCATTTCACTTCCAATTTAACCTGAGGCTGGCTACTTGTAACAACTTCCTTTACCCAGATATTCATAAATTCATTTTTCTTCAAAAACATTCCACTATCCCCTATATAATCCAGTTCTCATTTTCAACTGAGACAAATATTTACATTACAACAATTTCAGTTTTGCAATCAGAGATCACTTAAAAATCCTTGAGATTGCCTCACATTTTCCCTGAGTTCTCCTGTGCAATTAATTTCACTTTTAAGAAGTGGCAAAAGCTTGAATTATTCACTAATAATAAATGGGTTTTTTACTAACCTTCAGTAAATATATTGCAATACATTTTTTTTAAATCAGACAGCAACACAAAATTGGCTTCTTGTCAGTCAGGTCAGTTCTGAACAACCACCTCTAGGACAGCATTCAAGGAATCCAATTTTGCTACGAGGAATCACACTGTAAGCTACAAGATCGCCACAGCATCTATGTCTTTACTCCAAGGCTTTCAGAAGAAAACCAGTACAGTACTTCAGATGGAATGGTAATGTTGCTTTAAGATTGACTTGAATTTAGCTAGACCACCTCCAGCACTGACATCTTTGTTGACAAAATCCATGTAGCACCTGCCAGTTTCCACTGAGCTTTAGCTTTCTATCTTCGGGGTCAAAGAGTATTCTGATTCCAGTGCTAACTTCTGAAGTTGAAACTGACTCGGTGTTAATACTCGGCCACTTTTTGTTGCAAATATCTTAGGTACCAGCTATTTTAAGCTTTGTACTTGCTAATTCAGATAGGACAAATGTAAAAAGACTTGGAGTTCCAAGATAACACAAAAAGCCTGTTCTAAAAGGTCAAATAGTGGCATCACTGAACGCTCAGTTTCAGGTAGAAAACAAGATGTTAAAAATTATCAACTTTGGATATGAAATTTTTTCAGAGAGCAAGTTTTCCTCTTTCTATAAGAGAAATCTGCCCCATCACAGTTTTAAGAAAGGGTTGAGCTCAGTATCTGAGAATTAATAAGGAGTTTAATAGAGAGAGTAAATGTTGAAATTGAAATCACATTAGATAATCATGTACAAAATTCTAAAACTGAGCTATTAATCAATCAGGGACCTTCCAAACCCCCTGCTATGAGCAGCAATGCTTTCCACTACACCAGGTTGCTCAAAGCCCCATCCAACCTGGCCTTGAACACTTGAAGAGGGATGAGGCACACAAGTTCTCTGGGCAACCTGCTTCAGTGCCTCACCACCCTCATAGTAAAGAATGTCTTCCTAATACTTGATCTAAAAGTACCCTCTTTCAGTTTGAAGCCATTCCCCCTTGTCCTATCACTACATGCCCTTGTAATAAGTCGCTCTCTTGAAGGTCAGACTAATAAATGTCCAGTCTAATCTGTAAAAACTAACAGCTTATGCTAGTCTATTGCACTCAGTATAGCAAAGTTCTATGACTTAGCTACTGACAGAGTGTTTTACGGCACCACGTCAATCCCTTTGCATCTATGACCTTTTAGAAGGATGGAGGATTTGAGGATCCATTCCTATATGCATGAAGTACGGTTTATGTGGAAGCCATGACAAGATAGAAACAGAACAAGAAAGCTGTCCTTCCTTGGAAGCTACCTTTTTACATGGAAGTGAACAACCACTTCTGACCATAACTACTTTCACTGAAATAAAAAGGTGAATTGAAAATTGAGAATATTAATTTTAAAAGCAACACAGGAAAATGTTAACTGTAAAGAACATTACAGTTCATTGATAATAAGAAATAATTGTGGGGGTTTAAAATTTTAACTGTCTCTCAATAATCCTTCAATTTTTGTACTGGGAATTTTTTTTTCCTTTCACTACACAGGATCATTTCTCAGCTTGAAAGTATCATTTGACATGATTCACAAGCCTAAAAATGTGGCTTTTGTTAAAACTCGTAATTTGAAAAAGAAACAGTATAGTTTGATTCAAATACATAACAATATGAATGCTATCTTATTGGTATAACAGAAGTAAATTTATTTTACCTCCAGGAGAGAATCCTCAAGCTTAGCTAACTGTATCTTCTTATCTTCTTCCTGTTGTAAGAGTTTTGTCTTCTGCTCTTCCAAATCAGGTTTTTCATGCTGAATTGTTAAAGCCAAAAGCTAAAAACAAAGGAGATTATTCAGCAGAATAAAAAACACTCTAATATTTCAAAATATGTATTCATTAGTTATAGAGCATAATATATACTCATTCATCATATATGGACTAAATACTGCTATGTTTAGAAAGTAGATTTCTCAGGGTTTACTCGGTTCCAGCAGACATCAAATAGCTTTAAATCTATGTAGACATTCAGGATATCCTGTAGTGGCAAGGATAACCCAGCAACTCCCGTGAATCATGCCTAGAGCATAACAGAAGATGCAAGCCAGGTGAGATACTCAAGGGCATCTCAAGAGGCTCTGGATGACTTTATTGAGGACACCCATTCACAATGTTTCATTCTTAGACCTCAACCTTTTACACCTCAATCTGAATTACATGTGTGTTTAAATGATTGGCAGTCTTCACTTCTGCAGGTACTGTTATCAGATATAAAAAGGTGATGTAGGAAAGCACAAACTGGAAAGAATGGCAGCAAATTTCTTTCCAGCATGCCTACCAATCAAATCTCTCTCTAGCTAACAAAGAGAGGAAACAAAACCAAAGCTGTTTTTTTCTGCACTTAAAAAGGGGCTAATTTTCATGGCTGCATTGTATGGTGTCAACTCCCTACCTCCCATCCCAGTGGACGGAGGAAATCCATATGGATATCTATGCTTCACATTTTGAATTGTATCTTACTTATCAACATCTTACCTACAAGCCTCATTAGTGTGCAAAAACTTGTTTAATACCATATAAAGAGGGAGTTTATTTCCCTTAATTTACCTTTTTTTTGATCTTTATTCCATTTGAATGTTACATTTTGCTTCCTAAACTTTATAGAGAAAACCTCAAAAGCTACCAGCATTTTGGAGGAAGTAAAATATACGGTGTTTTGATTTCAACACATTTTCCTGTACACAAAAATCTTGATGGTACTAGCATTACTCTCTAAGTAGGACACTAGAGAGCTGCAACAGAAATGTTTCCATGATACTGATACCTTGGAGTTTTGATTTTTTAATTTTTGTAGATCTTAGAAGTAGTTATATAGTAAATGCAGATTTTAGAGTAGCAGCATATTATCCCTTTACCTTTTAACATACTAGCAAACCCTGTTACCCATTCCCATATCAATTCCCATAAATTCCACTAGCCTGTTTTGTCTCTTTTTCAAGGTAAAATGGTAGAGAACACCCTAA
>JAYRBT010000001.1:40552716-40593422 GCA_036023395.1 Myiotriccus ornatus | reverse complement strand
CCCGAAAGCCTGGGGGCTCATTAAAACCTTTGTCTCCTTATCTTATCTCCTACCTAATTTGGCTTGGAGTCTTTTTTCCCCACAGCCATTTAGGCAACAATACCATAAATGTATCTTGAACAGAAAGCAGAGGCTTAGCAATTAATCTGTTGCAACTGAAATCAACGAAACCATTTTAATTTTCTCTATTGGACTCATTACTTGGTTCCAAAGTGCACAACAACAAGATTTTAAAATTTAAATTTAGTTTTAGCTTGGATTTTAACTATTTATATTTGTGAGCTAAAAAATACCTCCCTGACCATTAACACAAACTGCACCATAGGGCTTCTTCCAGACACTGGAGGCACCTATGCATGTGCACCATAAATATACACTGTTTTTATTCTAAATGCTTACCTGTCCTCTTAGGCCACTTGCAGTTGTGGTAAAGTTTACTTCTGTGACAATAGAAGAAGCATCAGGTGGAATGAAGGGATTGGGGTTCCTTGTTGACAGAAAAAGACGGAACTCTTCATTATAATCTATCATTTTTTCACCTATTTGTATAGAATAACGGGGTCCTGTAAATAATAAGCAGATGTTATACACACTCTGACTGGAACATTCTAAAATTATCTGAAAATAATGGTATTTGTGGAATACTTTATGACCATGAGATGTATATATACTTTATAAAATTTATTTATAAAGTTTTTTGAAAGAAATACAAATTTTAAAAATTCAGGAAACATATCCTAATCCGTGTTACTGGAGGAAAAAAAGCAATAACATAGCACTAGTATAGGAAAGCTACATAGTGAGAATATTTAATACTCCTGAGTAGTTTAATTATCCTTACCCATCACACAAAGACTAAATGGCAAAAAATGCATTTGAAGTAAAAGTAATACTAATGAATATTTGAAATCTTCAAACCATGAATGGGAGACAAAAAACTGAACAAGATACACTGGAGAACCCCCTTATATGTAGGAAACCTGTCATAATTTAAACGCATTCACTTACATTTCCACAATAGTATACCACTCTAGCAAAACATACTTGCCATAATTATATATTTGTTAACTAAAATGGTTCAGCACTTTCTGAATGTGATCCAAAATCATTAGATTTCATCTCTGGATCTGTTACATTTATTTGTAGAAGGTTGATGTTGCTGTAGAATCATAATTCTATTAAAATGTTACTTTCTATGACAATTGTTATAGAGCAAGTCCATGAAACTAAACACGTTGGGATATTTAGACATTAGACTGAAAGAAAAATATTACATCAAGAAATGTTCCATAAAATTGTCTAACTATAAGAACATTAAATTTAATCATAATATGAAAGAATTCATTAAATAATTGATGTCATGGTTTCAATCTGTTTATACTCCTAGTATTTCTCATTATGCCTGTCACAGAATAAAACTACATGTATGGCCCCTCACCGCGCCCCTTCAACCCCAGGTTTCCATTCTAGCAGGGTTAGAATAGACTCAAACAATCACATGATTAGAGTAAGACTTTGCCTCCTGATACTGAAAAAGAAATAAGAACAGAATTATAAGATGAAAAATTAAAAACTGAAAATTCCCATTTCAGAAAAATTTCCAAGATGGCATAGTTAGGTGCTTCTCTACTTTTAGCACTGATTGCAGATCAGAAATATAAATCTCTTGCTAAAACACTGGTAGAGATGAAACTCACATACCAATTTTGCTTCTATGCCAAGGATCAGAATAAATTTCAGGACTGTGCTGTAAAAATGTCAAACAGGAAATGGAAGCTGTACAAAGACGAATTTATTGCAGTATATATATTCACATTTTTCTTAACGTTTCATTCTGAGTAACCAAGAGATGTACAGTCATCAAAAGCAAAATAACGCAGATAGGCCCTCACCTCCACATTTTGACAAAGAGAAGAAGTGTGTGCTTGCTTGTAAAGTGACAGAAAAGATTCAAATAGTGACCCATTCTCCTTTTCAAATAACAGCTCCCTAGTCTGGACCTGCACAGACCTAGCATTAACATAGCTCATTAACAAGCAAAAGAGGATGTCTGAGTGTTATAAGCAATTTCCCTGAATAAATGAGTATATTTGAATTTAATCTACTTTCTCCACAGTTCTGCAGACATATTCATCTCTCAATTTGATTCCTTGAATAAAATCAATTAAGATGCCTGCAGTACTGTATCTCTCCTTTCCAAAATTCAGCAGAAACTGGTGGGGCAAAAAAAATTTGTAACCATGTTCTACCTAAACCCCTACAGATCCCTGAAGTCACCACTTTGCTGGTACTCTTTTACTGAGAATAAGCAAACAAGTACATCTGTAATGGAAGAATGATTTAAAGTAACTTTCTTTTCACTAAACAGATCTTTCTGATATTGGAGATAAATGTATATAAGAATCCTATGACATTGGTGTTTATTTTTAGCATGTACTTACATTTAAAGCATTACTGCTATCTCATGCATTATTAGATCTCAGTGGTTGATGAAACAACAATAAAAAAAGCCTTGAGCTTTTTTCAGTAGCCAACGTTCATACTGTAAATTACATGCATAGGCTGTGGTACATGCTGAGGAATTACAACTTGATGCAGAAATATGATTACAAAGGATAATGGAAAACTATTTTAACTACAGTAACTTAAAAAGTATTTAAAACAGATATTGCTGTATTTTTTAATCCACTTGGTTCTTGTGATATAATTTGAAAATATGTAACATAATTCAACAACATTCATGCTGAGATACTTATATAATTGCTATTTATTTTTGCTAAACTTTCAACACAATTTTTCCTATCAGCTATTACTAAAGTAACTAAATCCAAAGAAGTTTTATATAGAGTTATATTGAGTATATTATCTGTCCAAAGCAGAGATACTGCAAAACAAATGTTGGTGGTTTTCCCTTTCATTGCATCAGTTAAGGGACCTCTTTCAGAAAATTTCACCATTTTGCTGATCTCTACAACCCTCCCCATTCCGAAGGCACATCAGGGACAGACCTGTGTGCCTTTAGTTTCAAACAACTGAAAGAGAAACAGCAACACTAATATTCTAAAACTCTTGATTTCTAATTGCAAAGCCACCTGTGTAACTTCTAGTCTATTTAAGGCCCAAGTTTCAAGTAAAACTATGCATTTGAAATTATCCCTAGAAATTAACTTAAAATTTAAATTCTGAAGGTTTGATAAAAACACTTTATTCTAATTCCAGTTTAAAACTCTCTAAATGCATTTCAGTATTTTTCCACTTACTAAACAAGAACATATGTCCAACATATTTTTCGCACTGAAATGTTAGTAATAGGTTAATACTAAAGAGGTAAAAAATTGCACAATACTCAAGTTTTCAGGTAAATCAAGTTTTACATACCATCTGGATATATAAACTACAATAGCTTTGAGGAAGCATTTGTAAAGATCTTGGTAATTTACCTTGAGCAATAAGATCTTTTCTTAGCAATGGGTAAAGTACAGGCTCCACTCCATCCATTTCCTGTATAATAAGTGTTTTCCCAAATCTCACTGCCAGCTCAAGAGCAGTTAGGAAGTTGGTGTCCTGGGCAAATAAATATAAATTCCTTTGATTCATGTTTTTTTGAAAAACATAAACACCTCAGAATGAGTAGGAAGGCATTAACCAGGCAGTCCAAATCTAAAAATCCGTAGAATAGCTGAAAAATTCTATTACAAGCACCATATGATATTTCAGGTTTAGCCACAAGTGTTTAATTTAAATAAATTTGATCTACTCAGATACTGACATACAGAAAATCTATTTAATATGCCTAGATCTTCAAGTGCTGCACCAGAAGAGAGCAGCTCTACCTAGGTGCATCTTGAAGTCCTGGCCAGTTAACACATCTCAAATGTTAGCACGTAGCTGTATCTGAAAACTGAATCAAGATCTACAGACAGGATTCCCATTGGTATTAACAAGTCTAAATGCAGTCTTTTGCTGTAGGTGTTTAAACAAGCTCATGGTGTTTAAGATTACATTAGTCAGTGCAGACAACAGAGTCTAGAAGGTAATCAGGCTAATCAGCTGGCAGTAGAAACAATCAATTACCCAGATATATGTTATCTACCATCAGAGAGTATCTACAAGGCCTGCACAGGGCAGCAGGGTTCTGTGCAAGACCTACATTCTGTTGAAGCAATAACTTGAGGCCAGGGGGGTTCAATAAGGAACTTCTGAACAGCACTAAATGCCTGCCTGTGTGTGTACAACCAAGCCACACCTCACCACCCATGAAAATAGTTACAGGTAGACAATTATTTTAGGTACCTTAGTCTCAAACTGAAATCAAACTTACTCTTTCCAATATAGATAATACAACAAAAAATCATAGGGAGTAAGTGTACACATACTCCTGAAATCTAGTGAACTGCCAAGAATACAAAAGACCTCTCTACTTACAAATCTTTCATTATCTCACTCTCAGCAGAAAATATTATATTCTTGGAGAGGGCAGCACAAAGAGGAAAACCTTGTAGAAGTAATACTAGATGTTGACCCTCCAGTTTTCAGTACTTTGGTTCTCTTCCTTGAGAAAACAAATTTTCATGAGAAGTTATACGCTTCATAGAATACAACCTCATTTTTGGTGTTTGCTATCACATCCCTTTGAAAACTGCTCTCTAAAGTCTGGAATAGAGAAAGCTCAAGCAGAACGGAATTGTAAGATCAAGAGTAAATACTGCACCTGCTGGTTAATAACTTCCAAACGTGATTCCTTCAAATGTGTCTTCAACCATTCAGTGGCCCGGAAAGAAGGGTCTATCAAAAATGGGCAAACTTTACTCTAGGATGAAGAAAGTATAAATGTATATTTACTAAAATCTATTTTGTTTAAGAATAAAATTGGAGTCCTTTATTATTTTCCCAAACAAGTATAAATATTTTTAAATCTTTTTTCATTAACAAACTGCTTAGAGAAACAGAGTAGGAATTTCATGTCTTTTTATTTATTAAAAGAAAAAGCACCCAATCCAAAATTCTCAGGTGTTTGTCCTGCTGAAGCTAGGTCGTTCTTCACCTTCTCTATAAACAGGAGTCTCTATTCAATTAGTATAATCTACAGCTTTTGTTATTCACAACTGCTTTTAAACTTAGAAGAATAGGTTTTAGTTTTCCTTCTTCTTCCTCTAGTGGGCAAAGGTACAGCACTCCTGGTTTTGGACCTCAATGCATTTTAGAAAAAATCATGAATATGAGTATTCTACAGGCATAAAGCTACAAGGAACTCTCTCCAGTACATTCATGTCTCTCTTCGGCTGAAGATCACATAACTGATATAGGATTCCAGGTGTAGCCTTCCTAATGCTGAGGGATCACATCCCTTGACCTGCTACCAGTACTTTGCTGAAAGCTGTCCAGGATATGACCAGACTTCTTGGAAGGGGCCCATTACTGGCTCGTGTACAACCTGGTGTCCACCAGGACTCCCAGGTCTTTTTTTGCAAATCTGCTTTGCAGCTGGGTGGTTCCCAGCACATGTTGGTACATGGAATGATTATTCTCCAGGAGCAGGACTGTGCAATTCCCCTTGTTGAACTTCATGAGGTTCCTGTCAGCCCATTTCTCCAGTCTGTCAAGGACCTCTGGGCAGCAGCTTGACACTTTGGTGTATCAGAGACTCAATCACAGAACAGCTGGGTTGGAAAGCCCTTAAATATCATCTAGTTCCAACCCTCTCCCACAGGCAGGGATGCCACCCACTAGAATAGGTGACCCCATCCAACTTGGTCTTGAGCACTTCCAGGGATGGGGCTTCCACAGCTTCTCTGAGCAACCTGTTCCAGTGCCTCACTACTCTCTGAGTAAAGCAGATCTAACAGCTAATCTAAATCTCTCCTCTTTTACTTTAGAACCATTCCCCCTTATACAGACACTTGTCCTCCCTCTTTTAAAAAAAGCCCCCTTTAAGTACTGAAAGGCTGCAATGAGGTCTCCAGAGCCTTCTCTTCCCCAGGCTGAACAACCCCAGCTCTGTCAGCCTGTCTTTATAGCAGAGGTGCTCCAGCCCTCTGATTATCTTGGTGTATCAGCCATATCTCCCAGTTTTGTGTCAGCAAACTTGCTGAAGGTTTAAACAGGTGTTTTCAACAATTTTTTGGTTCAGTCTGATAGGTAAACACTTCCATGTAGTGGGGCTTTTTTTAGAGTTCCAGTATTCCAAACTGAGTAACTACACAGATCTCAAACTGAAAGACAAAGATACATGGACAATATTCAAGCATCAAAAGATAACGAGCACAAAAGCGTGAGAACTGTACTGTAGATGACCTTGGTAAAATACCATGTCCAATTTCAGCTTTATAAGGATGCTGAAAAAAATGTAAACAAAGAAAATTATTTGAGCTGAGGGAGCACTTCATAAAGCTCTTTACACATAGAGATTGTTAAGAGCTCAACCTATTCAACTAAGGAAAAAGATTAAAATAAGATTTTACTATAGCACACAAGTAGCTTTAAGGGTACAAGATAGTGTTTATTGAAAACCTTTTTAATCAAACTGAGAAAGGATCTACTATCAATCTACTATCAAGATAATAAAGCAAGATAAATATAAATTGAAGAAAAGGTTGTAACTGATTTGAGAGAATCATCAGTGATCTAAGCAAATCACATGTAGTAAATGCAGATTCTCCTCATGCCATTAAATACTTACTTGGTAATAGATCTAATAAATGACTACAATGTCAAGTACATAATCATGCAATATTATGTATTATATATCTATGTATAACTATATATAAAACTCAATCTTTTCCCACTTCTTTCTTCAAGTATTATTAGTAATATATATATATATAGGTTTTGAAAGGTATCTGTATATAGCCTTTTCCTTTTTCTGAGAAAAAAGTATTAGAAATTATATGCCAAAGTCAATGTACATAGGACATAATCTTCCACTGATTGTATTGGTGCTAATAACTATTCGCACTTTAAGTTGGAATAGACTGATATGGAAGAAAATTGTAGAAGCAAAAAGGAAAACTTGTTTTCTTTAACTGGTTTTTCTTTGTACTACAGAATATCCAGTTTATATAAGTATTTATTTCTCTGTGTGTGTGTGTTCTGTGATGCCAATAAATAACACAAATGAAGTAATTCAAAATTTCAGACAGATGTCATCCTATTGAAATTTCTAAAAATTTAAATACTTCCAATGCAAGACAAAAAAGCAAATTTACCTGCAAAATGACAAGAGCATTTTCTATTGAAAGATCATCTGAAGGCAAACCTTCACTTTTCCAAACTAATTCCTCGCTTTCTGTACATAGGAACCGCCGTAAATCAAACTCTGATAAATGAAAGAGTGCAATTTTGTGTCAGCATTTATAGTCTGCATAATTATAAAGCATTTACCACTCTGTATACAGTGGAGAGTCTGTCTAACAGAGTGCAGGTCTGTAGATTTCCTTTTAATCTATTATTTTATTGCTTGAACTTATTACTAATAACTAGCTGATGTCATAATAATATTTAATTATGTTATTAATGCAAAAATAGAAATGCTTGCTGAAAAAGCAGATGCATTCAGAATGCATTGGCAAATTTACAATAGTTACTGTGAATACATTTGTTTTTGTCAGTTTTTCTTTTTAAGCAAATTCTATAAAAATAAAATTATTTTTAAGTTTTTATAATGTTAATAATTTAATAGAATAAGCCTAAGAAATAGCCTGTCAGAATATACAAGTATTTATTGAGTAAGAAAGCATCATCACTTTTCATTTGGGAACATGAAGACAATTGAGACTGTTCATTAGAACTGACTGGCATTTCTCACTTCTTCAATCAAGCTTAATTACTTACATGCAGACACTGACAAACACACAAAAAAAATTACTTTCAAGGCCTGCTAATTTGGTCCATTCATCCAAGCTGGTTTTCCTCTGATCCTCAGGGGCAGCAGAAAGATATGTAATAAACGCAGCTGCTAACTGAGCTCTTTTTGGCAACGTAGCCAGTTCATCTGTTATCTCTGTCACCTTTTAAAAAAAAGTACAGAATGTTTAGGTGTATTGGAAACAAAAGCTATGTTAATATGTCTCATCAGTTATGAAAAAGTCATAATTTGCCTGCCATTGGGAATACAGTTGAGACAATCTCCCTCTTGCATTTCAGGTATCTATACCTAGCTAACCCAAAGCAACACAGACAAGAAATTATGGGAAAAATTCTTTTTAGCCTTGGGTTAGGGCATGGACAGATATTTCTGAGAATGTAGCTGCTAAAAACCTATGAATTTCAGTTCAATTTATAAACAAATGGGTAAACAGTATTATAGTAAGAAAAATAAGAAATATGTGATGCCGGTCACAGTCAGGTAGTAAGTATGTATACAATATGTATACAGATACTAAATACTATATGCAACTATTACATTTACTGTTATTCACTGCACCCTTACATGATAAAATACATTTATTATATCTCTTCAAATAATTTAGCTGCACTACATCACCTCTGTTTTGAAATGTTCCAAGTATTTGGAGAAAAATACAGCGTATCGAAATAATATATGACTGCCATAATTGGTTTCAAAGTACTGTCTTTTTTTTTTACTATAAACAAAATGACATTAAAAAAAAGGTGTTACACAAACAAAAAAAGAAACTTTTCATTTCTTCCTCCTTACTTTAAAGGGAGACAAATATTGCCTTTTCACTGTCCATAATATGGGATACTTCCTGACTAATCTATCTCTCATTTTAGTCTACAGTATACCATTAAATAGATAGTCTGAACTTTCTAATGATGAGGGTAATGTACCAGGGTGAAAAAACTGTGAGGAATCACTTTTAGAAGCATTTAGACTCTGGGGTTCAAATATATCCAATCCTTACTATAGCAGATGAAATAGCTGTAAAGCTACTTTCAAAGGAAAATCTTCCATTTTTTTCTGTTATAGTGGTCAACCGACAAAAAGGATTCATCTAACCTTAACTTTGGTTCTTCAAAATGCAGGCATTTAGTCTACTTGTTTAAGCTTTTTTCAGTATCAGTGGAGAGACAGGACCATGTATTTCTGCATGGAGATTTTTTGCACTTTAAGATACACAGGAAAAGTAGGGATTGCTTTCTGGAGGTGACACCTATTTTCAGCTTATATATATATCGAGATTTTCCTTTTTGTTTCAGACCAAAGAGTATGTCCAAGGACTTGTCAGTGTCTCTCAAATATTTCATTTGAACAAATAAAATATGCTTACTTTCCCTACTCAGAAAAGTCTAAAACATTTAAGTGAAGACTCCAAAAGCAACAAAATATTTTGGGTAGATCTACATTTGCATTTCCGCCATTGATGCCATAAAGAATATATGTTTTAAGACTGTGATTGTTTAATGGTTTCCCAAAATTGTCCCTTTTGATTGTATCTCAGCTTGGAGGGTCCAGCTGCTGACATGTTCAGCCATCATAACAATTACATTATTATGATTGAAAACCATCATAGAATGTTGTATGTTCTGTATTAAATACTGAGGGATTTCTTACACATTCTGTAGTGAGGTGATATAACTTGTATGGTGAGGTAAAAATAAATTTCAGAAGGAAGAAAAGCTTTAATTTATAATGAGAAGTCAAATAAATGTATATTGGCAGACATGCAGAATGGCAACAACTCACACTCTTCAAACAGTGCAAAAATTGTATTTTCAAATTATCAGCTATAAGATGTATTTATGAAAATTTTCACTAACCTGAATGTTCCATCTTTTGTGTTCCCTATCAAGTTGATTTATTAGTTCCTCTGCAGCTTTCAATGTTTTCTGAGCTTTACTTAGTTCTGCTTCAAGTTTTGCTGCTTCTGTTGTTCTACTCTGGAACCTGTAAAACAAATAGTCTTTGTAATTACTATCATGAACTACTAAACTTATGAACAGTTACTTTCAAGGCAGTTTAACTGACTGAATTTGTAATTAATTCCTCCATTATTGTTAATGAAGAACACAACTACAGTTCTTTTTTATACCTTCTGCTTTTAATTGGCAGATGAACTTGTTAGACTTTTAATTAAAAAAATTTAGATAGATGCACAGATGAGACTTAAAAATACATCTGAAATACAGATCAGAATGTTTGAAAATCATTCCTTCTTCTACTTAAACAGTTTGACTTGATTTTAGTGATTGTGTAAAGTTTTGTTTGCAACCTAGTCAGGACAATAGAAGGCTCAATGCCATACTGTACATTTGTAACTATTTGGTAAATTTGATCTTTGAAACTTTTAAAAAAGAATATCGCTAATTCACATGAATTACTCCAGTACAGTGCACAGTAGTCTATTTTGTAAACTAATATGTAGTAAGAACATGACCTAAAACACAGGCATGGTTTAGGTATTATTTTGTAATGCTCAGTATCTAATTAGTTTGATTAATATTTTAAATAATTAATGCATTTAATAATCCACCTGTTTAAAGTAATCTATTTAACTGTAATCTGTAGTATATAATTAAGCTAAGGAATCACTGTATAGCTGAATGACAAGAATTCTGCCTTTTTTTTTTTGCTGACTACAAAACATGAATTTTAGTAATATGAACATTTGTCAGATTATAAATTATCTCCTATACTAAGTACATACTAAAACCATCAAACTAAAAAACTTAGATTAAATTGAATTTGAAGAAAGTATAAAAGTTCACCAGAGCTATTTTTATACCACTGTAAGTCATGTACTTGATGAGATGCTAAGAAAAAGGGAGATAGCTAACTAGTGGTCAGAAAAGTAGGCCAGCCTAAAAGAAATAGAACTGCCTGCATTCAAGCTGTGATCAGTAGAAGTTTTGTATAGGTATGTTCCCAAAATCCTAAGGAGTCACTGAAGTCCTCTATGATTTAGAAGGTTAGAAACAATACTGCTTACCTTTAACATCAATGGCTATAATAAAGGTTACCAACACCATCAGTAGTGAGAAGCAGGTACTTTTAAAGAGCATTTATTGAATCTGACCAAGGAGATGAACTGTATTCTAACAGTATTTATCTCCACTGAGTGTATAGATAGTCTAAGCGTCGCTAATTGGGACGTAAATATCTTGCAGAACAGGAAGTTACATATAACTAGATACATTTCATTATTCATAATATAAAATCATCAATGTTTTTATTTATATCTTGAAATAAACAAACCCAACTTACTTATCTTTCAGTTCCAATACTTTTTGACCAACAGAGTTCAAAAGATCCTCCAACTTCTTTTTTCTGTCTTCAGTTTTCTTGAGATTACTACAAAAAGGTAACATTTATTTTAAGACTATGGACCCAAGAGAAAAAAAAGATCAAATAGAAAAAGGAAAGTAATTTACATAGAGGTAGTGCAGAGACAGTTCTTCCTTTTGTTTTACACTAAAAAAGTATGTTCTCATATGTAAAAAGTTTGAGTACTTCTTATCACATAGCTTTAAAAATAGAAACCAAGCATCCTATTCTTAAAGATCAGAACAAATTTTTCCAATACCGAATTTTAAAACCTGGTAAAACAATCAGTACAGATTCCTCAGGTTATGGATGGTCATGAGACCATGTATTATTTTTTTGATCCCAAGGAGAAGCTAATTATGCTTGGTACATGACTGAAAAAAAGAGGAACCATACATCTCACACGGGTTTTACTGAGATATTACATTTTAAGCATATCTGTGATGCTCATTTCTCCCTTACACTATTCAGCTGAGACAGGTAACTTGTGACTGTACAAAAAACAACCATGGCATAGCTTCCAGGAAAAAGAAAATATCACACACTTACTTTTCTGTATCAGCATGAACATTTTATTACCTATGGATGAGGTATAGTTTCTTTTGTCATTTTTTAAATAAACTTCAATCCACACAGAATCACAGAACGTTTGGGGTTGGAAAGCACCTCTGGAGATCATCTAATCCAACCCCCCTCCTAAAGCTGGTTCACCCAGAGCAGGCTGCACAGCATTGTCTCCAGGCATGTTTTGAATATCTTCAGAGGAGACTCCAACCCCTTTCTGGGCAGCCTGTTCCAGTGTGTTCTGTCCCCCTCTAAGTAAAGACATTATTCCTCATATTCAGATTCCTTCTTGGCAGCTTTACTTTCACCCACTACCAATGGAATTAAAAATACTTATTTTGTAATAATGTCTAACTTACGCTTCCAAGCCAGCCTTCTCTTTTTCCAAAGGCTGAATTCGTTCTAGGACATGGGAATACTGGATGTTGGCATTCACCCAAGCTGCTAACGGAGCAGCTGCAGCACTGGCTCGTTTAGCATTCTGAAAAATTGATTAACAGTTACAAAAAAGTCCTTGAAGTATAATGCAGAAAAGATAAATACTGAAACAGATTTACTAGATACCAACTTAAATATGCCAATTAGCCAGCTCTTCTACTGAGCTAATCTTTTAAATTGTTACTAAGAGATTATATTGTAGGCCATCAATCTGCATAAAAAAACATAGCGGGTATCTTATGAACCACAAAGCTTCACTGAAATTAACACGTTTTAAATTAATGCATGATTTATTAGACTCTTACTGTTACAAGGAGGCCAGAAGAAGCCAGTTACTATTCCTTGGTCTGAGTTCTAATTTATACCAGTGACAAAAATCTCTGAGGACTCGATTTCATAATGACTTTTCATTCCACAGCTCCCCACTCACCAACCAAATTCTCATGGTTAGAGGCAGCACGCAACAGAGTCATCTCTGCTACACTTTTCTCTAACAAATTCTGCATGCAGAATTCATCACTTTTTCTCTAATTTCTCTCATTCTAAAAATTATGTTAGCAAATCAGACAACTGCGTCTTTTTTATTATTTTTTGTCTCTTTTTTTGGTCTTTGTTTTATGTAATGCAATCAGGAATCACCTTTGGATCAAAAGATGCTCTGTTTTTAGAAAGAAGTTCTTCAACACTCTCTCGTATTTCTTTTGGAATATTACGGGCGTCAAAGGATTCTATGTCCTCCCTTACGCTTCTTTTGGCCAAGAAACTGTAAAAAGAATTAAATAACTAAGTAAAGAAGAAATAAATATAAAAAATATTATTTCTGTATGAAACCAAATAATTCTGAACACAAACTATTCCTGAATATAACTGAAAATAGTTCATCTTGAAAAGTTTAAAGTTTAAATAAAATGCTCACCTCTTCATGCTCACCCATGATGTATCAAAAATCCCCATCAGCCGCAGAACTCCCTCTAGTATGTCTCTGATTATGTCAGGGGGCATCCGTAGTGACCGGATTTCTAACAAAGACTCTGGCTTTATATTTCCAACAGCTAATTTAGCTTCACTAACCAGTGGCTTAAAACATGAAAACACATTACAAAGAGTGATGAGGATACAAAAAAATGAACATTTGCCATTTCAGTTTTCATACAATATCTTGTTCTTTTTAAATACTTTATTACCTAACCAACTGCCACTGATGTATATTCATGTTTACAAGTTATTAAAAAACTGTCACGTGTTTACTAAGTGATAATAAATATATTTCCATATAAAAGAGCATATTATAATCCTGACATACCCCAGCTTTTCATTCAGCACTGTAATTTATAAACATTAGATAGATATTAGTGTCAATCATGTTTGCTCTTTCATTGCTTAGAAGTTCATTGTGATGCAGATATCTTTTAATAATTATGCTAATTACTATTTATAGGCATGACTGAGGATCTCTGTGTAAACACACATAGAAGTACAGGTCACAGAAGCCTTCTATTTCCAGTAGCTAAACAAATCCAGACAGCCTTTGCCCTTATCAACAAAGCAACAGAATGATAAGAGAAATTAAAGATTATAACTTAAAAACTGTGCACACCTTACAGATCTTTCATATTTATCAAAGACCATAGAATGGGTGTAGTCCTGCAGTTCTATGTCACTTTCAATACAAGGATATAATTCCTTGGCAATTATAACATGTAAAAGGGAAAAAAAAGTTGCTGTAGTTTTCCCTTATGCTTTGGTATAAATTTAAAATGGATGGGATGAAATATAGAAAATAAAAGCAATGACTGAACACACATAACTGCCAAGAAACCTGATGCTTAACATAGAATCACAGAATACACTGAGTTGCAAGGGACCCAAAAAGATCAAGTCCAGTTCCTGGCCCTGCACAGGACCATTCCCAAAAGTCACACCATGTGCCTAAGAGCATCATCCAAACACTTCTTAAACTCTATCAGGCTTGGCGCTGTGACCACTTCCCTGGGGAGCCTGTTCCAGTGCCCAGCTATCTGTAAGGTCTCTTGAACAAGCAGTTTGCTGTAGCGCCATTAGGATATATAATTTTCAGAATTCAATAATAACTGGAAATTATCTCTCATTAAATTATTTCCATTCGCATGAGACTACCAAACCCTATGATATTACCAGTTTGATCAAAGCAAAGTAATGTGGTTGGTCTATATAAGACATGAGTAATTGAAAAATATTCCATAAAATCAGCAGAACTCAGCTGTAGACCATAGCAGCATAGAAATAGCAAGTGGTTCGTAAGATTTGGTTTGAAAATTCTTTCTGTAATTAATATCTAAGAGAACACAAATGCCAAAATGAAAACCTAAATTTGGCAAATAGAATACTGTTTCCTAATGCAAAAAGCTTTAGTATCAAAATCATTTAGTGCAAAATTTAAGAATTGCAAGGATAAATTTTGCAAAACCATTATGCACAGCAGAACTTGAGTAACTCAGATAAAATCAGACTGCAAAATTACTTTTTCTTATCAGGTCTTACCTGAACCTCTTTTAGTTCATCTTCAATTTTTCTTTTTCTTTCTTCTATTTCTGCAGCCTCTTCTGCTATTCGTTGCTTTATTTTTTCCATTTCTGCTTTTTGCTCACTAGCATTCTGTAAAAAAAACACCTCTCGTTAGCAAATTTATACAGATTTTATTCCCTTCGGTCTCATTTCTTTTAGTCTTCATTATAATAATTTGCACAATACCAATCACAGTAAAATATCTGAGTCTATTTGATACTAGACAGGCAGACTAGGTAAACAAACTTTATGGAATAAGCATCATTTGCTTTTACTGTGTCTCCTGTCTTTACCACAGACAAGAATCTGTATGTCTAGTTTTGAGAGGCTCATTATGATCTTTTTTCTCTTTGCCTCTGATTTTCCATTCCTTACCAACATGTCAGTTTTCCTCTAAAAGGATGAGGGACAGCCTCCGTAACATTCTTACTACATTTGAAAGTACTATCGTGCTGTCATTGTCTTTGCAGCTGCTCCCATATCTATTTCAATCTCTTTCACAACACCATTAAAACTCTGTTTTTCTATCATGTTCATTAAAGCAGCAGTTGTGTTGGAACTACAGCCTATTAGCGTAAAAGTACTAATCATAGAATGGTTTCTTTACTTATAATTTTGTACCAGCCTGTCTGTAAGGATACTTTCGTCCTACATGCCTATTGTAAGTTGTTTGGGTTTACATCTTTCCTTTTTTTTCTTCCCCGGATTTGTGCTGTGCCTACCACACAGCAGACAGTAGCTATTAGCCATCTCCAATCCTAAGACAATCCTAAAACCTTCAGTACAGCAATTAATACCTAGTACATAAAACTACAAGAAAAAGGACCTTACATATCTTTTATCATTGAGGATAAATGTATAAAATGCATAAAAGACTAATATTCTAAGCTCAATTTACTTAAAAAATACAAGTCAAAAAAGCCCAGAGTTTATGTTTCTCTGATATATAACATATTATTATCACCAGCAATTGTCAAGCTAAGTTGCAGGAGAAGGTAATGGATGCATATAAGCAGAGAAAATCTTGAGATAATAATAATTCTTTGAGCACTTAACCCAAGCTGCAAATCAGCATGTTATTGAAGACTACATTCAAATTCATAAAACATTAGCTACACGAAACTAGATTAGACATTTCATGCAAATGAACATGTACTGAATGATTGTTCTGAATAAGAAAACCTTAAAATTAAGTTGTAGGTCAAAAGCCTCGCTCTGAAAGGAGATTAAAAGAGTCTCTATGTATTAGAGCACTCTCTCTTACATAAACTGGAATATTTGAAGTGACATTAAAATGTTAGAGGTCACCTATACTTTATGCTAATCTAAATAATCAAAATTCTACTGTAATTTTTCTGATGTTAGTGGGCCCACCATGTTTCACTGCTTTTTACCTATTCTTTGAGTATGACCTACAATGTAATATGTGCTACCACATAACCTGTAACTGTTCTAGACAACAGCAGACAGATTTAAAACTGACATCAGTGAACACACCAAGGCAATCATCATTATTCAAATTCATGTACAGTAGGCAGATAGAGCCTAAAAGTACTAAAAACTGCCAACAGCAAAAGACATATTAAAATGGGAAGTAATGCACTTTCAAAGCACTGTGAACCAAATGGTTTGAAAGACCAGGCATTTACTTTAGAGCATACAGAGAATGTCTTTGGCATTGAGCTTCCGACCAATCAGACTAAATCACTAAAAAAAAAACCCCACTGCAGTGACAGCAGATTCATTACACTTAAAACTACATTTATGATTCCAGGAAGTATCAATGTGGAGGCCTATTGTCTGTGCAATTATTTTACTTGACTGAGAAAACATCGCTAAAGAAAAGTACAGAATATTGAAGAAAAAGTCAACCTCTCAGCTGAAGAATTAAAACTCAAGGAATGATGAACATGGAGGTATTATTTAATCTTCTTTGAGGTTAAATTCTGAGGACCAGACCTCATGAAATACACACTTTCTAATAGTCCACAAATTTAATTCCTGGTACTTGTTACTTAAAATAGTGCTACTTGTATATATTTTATTGAATGTTCCTATCTGCGATAAACATAAAATGCATCAGCTTGGATTTATGAAATTCTAGGAAAACTTTCAGACATTTACACCAGTAAAAACTACTCAGATGCAAAACTTGCACTGATCTCTTCCTATTCAATCAGTTCAAATATGATTTAAGTTATAAATTCCTCTGTCCTGTTGCAACCTTATTCAAGCCTCAGGGCTCATGTCTTGAAAAGATTACAAAACACAGGCAGTTATCGAGACCAAAAACAGAAAAGCATTGTTTTGGTTTTGGGTTTTTTTTTTCCACTGTTGATGTGATTGTATATACCACCTGCATAGATACTGTAATTTCTTGAAGGGCAGAATCAGCTTCATCCTGCTTTGTTTTGAGTAACATGCTTTGCTCTCCAGCTTTTCTGTTCAGTTCATCAACCAGGGCTTTAGCTTCATTCAGCTTTGAAACACCTGCCTATGAAAGTTTGAAAAAAACAGACATTTAGCAGTGAATTTTTAGTGGATTTAAATAAAGGTTTGTTACAAATAGCATGGACAAATTAAGAGTGATATAGACTAATATTCTTTTTTTTTTTTCAATTATTGTCCCACATTTTCTTGATATTAACATTTTGTTGTTATTATTTAACCTAAGAATGAGATCTGACACTTCAAGACGTGTCACTGTAAAATGTATTGCTACATCAAAAAGATGACAGCGAAATTCTCAATTTAACAAACTTCTACCAAACAGTAACTAGCACATAATCTATTTCTCAATAATTCAACAGAATTTCAGTTAATTGTTATATTTCATTGCAATTATATCTCCCTTAAAAACAAATCTATAAAAATTCAACAAATTGAAACAAAATAGATTAGCTTATTTCTACATATTTATACACTCTAAAGAACAGAGATGTGAATAAAACAAATTATTTGTTATATTTATTATGCTTAATTAGTTAACAACTGTTATGCCTAAGATTAACTACTTTGTTTAATCACACCTTCTAGCTTATTTACCTCATATTAATTATATAAAACAATTATTTCAAGATATATTTGCAAAAAAATACCTGCATGATATATTGACCAAGGATACACATCTCTAATTTTCATGAAAATTATTACTTTTATTTAAACAAAGCGTTTAACAAGTAAATGAGTGCTTGTCACAAACTTGTTACATTCTAAACACACTCAAAAAAAAGCAATTTCTATTACTACAAATTTAAATCTTAAATTGCATACTACAGTGATGAAAAATATTGGCAGACAGAGTAAAAATAGAGTAGAATACAAGGCAAGGAAGTAATTTGGTTCTGACAGACAGTTTAAGAAAAAAATAGAGATTTGCAAGTGTGGTTTTAGAACATAAGCACGGGTGACTGAGAAAAGGAGCTGAAAGGGATAGGAAAAAGGGAAAGACAAAAGTTGTCCTAAAAGACAACACAGATCTTCCCAGAAATATACTGGGAGGACGGAAGTAAGTAGGACTGGAAAGATAACAAATGGGTTTCAAAAATAGGGATGTTATGCATATAAAACAGCCATAAAGTGACACCTGCGGGATGATCTGCTTTGGTCTAGAACTGTCCAAAGGTCTGATGTGTGCCAAAGGAACTCAAAATCATTCCAAAACACAAAAGGAAAAAAAATCACAACAAAAGGAATCTTGGTCAAAGCTACACAAGAACACCATGAGGTTAAAGATAACAGTCTGTCAAACTAGAAGGATGTGAAAATCACACAAAGTAGGAAGTTACTCTCAAGACATATAGAAAGGGATGGAATATAGAGCTACACAGAGAACATTTATACAAGCAGAGGCAGGACTTAAACTGATGGAAAGATGATGGGTTTTTAGCAACACAATTCCAATACACATGGGTGAAAAAGTTTAAAGTGCTTTCAAGTACTTTTTACTCTGGCACAAAACACACCCAGTCTCACACATTCTTGAGGAAAACTATTAACAAAACCAAGAAAAACACTTTTCTCCCTTTCAGGCATTTCAACAGAGAAGTGCATTAGGATTCATGATATTTCTCTCCTGAAACCATAGCATGAGCATATTCCAGTAGAGGACACATCACACAACCATGTTAGCAGCTACAGCCCATTAATACACAAGACACTTCCAAATATGAGAGTATTTTGAAAAGTCATGTGTTAAAAGTGTTTTAAAGACATACCTGCAAGTGGTTCTGCCTTTTTATTAGCTCTTTTCTTTTACTGTTATTGATGGTACTGTATACATGAAGGAATGTCATATACCTGCTAGGCGTTGCTCCATATATTTTAGATGATTCATGGATTGCCAGAAATGACTTCAGAAAATCAGAATCACCTGTACAACATCATTTGTTACACAGATAATTATACTCAATTTTATCTCACATTGAAATAACTAAGGAAGAGCAACAGAATATGTTTTTTGAGATATGAATTAAGGACACCCAAAAATATCACAAAGACTATGCTTTTTTTAAAGTACCGTCAGGGAAACAACATGCAACTACATTTAAAATGCATATTTCTCAGAAAGAAATATACTGAAATTGTTTGATGTTTGGAAAAGCTGGAGGCCTGGGCTCCTCCCCCAACACACACCCACCCACCCACACACTCCACACGGTGGCTCTGACCCAATGATTACTGATCTGGTGTGTAACACTGACTAAGGTTTTAATAATAAGTAATAGTAGCTAGTGTGTCTACCCAAATATTACCTGACTGTTTTTTCTTAACTTCCTTATGTGTTTTTCCAGTCTTTTCTTGTTCATCTGAATCATACAGAAGCATTTCAGGTATCTAAAAAAAAAAAAAAAACCCACAATTTTCTGCATGAAAATGATGAACAATGACAATTTGAGTTAAAAAAAAAAAAAACAACCAAAACAACCTTAAGTCCAGTTTCTCATTTGGAAAGACTGAAAATGATACATTTACTCAGAACAGGGAATTTACAGAATATTTATAGAAAGATAAATTCTGCCTTTCCATGTCACTGATAACTTCCCCCTCTCTCAAGCAGAGGAGATTTTGCTGGCTGTACAAATGAGCAAGGACTCCTCTCAGAGGACTCATTTACAATAGCACAAATGTCAAAGATTTAAAAAGATATACAGTTCAAGAGGAAATCAGACAGTCTTAATCCACATTCTGCACATGTACATATTACCCAAGAACTGACCTTCACTGAGATCACTCAGAGATGGGGGAACAGGATGACGTCAACAGTCCTGTTTATGTTTGTGCTTAGGGTTTCTGTTTGTGTTGTTCTGTGTGACAATCACATGTATGTATGTGCTGCATATGTGTTTGTGTGTGCCTACTGAGAATAGATGCTCAGCTTCACCACTGGTTCACCTTGGAGCCATAAAGCTGTGGCATCCTTGTCCCTATCAGGGTACTGCATTTGGTAATTTCTTAACATACAGAAGTAATATATGCTTCTCAAACTCACACTGTGAACATCCTGAAATAAACAGATTTTAAATCTAAAAATAACACACTGACTGTTCCATCAAGCAAAACACTTAAAAAAGATTAAAGAACAACATAAGGTTTACAGTGCAATCTTAGATCTATAGCAGCTCATATACTCTTAACAAACCTATTTTAAAACTAGCTGTGAAACATACTAGTAAAGACAGATATCATCAGCATAGTTGGTGTGGTAGGTTGACCCTGGCCAGATGCCAGGTATCCATCTGAGCTTCTCTATCACTCCCCTCCTCAGCTGGACAGGGAAGAGAAAATAGATTATGAAAGGCTCATGGGTCAAGCTAATGACATGGAGAGATCAGTCACCGATGACTTTCATGCGCAAAACAGCCTTGACTTGGGGAAATTAGTTTAACTTATTACTAGACAAATCAGAGTAGGGTAAAGAGAAATAACTAAATTTCAAAACACCTTCCCCCCAGCAGCGCAGGGAGATGGGCAATGGCGGCTGCAGTCAGTTCATCACACGCTGCCTCTGTCCCTCCTTCCTCCTCAGGAGGAGGACTCTTCACACTCTTTCACTACTCCAGCATGGGGTCCAAAGTGCTCCATCATGGGTCCCCTGAAGGGCACAAGTCCTTCCAGCAAACCTGTTCCAGTGTGGGCTCCTCTCTCCATAGATCTACAGGTCCTGCCAGGAGCCTGCTTCAGCACGGGGTTCCTCTGGGGTCACAGCCTCCTTCAGATGCTTCCACCAGCTTCAGTGTGGGGTTCTGCATGGGCTGTAGGGGGAATCTCTATTCCACTGTGGACCTCTGTGGGCTGCAGGTGGACAGCCTGCCTCACCATGGTCTGCACGACAGGCTGCAGAGGAATCTCAGCTCCAGCGCCTCGAGACCTTGGGGTCTGCAGGGCTGTTTCTCTCACCTATTCTCACTCTTCTCCCTGGCTGCAGTTGCTCCCGTGCAGTAACTTCTTTCCCCTTCTTAAATGTTATCCCAGAAATGCTACCACCATTGCTGATGAGCCCAAACCTGGCCAGCGGCAGGTCTGTCCTGGAGCTGGCTGGCATTGGCTCTGTCAGACATGGGGGAAGCTTCTGGCAGATTCTCACTGAAGCCACCCCTGCAGCCCCCGCTACTATCAAAAGCTCACCACACAAACCTGATACAATTGGCTTTAACATTTTGCTTGCAGTCTATTTGTATTTTGTTCTTAAATGCTGTGCTATGATCAGAGTCATAGTAGTCAGCATGTTCAAGTCAGCACACAGAGGGAACAAAAATAATGTTGGGAAAATAATAATGCTAATAATACTTAAGTGTTCAGAGGAATTTTCTTTCTTTTTAAGACTTTACAAATGGATTAAATAAGAACGGTGACAATTATTCCTTCACAACTTTAAATATCTTTACCAAAGCTTTTTAGAAATACTAGTTTAAATAAGTCACAATTAATGCAGTTTACCTTTTTCATACTGTCTTCTGACCAGGTTTCCATCCACAAAACCTGACATTTCTTATACAGTGCTGGATTACTTTCACAGTTTATTGTGAAATTTATATTAGTAGGATCCATTATCAAGACAACATGCAGATTTTGTTGGATCCCTAGGAAAAAGTAACATATTAAATTTTTAGTAAATAACAATCTGACTATATGATGGTATTTCTATTGCAAATACAACATAATTTACTGTCCTTCAAACACTTCTCACAAGGTAATTTCTGGAAAAAAAAGAGCCTATAATATCAGATCACACTAGGACAGGAATGCTTATAAACAGAACTTAATTTAGTATCATGGATTCTCATTATGTATATTACAGTGTATGTTTTAATTTTGAAGAGCTGACAGTATTTAAACAGATATCACTAATTCTCATTCGAATTCATATAGACGAACAGAACCAATTAGAAGTAGTTTCAGGGCCTGAAATTTTGACTGTCAACATTTATATTCTTTCAGTCATATTATTTATTTGTAAACTATTTAATCTTCTTGGTGGTCCAAGGAAGAAAGAAAAATAATTACAAAACCTACCTGTAAACCTGCTTATGATTACTCAGAATCCAAAGTGATTTGTAGGTATATTCGGCAAATAGAAGAAAACTCTGGCACTAGATTCATATATAAGCTATACAAACCAGAAAACAATGGGAACAAAAGCTTTCTTCCTTCTAATTACTTTCAACAGCAGATTTCATAACATTTGTAAAAGATTCATAAATAGAAAGTTTCAGATAGAAGAGCAAATTTTAAAGTGAGGGTTCTGTGCCCTCAAATATCACAGTGTTATCATTATTCCTGCCTGGTATTTAATAATTAACTGAAAGTTAAAACTGCATGCAATAGAAGGACCATGTTAGAAATACTTTATCCACTATTATACCACTTTTTAAACTTCGTAATAAATTATAACTTATAATTCTAGTGACATACGGTATGTGAAATAGTTGAAAATTGGTCCTGTAAATCCATCTTGTGAGGCTTGATCCTTCAGAGGGGATAGCAATGGGTCTAATTCTTCTGTTTTATATAGCCCAGGAACTTCTCCTATTTCAAGAATGAATTTAAGTCAGATAAAAGACACTATAATTCTTTAAATTCCTTTGAAGAATTCCCTTGAATTGTCTGTATAGAGATTTTGATTATGGCAGTATTCTTCTCCATACTTTCATAAGTATCATCCCATGCACTTCATCATTTTTTTCATGATATCATGAAAACAACAAACCAAGTGATAGTGATTCTATTTAACAGTCTACTTTGTTCAGCAGTCTATTGCTGAAACATATTTCAAAAGATCATTCAAATCTACTCCAAAACAATACTGCATAGATACTGACACAATACTGCATAGAAAAACAAATCAAACCAGACTTTGTCATATACCAGGACACAGAAACATGGAAGTGAGTAGTTGTCTAGATCCTCAGACACAGAGATTAAACAGTGAATGACAAAAATCTGATACTGTAAGGAGATTTGGGGGGGCACCTGAGAGACAGGAAAATCTGGTGCTCTTATCAATCAGCTCTTAAACTACTGCAGATCAAAAAAAAATTTAGCAAGCTAGACTCAGTCCTTCAATGATCTCTCTGACCCAGGAACAAAGCTGGACAGCAAAATAAAGTCATTTTTGTTATTTGCTATCATTATTAATCATCTCACTGCTTTCAGAAAAGTGAGCTTTGCTGGCGTTCATTTCAGTAAAAGACTCAATCTATACACTCTAGTAAAACATTGGAACACTTTTCAAATTTAAATTTTATTATAAAAGGGAAGCTGTAGAGTAGAATGCATTCTCATTTTGTTGTTATACTTTCAAAAAGAACTCCCTTGAAACAAGTTAGAGGAACTGAAAGCACCTGTACTATCGGGTAGGTTAAAGGACAGCTAAGTGAACTTTGAGCCAGGTTCTCATGTACAAGCACTCTACCTAAAACAGCATAGCAAGGTAACTAACCTGTCCGATAGAGACATAAAGTTAGAAAAGATTATCTTATTCTGCCTCATTAGCTAACTCTGTGCGGTAAAACTAGAACCACTACTCTTTTTGGACTTGCCTCACCTGAAGACAGTAAACTGTTGATCATCTCCAGGAATGTGGAATGAACAAACTGATAGTCTTCGAGCAGCAATACCACCTGTTGTGCTTCAATGCCTGCAAGCTCCATCACCTAGATGCAGGAAAGACATTTAAATCTCAGTGTATGGAACATATGTATTGTTCATAAGATAATGATTAACATAGAATATCCTGAATTGGAAGAGACCAACAAGGATCTTAATCTTTTCTTGATTATATATTACATACATATTTTCTTGACAGCATCTACACTATTTATATTTATGAAAGATTTCTAGGTGATTCAGTTATATGAGCTATTAAATATAAAGAACATTCTACCTAGATGTACAGCTTGGTAATGAAAAAATAATTAAAACACCCTCTTTCATAGAGTATATTTATATATATGACTCAATGATGAAACTGTATTGCTCTTTTGTGTAGGCGTATCTCTAGAATTTTCTTTAGCATTGCTGAAGGTAATGAGAAACTCTTGTTTCAAAGTTTGCATTTGATTTTAAATAATATGTTCCCTTTCATGAGTTACTAAAATGTTGCTGGATTCAGCTACTGGCAGATCATAGTAGAGACAGAAAATAAAATTATATATACAAATATGAAAATATATACATAAAAAGCCTTTCCAATATTCACATAAACTTTGAATTTATGACATCCACAACACTCAAAGAGAACTCTGGTATTTTAAAAACTGGAGTTTCAGTCAATTAAATAAAGAACAGTTTACACACTTAGATATAGAGAACTAAAAATCTATTTGCTTCATTTAGACTGTTGTCATTTTGCTTCTCTTAAAATATGTCTTCAAACAACACTTTTGTGCCCTTCAAAATTCCCACTTTTTTTTTTCTTTAATATACACCTCAACATTACAAAATGGAAGACAATGAGTGACTTACATATTTAAGATCACTTTTGAACTGTTTCAGCTCATAACCTCTGGAAATTTTGGGAGTAATCAGAACAGCTCCATGCATGTGACTAACTAAAGAGGTAACTGTTCGACGACCTACACCACTTCGTCCTGCCAAAAGAAGTGATCCTCCAGGAAAACTTAGTACTCTGTCCACTTTAGACATATAACTGAGGACTTCTTGGAACAGTAAAATCTCTATCTCTTTTTTGTCTCGTCCATAATGAATGATACCCTATTAAAAAAAAGAGAAAAAAAAATGTGTTTACTAGTAATAAATAAAAGCAGTGAGATATGAAAGCATCCAACATTTAGAAGTTTAGAAGAGTTTGAAAGCTTAAGAGACCACACTGATATTCATTACAAATAAATTATTTATGTGACAGAATTTAGATACCTTTACCAGTAATGAACATCTCACACTACCCCCAGCACCAGGATACCCTAGAAGTCTTTGAGATATTAAAATAGGAATCTACCACTGAACTAATTAAAATTGAATAATGGACCAGAACAAAGTCTAAGCCATCTGTGACTACAGATTAATTAATTAATAACTTAGAAGGTGTTTCAGGCAGCTAATTGCTGCATAATTGCAGATTATGAAAATTCCTAGTGAAACACACACAATAACAGATCCTAAAATTAAATTCTGACCTTGTTATACCAATTAAAATCTCATGTTTGAAGCCCAATGAAACTGTGTAGTCAGAAGAAAAAAACTCAACAAATTCTCTGTTGAGGCTATTGAATTTCATCATTTCCTATATAGTCTATTGGTCAAAAGTTGGCAATTAAGTAGAGGGATTAGTTTCCCATCTGCAAGAGCAATCCATCAAACACTATTAAGGGAGATGATCTCAAAGCTCTCATCCTAAAAATCAGATACCCTAGCAGAGTTAAAATGTTTGCATTTCCTCATCAAGCTCATTTTTTGTACTTCACTGCTTAAAAGCATGCCAAATCTCCAAACAGTCCATTTGTATTTCTTCAAATAAAAATTACATTACCAAATCACAAATTCAAAAAGTAAACATTTAATAAAACACTTAGGTACTCAAACAATACACAGACATATATGGAATTAAATGTTTTACAAAATATTGATTCATCAAACTGTTGTAAATCTGCAGAAAATGCAACTGATGCCCTTTCATTAAAAAAACCTTGCTACATGATACTTCCTACTGCCTTCTACACAGCATCACAAACCTTCCCTCACTTAACCAAATCTAAAATATAATGCCCTGAACAAGAAGCAGACCCCACCCTAAACTGGTGCTTGCATGTTACTTCTTGAAAAAATGTCTTGAATCATTGTTGTGAACCCTTGCTATATATATATATTCTTTAATGTGTCTCACTTTCTGAATAATATCCTTTAGGTCTGTTGAGTTTAGTCTGCCAAGTGGTCTCCCATATGGTGGTAGTGCCTGTCCTGGTGTGATGAATGCCTCTTGACAAGCTCCCCAAGTTACGTAGAAGGTATCTGTGAAAATAAAAGGAAGCATTCAAAACTTTAGGTGTCCAGCTCACATGCTATCTGACTTGACTCCTAAAATATTTCAAGCGTGTATGGTATGCTTCAAATAGTTTACCTGGCATATTGTCCAGAACATCTGAGCCCCAATCACCTTGAAACACTTTCATCAAGACATTATCAAATGCATGAAGTTCTTTCACGCCAACAATTCTATCACGGAACAAACGACGTGCTTCATAAGCAACAATTTCCAATACATAGTCTGCAGTTTGAATCAATGATCCTAAAAAATTTAAGGAGAGAATTAACTTTATATATTTATAATAAATTCTCAAATTTCCATTGCAAAATATGAGCTTGTAAATGAGCAAGTGAAATTACATACCAGCAGGAAAGCATCGGTAAGGAAGAAAGAAGAGAAAAAGTAAACATTATGAAGTGCTTTTTAATAATATCTTTATGGATCATTACAAGATAAAATGAAACATATTATATTACTTTTATGGAGTGAACTGTTAGGCATTTTTTCCCCTCTACTGAATTACAGACAGTTCATAATTTTAAAAGATGAATGAATTGCACGTGGAGGCAACAGTATGACTGACATCAATTTAGGTCATTTTAGAGCGCTTTATCAATGAAAACCAAGTAAGTGACTTACCACCTGCTAAATCATATCTGAATAAACCAAGAACCCATTGAGTAAGAATACATGGTGTAAAAAGGTAATGACTGTGATCATCAACTGTGAATTTCGCTCGTACCTAAAAATGGGAGTTAAGGGGGAGAAAAAAAGTGATGTTTTAAAATGTAAAGCACTTTTTCTAAAATACCAGATAAATTAGTTTTCTGTTTGGTGTATATTTAGATATTTTATTAATGGACTCCTTGTTTATTGTTGTTTTCTGACCAGAAAAGATTTTCTCAGAACATTTCTTCTCTCCCGTTTCTGACAGAAACAACCACACACGTCACCTAGAACTGTTAGTGCATTATTACTGGACAAAATAAATATTTTTTTTAAGCAATACTAAATATGAAATGCAAAGGAAATATAGACGTGTAATAAAAAACTACCTAAATTAGTAACACTTTCTCACTACAAAAGACTTCATACTTTCTCTTCTCCCAGAGAGGATATTTGAATATACAACTGCTTCTTTAACTCAAAGAAAAACTGCCTTCATCAGTTACTGGATCATCATGTGATGAGACTTAAACTCAGATTTCTTAGAATACATTCATAACATCATATGAAACTTCTGGTAATCAGTGCATGCCAGACAGTGACTAAACGCAGATTCCAGTCATAAAGATCAGTTTTGTGTCATGGTTCTGCCTGGATGGGGGCATGCATACATTACTGAAACATACAGCAAGCACCTACATCCCCACAGTAACTACCCCAGTATGGCTATGCACTATTTAAGAAATGCAAGTACTTAAGTGTTTTGCTTGAGAGAAGTCCACAAAATTTTAAGTGGGAGGATAAAATGAACTTGTTTGTCTAAACACCTATTTTTAACAGTGTAAAATTTTAATAGGTAATCCTTGATGTCTGTAAAGCACTCCACCCATATATCTCTCTTCTCTTTTCATAATAGCATCCGTAACAACTGGGCACATAACAATCTGTTGCACTGTCTCCTCATCCATTAAGCATGAAAACACCACTGATCCACATTTTATAAATCAGTAACTGAAAGTATAGAACGGTTAAGATGCATACTAAAATCCTAAATAAATCTGTGGGAAAGCAGGAGTACTTGCCTCTTACTCAATTTGCCTCTAATACCTAGGATTCACTGCAAATAAGTAGCTCTAAAATTGACACCAACTTCATTAAAAACAAATAAACTTGGATTTTAATACTGATAACCCTTTTTATTCACTTGTTAGTATCAAAAGCTAATTGTTTTTAAAAAAACACCTGAGTTGTCCAACTCCTTGAAAAAAGAAAAAAGATTTCCATACCTGTTCATATATTTGAACCATAGATCCTGCGAGCTGATGTATTTTTGGTACAGAACCCCAAACAGGGTGATCCTTTAGGTTTTTCTGTAATACAGGTTCCAAGTAGGCACTATAAATAGTTTGCAGCTGTTCTCTTTCTGGATAGCTAAAAAGGAAAAAAAAAAAAAAAAACAAATAATTATGGACTATAAATTTTTTTCTTTATTAAAAATGAGTCAAACTTGTATACACAATTACTAAGAAATTTCAGTGAATAGCATTTCCATCCAGCAGCTAAGTAAAATTATTATTTTATTGCAACTGGTCACTGTCAGAAATTTCTAAATACATCTGTTGATGTACTCAAACTTAAAAACAAATAAACTTCTTTCCAATTTCTCTCATTTTGTAACCAAACAGCATCTTAATATAAAGCTGCAGAAAACAGCTTTCTGAAAGCAAAATCATCCAAAAGGAAACATATTTCAAATACTTCACTGTCAACAGGCAGCGACCGATTCCTCTTATCTGGCTTCTAGTGCCAAAAGGCACCAAACAGCACCAAATCAGATGACCCCAAACTGTTAGAAAATATGACAGACTAGAACAGCCACACCTTTGTAAAGATTAAACAGAGTAAGGAGAGGCTGAATCTGAGTTTTGAGTTAGACTAATTTTTACATACTTACTCAATTGCACAGAGACGAACAATAGAAGTAAATCTGGAGGTAAGTTTATGTCTTCCTAACGTTCCTCCAGCTGACATGGAAGCCACAATTTGGATGTTTTCTAAACCGACCCATTCCAGATTTTCATCATAAAATCCTTGATATGTAAGAACCTTTAATAATTAAATAAATATTTCATTAAATGAAAGTCAACAGCATATCATACAAAAGAAAATATAATAGTGAGAAGTGTACCATTATTTCTCTTTTCTTAATTGCCAGAGGTGTATTACTCCTCACAGTTTTGTGTCAGCTGCAGAATTCACTCTCCAGATCATTAAGGAAGATGTGAAACAGGTACTGTCTTCCAATTACGCTCTGTGCCACTGATCAACACCCTCTGGGCCTGGCTCTTCAGCCAGTTTTCAACCCACCTCACTATCTGCAGCCCTATAAACAGCTTTTTTGTGAGGATTTCTTGGGAGACAGCATCAATGGTCTTAGGTAGAAGTCCAGGTAGACTGTATCCACCGCTCTCCCCTTGTTAAATATGACTTATCCTTGCTGAATCCATGCTGACTACTCCCAGTGATTTTCTTGTCATTCATATGCCTATGAGCACTGTCTTTATTTACTTTCATAAATAAGCCAAATAAAAATGGTATCTTATTTCTGGCCAACACCTACATAAGTCTACCCAAGTAGAAACAAAACTAACGCCAGTACAGATGCAGGGTGTTAACTCTGAAAATAATCAGTGTAGTTATTTACTACATACACTAAATTATATAAGTATACTTAAGTATACTTAGGCAACATAAATAATAGACTTAAATGTTCACCTGCTGTAGAAAAGCCACGAGAGTGCTTGTTCCCCATTTATCAGGTTTAGGTAGATTGATGTCTTTTAAGTATAAAACAAGCCTTTCACAGTCCTTTGGTCTGTATACTCGCCCAGTGTTTGTATTGATTACAATGCAAGTTTGACTTAATTTTTGTAGAAGATGTTGAGAAGTAGTTTGTGCACTGCAGTGAATGGTAGCGATCTGAGTGGATCGGAGTTGAGAAAATGCATAGTGAAGCAGCATCCTAGAAAAGCAAACATGTACATACATACAAACATAAGTAAATTAAACTGCTCTGTATCCAAATATATTGTATAGTTTTTGAATTAAAATGCATATACTACATCCTGTATTAATGGAATAGGTGGAGCATGAGATTTGCTGAATTCAACATTCTTGCCTTGAAAATTGTGCTATTTCCTATTCACAAAATTCAATAAAAGTGTAGTGTACACAGCCACACAAAACAAACAGCTAGTATAAATACCTTGATTATAGTGATCCAACGTATATAAATAAGGAACCTAATATAGGCAAGAGAAGGAGCTAAATTTAGTTGCCTGTACACAAGCACCTAAGTGACTCTTGAAATGAGACTGGATACCTCATGTGCCTCTAAGCTGTTGCTCCATAACAGCACAGGTTTTCCAAAGGTCCTGTTTCATACCTAAAAGCAGCATTTAGATGTCTTAGACGCATAGTAGCAGTCTGAACTTTCCCTGTAGAACTTCATAAGAGTTTACCTATTTGCCACTACAGAAGGCTTGTTTAGTTAGTGACCTAAACAAGTGATATTCTATCAGAAAGTCACATGATAAAAGAATTATAACAAAATATTACAAATTCTGTCAAATAACTATAAGTATATTTTACTTAAAACAGGAACTACTTTTTACCCCTTTCCGCATCCTTCAGGACCCACAAGAAGAAATGGCTGCTTATTATTAATGTCTAGCCAGGGTCTAAAGTAATCTAAACTTCTCTGCATGTCAGGGGTTTGGATGACAGGAAGTGTTTGGAGATTACTGAAGTCATCAGCTGTTAGATTTTCAGGTTTTTTCAGCTGATACATCATTAGCTGTCCAGTGTCAGCATCATAATATGTGTCCAGGGGCTTCCTTGGGTCTGGTGGAGACTCTTGTGCCCAACTGAAGAGCTTTAGAAAACAATAAAAATAAAACTTCAATTAAATCCGTACTCCTAACAGGATCTACCATTTCAAGCTAATCTAAAGAATGTTCAAAGAATAATTCTGTAAAATCACTATTTGATAGTTTAAGGTTGCCTTTGAAAATTCAATCATGTCATGCATATGCTTTAAGTCCTTAACTAAACAGTAACATATTACTTTTCCACTTTTCATAATATAGAGAAATTCAAATAAATTGTATTTTGAAAAGCTTATGTTTTTGTGTTGGTTTTTTTTTTTGTTCTCTCCAACACAAAACCCAAGTGTAATTGTGGAAATAACTATCTCCAGGGTCAGCCTTTTGAAGACACTATGTACCAGCATACCCACACAGTTTTCTAACACTGTGGCCTAGCCCATGTGCCCTCAAGTATCTACACAGAGCATATACAATACATAACCTCAAAGTAATGTTCTAAGAACATCTCCCTAATGAGGTGCAACAAAGTCCTCACATTATCATTTCAAACATACTGAACAGAAAAAAATCTACAAATATAAATGTGTATTACATATACAACACATATAGACACACAACGTCTGCTATAGTGGGTCCTTGCAGAAAGCAGGATGGACAGAAGTTTGCTGTCTGGGAGGATGCATTTAGCAGTCTATCAGTGACACATGAAACACTCCTTTACTTCTCAGCTATTTCCCTATAGACGACAGGGATTACAATCAAATTAGAAAACAAAGATTACCTCTTTTGCAAATTCTTGTCGTGATTTCATGTTGAGATTGCCACCAAGACCACGTAACAAGTTAATAATAAACTGTCCACGATCAGTACATCCATGAAGATGAGACAGTCCATTCATCACAGTTCCAATTAAACTTGTTTCTACCACAGAGTCATTCTGTAAATTACAAATTGTAGTAGATTTAAATATATTTCTCAATACAAATGTGATGTATTGCTAGCAGGCTACTATTACTCATTGCTTTTTGACACTTCCACAAATAATGAAAGATCTCAACAGTGTTATTGTTCCAGAAAATTCACTTGACGTTAAATTATTTCTAAGAATTTATTTGGAGGTTTTAATTGCAGACTAAGAATTGATGTAATTTAGGATAAGCAATCAGAACTTTCCTTACAGATTTTCAGAATCTATAAGAAATAAACATAACAGCATACTGTAATTCTTTCTTTTGAACAGATTATTTTTGAACTTTGCTCTTTAGCACCAAAGGAGATTTAAGCCTTGGGATCAATATCATGTTTTTTCCTCTGTATCCATCTGGAGACACTTTAGAAGTCTAAAACTCACCATGGGTGAAGAACTAAGAGTAAAAATAATAACAAAATCACAACAGTTCCATATAAGTTACCCAAGGGGAAATAATGTAGATCTCTTAAAGACTATTTTATGGCCACAGCAATGGGGATGTCTCCTAAATAATATTTTGTGCAACATAAGCTGCTAGATCAATGCAAATCCAACTCCTTCAGAAGAAGGGGAAGCTGGGAAGCATCTAGAATCCTTAAGAAAATCTGGCATATACAAAAAAATTATCATGATACACATACCAAAATCCAGATAATATACGAAGTTTTGGACTATCCTTTTTTTTAATATTTTAATTACATATTACTTTTCACCTATTAAAACACTTTTCAATTAAGGTTTTGAGGAGAATCCTAAAGAGCTAAAGTTATGTACTTAATTCCAGGATAGATTAGTGGAAGCTGTTAAAATTTAGCATCCTGAACAATCAAAATACTTTTTTATATACGTCTCTATCAATCTTTTTAGGTATCTAGCATTAAACTTCTCCTCAACCTTTAACAAGCTTCAGCTTACACTGTGCAACTTGTCAAATTTTAGCCATTTTGTGTTATAGACAATAATATCAATCTAGAAAATTTCTTCATTTTTTTTAGTTCAGATATTCAAGTCTTTCAGATCTTTGAAAACATAAAGAAAAATGCCTGGTATGGAATAATGCAATGCATGTATTTCTGTGAAACTTAATATCTGTTTTGATTAGTTGAAATGGTAATTAATGTTTCAAAACTTTAAGTACAGCAATCACTTTTTGGAAATTTATTAGAATAGTTCCAGTATTAATTTTATTAAGGAAACAGCTCCACTGTGCTGTGACCAGTGTGGTCACAGCACCAAGCTTGCCAGAATACAGGATGTGTTTAGACAATGCTCTCAGGCACATGGTGTGATTCTTGGGGTCATCCTGTGCAGGGCCAGGAACTGGACTTCAGTAAGCCTTATGGGAACCTTCCCACTCAAGATATTATATGATTCTATGAAAAAAGCAGAGATTTTTTTACTAACAATTTAAAAATGAACCTGAATGATCTCTTCAAAAATGTATCATACTTAACAGAAGCTGACATTTGATTAAGTATTCATTTACTAACCTTCTTTACAACCCAGTTTAGAGCCTTTTCAAAATAGTCACCAATCCAATTTTCAAGGTTGTACCTGCATTCTTCAGGCTGACTTCTTAGCCAAGACTTTATCAGAGCATTAAGATCTGTATCTTCATCACTAAGTCAAAACAAAATAAGATTCAGATAAATCCAAGGCATCCACACCTTTAAATGGATTAGTTCAAAATTCCAGAAGAAGTTCAGGGAGATATTTTAATAATTTCTAACCCATATTTGGGCTCTCCAAGTGTCATATACAAACAAATAATCCACCATGTCTTTTTGAAAAAGTATGAGGTGTATTAGCCAAAAGATTATAACACAATAACACAGAAGAGACATGCAACCTAAAGCAAACTTCCCCAGTGACTGGCTTGGTAAGTGTAAGCTACAATCAACTGTTCCATCCACTTGAGAATACCTTTCAAGAAAAGTAAGCATATTTTCTTACTTTAAAAATATGGAATGTTCCCATGACTTACCTCAGGAAGATCATTCCCATTCGAGATATTGTAGCAGGAGAGGCACAGCTAAGGTCATGAGTTTCAAATATAAAGTTGACATTTGAGCCAAACTGAATTCTTTCTCCACTGGGCATAGTCAACAGTCTGTTGTCATCCAAAACAGAATTCAAAGATTCAATCCATTCAGGATCAATATCACCATCACAAATTATCCATGAAGTAATATCTATTTCCGGGAACAAAAATAAAAAATAAATCCAAGAAAACCACTTAAAAAATATCACCCCTTGCTATTTTAACACTATTTTGTACTCTCTTCATTGTAACTTAAAAGTTCTATGAAGATATACCTTACATGCTTTACCTTCTGCTACCCATTTCTATTTTCTTATCACAGAATTTGGAGTCTGTATCAGGGCTCTTGACTGCAGTTGTTACCAAAAGGTTTTCTTACCTTATGCTATAATGATAAAATATAAAAATGTAACTGAAAATTAATTTCAGTAATTGAGGCATAATGATGTATAACCCCCCACAGACATACCTTGGGGCTCTCGTACCACTTGCCGAGCACTGTTTGTAAGCACACCATCCGACCATTCTCTGGTGTCCATGTCAATATGGCCTAGCAACTGATGTCGAGGCATAGCTTTAGGATTCATTGTATACTGTTTCACTACTCTGCCAGTTTTACCAAGTGCTGTCTTTAACATCCGCCAAAGTGTTGATTTACCTCCACCACTTGGACCTACAATAACTACACCCATTCTTTGACGTAGTTGTTCATATAATTCCAAAGCCTTCTTGATCTAGATAATAAAAAAGATAATGGCTATGTGAAATTGTAAAGCTATATCAGACATATTCTTTTTTAATGTTTTTCCAATTTACATTGCATGCACCTTGTTATAATTTTAAATTTTGAAACAATAGATATTTGCAGAAATAATTAAAATCACAATACTGAAGAATATCAAGGAATTTATTTTGTATGTTAGAAGCATTTCACTAAATTATTAAAATAAAAATATTAGCCATCTTTGGCCACATTTTTACTGAGCAATTTATGAATCTTTAGCCACAGAACTTCATCCAGTTCTACAATAAATAAACAAAAACAAGACAAAGAACTGCTTGATAAAACCAAATAGTCACATATTTCCTTCTTTCACTGTCCAAAATATTCATTGGCATTTGTACCTGGCTTGAATGAAACTGTGTGCCGTATGTTCAGATCTTAATTTTCTTTGAACTATTTTACTTTTAGTGACGTAATTAATCTACATGCTTCAAACACACATCTAGTTTCTTATATACATGTAACTAGAATCCAACTATCAGTTATTCTCACTTCTTTATAAAAGATTTATTTCAAAAGAAAACAGAAATTAGTTTAATCAGTTCTAATTCAGAATAACTCATTTTGTTGCTGTAGCTGGTGCTTACCTGGGTGCTTATAATTTCCAAGTTTGCTTCTTCAAAGACTTGATGTAAAGCTGTAGTTAACTCAGCATATTCCACATCTTGAAAGTCAATGCCAGGAAATACATCCTTAACTAGTGCATCAAAACGTGTGCAGTCTGCAAATGTAAGCTTTGACGTGGTATTAAGCCTCAAAGCTTGAACCACCATGTGACTTTCATTAACTGGAAATAAAAACAAAGAGGACAGATCAGTTTTAAGCTCTTTGTTGGTTTTTTTTTTTTCCTTTGAATATGTCAGTACAAGTCCACACTGCAAAGACGTTGAAAGTAGAATTGCAGCACAGACTTCATTCCAGTTCATGTACTACTCTAGGAGGAAGTTAGGCAAGTGCTTTACTGTAAGTATGATATATGCCCTCAAATGTATTCTACTCAGACATGAGATAGTTATGATGCTGGTCAAAAAGTACGTAATTGCCTAATGATTATCACAATAGCTTACTTGTTAAAGAACTCATGAAAGAAATTAAGAACCTGAATTGCAGACCTTACTCTGCTAGAGGTAGTTTGAAGTCCCATCTTTCAAGTGCATCCTAATTAATATTCCAAATGTAAACACTTTCCACAATTACTCCTGAATCTGAAATACCATGGAAATGTAAGCATTTTGGGATCAGAATAAAAAAAACTACACAAATTATTTACTCAGAGAGAAAAATAGATACTCATGGTGGGAATGGCACAGGGCTCTCATCTCTGGTTTTTTTCATTTTTTAATTGAATTACATTCTCACATAAAACATGTACATTTCCAGAAAGTAGGACTGGGAATCACAGGTGAAAATAAACCTGTGATTCTGTCCTGCTTCTGAATACATGACTGCCCAAAAACAGAATGTCCAGACTCAACACAGGGGACAGAAAGTGTCCATTCTCTAACTTCCCTTCTTCCTGTCTTTTTCCCAGTGTTCCAGAGGTTAAATATTAGCATGCCATTCTAAAGTCTGGAATAAGTTAAAAGTTTTTCATAATGAAAAATGTCCTAAATACAAGTGCTTTTACAGGTAATTTTTCTAAATAGCATGATAACCAGTTTAGAAGAAAAACATTAACATTAAGGAACTTGATTCAGAAAGGTTGAACTGCTTTACTAAAGGAAGCAATACAAAATTTAAGTAGCGTTTTGCCATGCCAAAGGATTTTGACTCAAAAGTACAAGCAAACATAAAGAAACAGGCAATTGCACTTGTTGGAAATGTCTTAAGCTTCTCAAAGTAAGGCATGAAAAAACAAACAAACAGAAACAAAAATTTCTGGATTTAAATTGTAAGTTAAATCCATCCACCTTGCCTTCGGCAGAGTTATTCAAAATTATGTTTTAAACCAGAAAAAATTTCAGCAGGTTTCATATATCTAAACATTAAGCTAAAATGTGATAGAAATGTGACCTAAAACACATAGCTGGTAATGATCCTCTGGCAGATCCATACTAAAGACAATTACAAATTCTTTAAAGTTTTCACGCCATTTTTTTACGTCGAGATATGTAAATTTCAGATACATGCCATTTAAACAAACAGGTTGCAGTAGTTGTCTCCTAAATACGTGAAATGCTCATCCATTCCAAACTCTTGATTCCCACTCATTTAACACCTAAACAAAAATAATTCAAAAAATCTTAAAAAAATATATTGACTCAGTCTAGTCCAATATATTTCTATCATTTCTACCTGTCCTTGTATTTTTCTCGGTCTACCAATCTGAATCTAATACCCTGTAACAATTTTTGCAAATCTCAAATAGACTCAAAATAGTCTGATAACTTATGAATACTTGCAGCATCAGAGGATCAACTTTCCTGTCCTGCCAAATGAAAACAAAAAGTCTTTAAGAATAATTCAAAAACGTCTTTAAGAATCATTCAAAATCATTCCAGAATGAAGTCCTGTGTCTATGTTCTTATCATCATATAAAAGCGCAATCTAGAAATTAACAAGTCTTTTGTGATCTCCTAGTGAAGGTGGGCTTTCACAGATTTTTTTTTATTTTCTAAATTGCCTCCAGATCCAAGCAATGGCTTCCCAAAACTTCAGTGAACAAGAAGTTTGTAGTAAATTCTATTTGTACAAGATCCTAAAGAATCAACAGTTTGGCATGGTCAATCTTACTTTCTTGCTTTGCATCGCTTTTCTTCAGCTGATGAAGAAGACTGCCACAGCCTCTCAAAACAGTCTTCAATGCTCGTAAACCCCAGTCATAGTGTTGCTGTGGTGTCAGAAGCTCCCTGAATTTGAAAACAACCATATTGTAATAATCTTTAGGTTACAGTGCCTGAAATTTTGGTTTGGCGAATGAACACACTTCTAATAAGGTTTTGAGCAAAAGAGAAACTGCTAAGTATTGGTAGTGCCACTTGAAATGCATTTCAGATATGAACAATGACACTGGAATTTTCAGAGGTGTTATATTCAACAGCTAATGTATTTATTATTGCCTCCAACAGCACTAACCATAACCTCTGACTTTTTGTATTTTCTAATATGCATACTTTTAACCAAATAGTTACTTGCACTTCAACAATTTCAAGAGCCTAAAATCAACACAATGCTTGTGAACATTCATATGCTCACATTTATATTTAGTGAGCATACTAGGGGAGCAGCAATTTGCCCCCTTGAGATTATAATTGCATACCGTACACTTTCACACCTCAACCTCCCAACATATTGCAGTAATTTTATTCAATGTTAAGTTAGTATCTACAGAGATTTGCATGATATACCATTTAGATTTAAGAGCTAGAAGGTAAGAGAATTAAAAAGGCACTTTACTAGGGAGAGGTGGGGTGTGTGAAAGCTTACCTTGCTAGATTAAAAATAGCGACTAATTTTCTACCCAGTATTTTAGCGTCCTTAAAGCCTTCTGAATACAAAATCACTTCTGCAATGAGTTCATTGTCTGGATGAGTCATAGCAACTGGCCTGAAAAGTTGTTTGAGATTATCAGGCAGTTTTTGTCTTCCTCCATAACCTTTTCCAGCAGGATTCAAAGTGATAAAAATTCCAGAATTATGATCCATTTCAACCTAGCATTAGAAGTGCATTATAATAGTATATTGTCAAATAAAACAGTATTGAGAATTGCTGGGAGGACTAGGCTTAGTTAGACTAGTCAGTTTTTAAAGTTCTGCTGTACCTTTTTGCCAAGCATCTCACATACAGGACTGTGTTTCTTCAATGCGTGTTGAATTGTCTGAACCTGCATGGATACTGCAGACAGTACAGCTTCCTCAAGTCTGTTGAATTCGTCAAAACAGCCCCAGGCACCACACTTCACTAAGCCCACAAATATGCGCCCCATTGACTTCACATCAATGCCCTTAAAATTAAAAAGAATACTATCAAAATTCAAATGACAAGAAAATATAAAAGACTGTCTTCCCATCCACTAAAAAATGACAGTAGAAATATTCACAAATTTGTAATGGCAACTGACAAACTATCAGAATTATTTCTAGAATAATATTATTAATACTAATAATACTAAATATAACTAACAATGTATAATTCATAATAATTGATACTATTAATATTATTTCTATAATATAATATTGCTTTACAAGGTATGGGCATAGACATCCATTTCCTAAATTAAACAGAACCATATTCACCTCGTCACAATTAAAGACTAAAACTTGTCTTCCGAGAAGTCCACCCAAGGCCTTTACTGACTCTGTCTTCCCAGTTCCAGCTGGACCATAGGGATTTCCTCCAAGGCCCATCTTCATGGCCTGAGTGAGAGTTAGGTAACACTTATCTGTCAAAGGTGTGTAAACAAGTTTAGGGGAATTACCCTGCAGAAAAAAAAACAAATTATATTGACTGGGAGACAGAAATTATTGACAAAGTAATTTCATTCATTTCATTCATAACTAATTAGTTTGAAAATATTACACAACAGCCAAGATTGTGAATTTGTTTCAAAGTTTTTAAAAGTTTTTTTAAAGCAAATGCCAAAGCATTGTTCAAAAATTTTTTAGGATTACAGTTGAAACTGCACTCAGATATATAAAAGCAGCAATCATATTAGAAAATACTTATATGACAATACAGCTGCTTTCCATACAATTTACACTTACCCCATGAAGAATGAAAATTATTACCCTATCTTTTAATATTTTCTATGAAATAGCATGCTAAGGATACAACAAAGTTTAAATAAAATGACAACAGTTTGAAGGCAACCAGCAGCAGGTATCAAATGAGAAAGTGTTGGACACATATAAAAGCCACTAGATAAAAATTAAAATACCACACCTGATATTCATAAGTATATTGGAGTTCAGCATCTACCATCTGAACATAACATTTTTGGTCTTTCATATAAAATCTCAGCTGCTTCTTCCAAGCCCAGTCTTCAATATCGTGAACCTGAGCTTGATTCAGCTGCTTCACCACATCAATGTTATGAATGATATCAAGAATCAGAGCTTTAAGCTTAAGCTCAAGGATTCCTGATTCTGCAAATAATCACACACAAAAGAAAAAAAATCACAACAGTGTAGTAAGGAAGACACACGTTACCCATTCTAAAGTTCATTGTACTGCTTTTTATTATCAGCAGATTTGAATTATATAGAGAAAGGTTTTTTACTTTCTAAAGCAAACAGCATAAAATGAGATCCTGACAGTGTGAATCATCATTTAATTTCAGTCATTTTGAAGTGATTTTGTCTCCATCTACATTCAAAAAAGAGAGAAAGGCTTTTCTGCAAAGCAATTTATTCCAGGAGTATTTACAGCCATGTCCACTTCAGCAATCAGGTGGCATAATCTGTTGATCAGCTGAGGATCTGAAACCTACCCTACACACACTCTGGAAATTTTACTCAATAATTAAGGTGATGTGGAATGAATGTTCATTAGCAGATTGCATGCTTTAAGTGTATTCTTAGAACATACTGTTTAATTTAGTTTGTGTGCTTCTAGACCACTCCACAATGGAAATTAAACCAAAGTGGGAATAATCAAGACACTCAGTTCAAAATCACACCTATTATCTAAGCTAAAAAGTTACTGTAAATGTATTATACAATAGATGGAATGAACACTCTTCTGTAACTGATGAGATTTCTCAAACGGGTGTAGAAAGAGTGCAGAAAAGATGCTTAGACAAAGAACCACACTCATAGACTGCTGGAGGTAGGTGATATGAATCCTATTCCTAATAAAGGTATCAGATGTTTACAGTTCACAAATTATAAACTAGAATTTAAAGCAGTAACCAGCTATACAAATGTAGCGGAAGATTGCCAACTACATGTCAAATTGAGTCTTTTTATACATATCAAGGTAAAACCCATCTCACCTAACCTACAGTACGGAACTTTACATCTCAGGTAGTCACTCAAAGTCCCGCCTCTGGTCAAAAGGGAGGAATAAGCACTTAGAGGCATAACTACTCAAACCCATTCAGACTATATAAGATTCAGAACAATCCTGTCTTGGGAATAACTAGCTTATTTGTTTTGCCTCAGAG
>JAYRBT010000001.1:40534729-40552616 GCA_036023395.1 Myiotriccus ornatus | reverse complement strand
TCAAACCCATTCAGACTATATAAGATTCAGAACAATCCTGTCTTGGGAATAACTAGCTTATTTGTTTTGCCTCAGAGGTACACAGGAATTCTTAGTTCTGAGGCAGATGCATACATCTAACATAGAAAATTACCCACACAGTTGTACAGTGTATATTGGCTTGACTTAACGTACCTCAACCGCTTTTTGGCCACTCCCTGTGAAACACAACACTAGGACACAGTTCAGTAGATGAGAACAAATTATCAGTAGATATATAAACCAAAAGATAGAAACTTTTAAAAAAGTTAAGATAATATGCTTGCAAATACATAAATTCTCTAAGATAATTCTTAATCTAAATAAAAATGTTTCTCCTGATATATTAAAAACTCTAATCTTGGCAGTAATAGATGAGTAACCTTATGTAACTCAACTTCATGAACTCAGATAGAGACAGATTTATATAACTTCCTGTTAAAATATACAGAATGTAAAATATTACACAACTACAGTCATAAAAAAATACTATATATTAATTATAATTTTTATACCTGTACTCCCAGTATTTTCTATGCCGCTACCAATGTTAGTATAATGGTCCAGTTTAGCCATGAGTTCTAATTCTAACTGTTGCAGATTATGGTTTTTTATAGCACTTTCAACATCTTCAGTGAACTGAATTTGTTCTGCCAAGGAAAGAATCTTTGGAACAAAAAATTCAAGTTATATTTTATAAATACAGAACACACAAAAAACAACCAGTTTTTCAGTTAATTTGCAATTGTTGGTCTAAAGCATGTAGTAGCAAAATTTATAAGTCTCTTTTTCTATTAAATGATATGTCAGATGGAAAACACCATATATGGGCATGCTGAGCCCATATTACACAGTCTCAAAAGCACCTCTCACTTGTTGTTTCACTGATCTGCTACTATAACATTTTGCATTCTAGTTTCCAGCACTCTACTTATATTCTAACTACTTTACATTCAGTGTAAGAGCCCTGTTTGAGCTATGAAGGTTCAAACTTGGAACTAGAAAGGTCTGTAACAAAAAATTCCACCAATTGTGACAATCTGAAGATTGTAACAGTAACTACATTCTGGGAGAGGGAGAGAGCAACTAGAAGTCCTGTGAGCAACTGACAGAGATGATCACTGAGCAAAGGACCTGTGACAGAAAGTGACCACCAAAAACAACAAAATGGGGCTCAAGCAGGGTCACTTCAACACTCTCCATGTCAGCAAGGAAATACCTACAGGGCACCATTATGGGGAATCCTCAAACCTTCTCCAAGAACTCAGTGTGCTCAGTTCCTCTGAAGTGCCCATACAGCAGTGCACTCATTATGGAGAACAAACATAATGAGTTAGAGATCTGTGTTCAGTTGCAGGGCTCTTATCTTAGTGGGAATATGGAGATGTGGCGTGATGACTCCCACAGCTGGAGTGTCACAAGCAAGCAGCACAGGCTCTTTGGGAAGGACAGGCAGGGAATACGAGGAGTTGGAGTTGCCCTTTACATAAGGGAGCAGCTGGAGTGCATGGAGCTCTAGATGGTCCTGCTTGAGCAGGAAGTTGGACCAGATGACCTCTAGAAGTCCCTTCCCATCACAGCCACTCTGTGTTTTTGTGTCATGCCCTCCGCTATTGGTCAAAATCAATATAAGAATTTCATATTCATTACTATTCCTGCTTAGGCAGCTAAGCTTCAGAAACTCTATCTACTTTAATCATATTCAAAAAGGGCTTTTTAATGTTACTAAGTTCACAGCCCTGCATGTAACATTCAATACCAACTAAGATCAAGATTTATATAAAATTTAATAAATAGACAGATATTAGATCATGTGTCATGTAAAAGACTTGAATATTTCAAATGTTTACAAAGAAATTATAAGAACACATATCTTTAAGAATTTCTCTATACAATAAATGAGTAAAATGTATTTGTTAAGGGTTATATTCTTCCAAATCCACATATATCCTTCTTTACGAGATTCAAAAAAGATAACTTCTTTCGTAAATCTAAGACTACACAGTGGCATTACTGGATGAACTACTACCTGGGAAGGGAAGAGTGATGGATCAATTGAACCTTGTGATTTTTTTCCAGCATCAACACAGTCAATTAACATTTTTTTCAGGGTCTCCTTCATCTCCAATGCCAAACTGTTTAGCCACACCTGACAAAGAGATGAAAAACACCTCAAAAATTACATTACAAATTAATTTCTCAAAGACACTTGAACCAGACTGGGATGTGATTTTCTTACCTCTACATCATTTGACAGAAGAACTTTATTTCTAAGTGGCACAGTTTCTCCTTCTACAGACTTCATGGCAATTATGTGTTTAAATTCTTTGTCAAAGCTCACACTATGAATGCCTATCAATCAGAAAATATCAATAAATTGTCAAAGTCAAACATGAATTCCTTAGTGTCTAGTACTGGAAAAAAAAGGAAAAAAAAAGCCTGCAACATATTATTTAGCTTTGAAGAAGCTTATTTCTAAATAAGTACATTTCACAAATGAGACTGATACATTACCAGCAAAAAGTTTCTTAAGATGAGACTGGATAACCAGGGGATTCGTGGATTGTCCTAGAATTTCTAACAAGTCATCATCTCCAATGAAATAGAATCTTGGAAATGCTGAGCGCTTTTCCTATATTAAAACAAAATAAATCAGGTTTGTTGACTTAAATTCAAACTTACTGACTTTCTTTATAAAAAACTCTATTAATGTTGGCTGTACCTCCAAAAACTCATTCAAAGATTTCTGACATCTCTGAAGTTGGTCAAGTATGGTAATTAAGGTATTTTTTATTCCTGTCCGGGCATTCAGTGATGTTACCCTATTGTCCCTCTTGATATCTGACATAATGGATCTTGACAGAAAAAAAAAAAAGAATAATTCATAAAACCATTATAATTGTAATTTAAATACGATATATAAGTAGTTATGCAAATAAAAAATAACCTGCAGGGAAGTAATATAAACAGCTGATATAAAACTTTCAGTTTTCAGTATTAACGATGAAACACTGCAGAATTTACATCAATATCTCTCCACTATAATTTAAAAACAACTGTTTTTTGCTAAAATTTCTCTACCCTAAGCCAAGAAAATTCAGTTCTTGTCTTTTATTTCCTTATAAGTCATTTCAACTCAAACCAAGACAGATAAAGGTACATATCTTACTATATGTCTAAAATCTACTCCATTTTTATCTTTTGACTTGTTTGGATCAGATAAACCATCTGTTTCTCCCAAAAGTCTATCTGTGTACTTTCTTAGTGAATACAGTTCTTGTCTTCAACATGATTTTTGAAAAAATAATTATATCACCTCTACTGCTGACAAGACTAATCTTGTGTTTGGTTGCCTTGTTCATGATCTTTTATGTTTCATGTGATTCCTTTGTTCACAAGCACCACATTAAATGAAAGCATTACCACCCTTACTCAGATATGTCACTCTCACACATATATAATTACTGAATTCCTTTTGTTAACTACCTTCTCCATACATATTCCAATTGTTCCCATATATTTTCACCATGAAAAATGTTCTAGACTACACATGTCAAAGATATTACAAATAAATAAGTCTCATTTCATAAGACTAACCTGAAGTTTTCATCAACTCTGTTAAAACGGGACTGTTCTTTGGGTAGAGCTCCACGACCGAATATTGGTTCCAAATAGACCCATTTCCTTTGAATTTGGTTTAAATTCTGCAGATACTCATCCAAGTCAGAGAGCTTTTTTTCCCAGATGGACACTTTATCCTCAAAACCTTTGTAATATGGAGAGTCCTTAAGAGACTGTAGAAGACAGCGATGATCTCCAACCTGGTTGACTATGTCCTTCCAGTCTTTAATAAGCCTGATATTCTTGCCTTGGCTATCTTCATAATCCGTTAACATAAAGACAGCTCCAACTCCCCAGAGTTCAAGCTCACGTAACGCTTCTCTGATTGTGATTTCACCTTGGGCTCGACAGTTCAAATCCTATTAAAAGCAAAAATAGTTTTCATATGAAACTACAGAGCTTGCAATAAACTTTCCATTTAAAAATAAAATGTAAGCTCTACTCCTATACTAATAACATTGTATGCATACAGAACAACATGTATAGCATAAGAGAAACCATAAAAAACTATAGCTCCTTTATTTGAAATTATTCATACCTTAAGTTCCATTGCTTTCTCTATAATGGCATCCATCACTTTTAATAGGTCTCCAAATAACAAGCCCTCAAGTGTAGTGCCTCGGGGAAGACCCAGAAGACGAAAGAGATCCAGCCAATGGTCAGGAGAAAGATGTTCTCCCCTGACATATTTTAGGAGTGGAATTATCATCTATAGAAAAAATGCACATATGAATCCATCTAATCTTTATGAAAATTGCACCTCTTTGATTACAGACTGACATGCTATTCAAACAAAAAAAAATTAAATTCTTAAACTTAGGTACATTTTTTCAAATTGCTGGATTTAAAGTTTAGCATTACAATTCTGAAGAAAAGTCATTATTAAATGTGTGTCTATGTAAGCTGCAATGATCTTCCTATTCACTGCATGGAACTAAAAAGTTCTCAAAAGTAAAATGTGCAAAACTGTATCAGAAGATATTTTGTTAAATTTTAACTGATTTTATTGTAAGAAATTAACAATGAGCTAGAGAATGAAGTCCACTATCCACTAACACTAAACCATGTTTTATTTCATAGGCATTTTTGCAATTCATAGAATCACGGAATTATTTGGGCTGAAAAGGATGTTAAAGATCATCTCATTCCACCCCCTCTACCATTGGCAGGGACACCTTCCACTAGACCAGGCTACTAAAAACCCCATCCAACCCGGCCTTGAACACTTCCACAGTAATAAGCATCTTACTTTATATTTGTCCACTTCTTTTTGCAATTTTACTGTCATTACAGTATGTTCTTCCATCTTCCTCATTTTCTCATGCCAGCGAAACAAAAATTCTTCAAATAGGTATGTTTTACTTCTGCATGAAAATCAAATATAAAAAGGTCATAACAACATAGTTCTACAACCACACATGTATGTCCATTAAAAACAAACTAATAAATCATACCTAAAAGTAATCCAATCTTCTTTGGCTTTTTCCTGAAAACCTTGATAAAACTCTTCATATAGTGCCCAGACTTCTGCACAGCTCTTAATATCTTCACTTACAACTTCTGACAATGAGAAGTCAGGTTCTTCCAATTTAAAATGACGGCATTCTTCACTGAATAAAAAGATCATTGTAATATGCATTACATTATTCCACTGTACATTTATGGTTTAAGAAATGGTATCCTACAGAAATAATCATACTTTTTTAAGAAATATTATTGGCTTTATTGAAGAACATTGCTGCCAACTCCAATTTCCTTATAGTCTCCTTCTTGAATAAAAATAATAAAGGAATATGAGGGATAACCCTCCTACACAGCAATATTCTCCCTTATTCTCAATTATTTTCCATAAACTTTCATTCATTTTTTACAAGAAAAGTTAATTAATTTGTTCCCTCGAAAGCAAAGCTTGAAAGAAAATAATTTTGAATTGATTGTTTCTTTTTGATGGGTAAAAAGAATATGCTAATTTTATTCACTATAATTTACCTGCCAAGGTGAGAAGTTAAATAGAAAACTTTGTCCTTGAAAGATCTGTAATAATTTACTAATTATTATTTTTATAATATTTATGTATTATTATTGTTGTTGTTGTTGTTACAACTACTATTATTATTTTTTTACTGAAAGTAGACACCCAGACCAGAAAAATCCTTTCCTTTTGCACAGCAGTCTACCAGATAGGACACTTACTCAAGAAACAGGAGAAGTGAGTTTCTGCCCACTTAGGTTACAAAAGCATTGAGGTCCTTCTTGGACCAATATTCCAAACCTTCTCTTAGCAAGAATTTCAGAAGTCAGCATCAAACCTTCTCATGTGAAAGCTTATGAGACTTCTCAAATTTTTCATTTAAAAAACTCTAGAAAAACTTTGCTTGAGAAATGTTATGTAAAATCAACAAAAATGACCCTGGAAAGCTAATGAAAATCAGGTGTTACATATTAAATTCACTTAACTGTTGTGAGAAAAATTAGTTAACATTTTCTGAGTTACTATTGCTGCAAAAGATCCATACATTAATGAATAAGATATACAGGGAAGCAAACATACATACATGAGTTTTTCTTTCACAGTTTCAAGTTCATCAAATTCTTTTTTTTTTTCCTTTATGCTCTGAGCACTTTTCTCAAGTACATCCTGATCCCCTGTTTCAATGACATCATCACTTGGCTTTAGCTGATCCCAGCGTGCTTTAAATTTTTCCAGGTCTTGAAGATATATATTAATACGTGAAATCACATTTCCTTTCATCATTTCAATCTGTAAAGCAAGAGGTAAAATTACATTCCTTCGATGGTTTGTACCTACAACGATCAAAACCAAAGTATCGACTTCAAAATATGGTAACTACAACGTGATTAAAAATCAAACTCAAAAAACTTCTTGTATAATACCCCAAGAAGTAGTCCAACTCTGTTCTCCTGATTTTGTGGATTTTTTCTAAAGGGGCAGTATTTTTTTAATTATCCTGGTATTTGAGACCTATTTATTCAGCTATGCTATCTATCAAGCCTGCATCTTACAGAGCACAGAAAAATTGCTTCATTTGTATGGCATATGGATATCCTCAGTAGAAGTTCAAATGAGTTCAGCAATTTGCCTATGGGCTGTAATTACAGGACTGTGCATACTTTAAGAAAGTTATGTGAAAAGAAAAAAACCAGCTTCAGTACTAAAAGCACGATAAAGTAATGAAAATGCTATCTTTTAAGTGTTATCCTGTTGCCTTCAGTTAACCCTTGCATTTATTAAGTCATTTCTGTTACAAGGAAGTTGTTTTGAGACAAAAATACAACATTGCAGTATTCATTTCAGCATCAATTCAACAGAAGTTTCACCTAGTTGATGCTTAAGAGTTTAATTATTCTTCCTTTGAAAGCTCTACCACAATTCAGTAACACTGGTTTTAACACTGAATTGAGAATATTTATGGATTTAATCTAAGAAAAAAAGTATTTTTCCAGACTTATTCAAAATAATTTTAATATTTTCAGGTAAAATGTTAATCTTTCATGGTTACCTGTTCTGCAATCATAAGCTGGTGGCTTTCCATCATTAATTCAAATTTATCCCATGTAGCTCTTAGGTTACTGATAGTGTTCAAACCTGCACCAGCCACAGTTCGCAGAAGTTTGTTTTTATCTTCAGCCTCTTGAAACAGGACAAAAATCTAAAATCGGAAAGATTAAAATTAAATGTGCATGTAAAAATACAGCAAATCCTGTTTATCTAAACTATAAGCAAATACATATGAATCACCAACTGAGTGTGCACAGATAATAAGATTATATACAGCTGCTTTAATACTGCTTATAGAATAACATTAAAACATTGGAAAAAATAGCATCTGATTTATTTAGAGAAATTCTAAATCTTGATCCTGACATGAGATATAAAGAAGTGAATGACAACTATGAAACAGGTAAGTTTCCTTTTATATTGCAGCCCTGCTTTTCTAAAGATGGCTGAACACCTGCCTGGCTATGGGAAGTGGTGAATGAACTCCTTGTTTTGCTTTGATTTTGCACTGTTTTGCTTTACCTATTTAACTGTCTTTATCTCAAACCACAAGACACAGCCAGGCAGAGATTTTCCATGCCATATAATATTGCCCTTTTCCTTCCTTCCTTCCCTCCCACCCTCCTTCCTTTTTTTTCTCTTATATAAAAGAGCACTGTTTTTTGTGACCTGATAATGCAAAAAAAAATTAATCTTTTTTCCCACACATTAAGAGCCAACAAAATTTGAAAGAGAAACCAAACCAACTCTTTTAAACTAAGTCAGAAGAATCATCTGAGATAAACACATACAGTTCTTCACATTCACCAAAATGTCTTTACATATGTTTTCCTTTAAAAATTAAGAGATAAGAGGCACTAATGCCAAGAAGCAATTCTCTTCAACATCCAAAAACTCTCCCAGAGTTCCTACAAAATGTAAATAAATAATTATACCCAGCAGCTGACTTCATTACTGGGACTTGATTCAGTTCCTCACAAATACATGTTTCGGGCCATCTGAGATGTTCTAAGGCACTTGCATGGCCTCCAGTTGCAACTACAGAAAGGTAGAACTGCACTTTTGGGCAACTGGACCAGACTTCTGCTGAGTATATTAACAGCACACGCACTGCAGACACCTGCACACACACACCTAAATTCAAGTGCACTCATTTAGAACTGAATCCTTCAAAGTGTAAATATTGTTCGGTTGGGAAGAGTTATTATGGGTTTTGCAGAATTTCACAATTTTGTAGAACCAGAGCTCTTTAAGGGCATCAGTAAGGGAATAGATGAAGGAAAATCAAATCACATATTCCATCTGAATTTCCAAAAAGCTTTTAACACAAACCCTCACCTAAGGCATTTAAGGAAAACTGATAACCTTGACAAAAGAACAAAGGGCCTTGCACAGATAATTAATTGTGTAAAAGACAGAGAACAGCATTAGGAGGAAACAGCAAGTTCCTGCAATAGAAAAATGTCACCCGCAGCATTCTGTAGGTACCTGTGCTGGACTGCTCAAGGTGTTTTATAAAAGGAAGGTGCTGGAAAAGGAGACCAATCTGTGAGATGATAAAGTTTACTGATGATACTATGTCATTCCAGGCATTAAAATACTTTACCAGTGAAGTACTGCAGAATGAACCTAAATAGGAACTGATTATACCGGTGACAAACAAAACTCAAGAAGATAGCCATGAAGTGACATAAACATGAAAAAATAAATTTTACATGTTCAAGTTGAGTTCTAAGCTAACAACTGAACTTCAGGCTTGATATCTTGGAATTATGATAGCTTTAAAAAAAATCCAGCTTAATCTAAGCAGTAGGAAGCAAATCAAATGTTGAGAGTCACAGGGGTCAAAAAAATAATAAAAGAGGTAATATTTCTATTTCATCATATAAATCCATGGTTTATTCATATCTTAAAAATTGAAAAAATTCTGTTGGTCCGACAGAAAAGTGAAACAGAAAAAAAACACTTACCAAAAGGCAACAAGGATGACCAAAGTTATGTGTGGGTTTATGTATAAGAAAAGCTTAGGTAAACTAACACTCTTCAATCTAGAAGAGAGATGGCTGACACCAGACACAAAAAAGAAGAATACAATCGTGTGTCATGAAAAAGTCAATATCTCTTCCAATATAAGACACAAAGTGTATGAAGTTAACAAACGGCAGGTGAAAAAAGATATGAAAGAAAGGGTCCTTCATGTAATGGGTAATTGATTACATTTTACTAGAGTATATTTAGGATGTCAAACGTATTTGCACTCGAGAAAAGACAAGGTAAGGCTGTCAAAAAGAAATCACTGAGTGTTACTATATGTTTAGGAACAACATAAAATTCAAAAAGGTCCTGGTTGGAGGTTAAAAGTAAGGAAAAGTATCAAATACTCTGTCCCGATTTTATATTTTCCCATAGGTAAGGCATTGTACTGCTGGACACAAATTACTGTGCTACATGGACTACTGCCTTGACCCTGCCTAGCCACTGCATGGTCTATACTAGTTATTATTAAATGTAAGTTTCCATATTAGAAAGTAATTACATTTTATATACCTATTGTTCTAGATATGATAAAAAGGTATCTTACCCCTTCTTTTCGTTCATGTAGGCTTAAATATTTTAAATTATCTTCTGCTATTTCCTCTACAGTCTGGGGCCTAATCACTAATGTATCCATGGCATCAGTGAGAAATGAAGAAACATCACATAGGTGAGCTACATAATGATGGAAAACAAAGTTATTATGGGGAAAATATTTGTAGTTTTAAATATCCAAGTCAGATAAATGCAACATTGTCCTAAGTATGCAAAGTATTTGCTTAAAAAATTGCAGACTCCAATCTTACATACTACGTCAACAAAAATTGCTCATTTGTGTGTACACATAGCTTTTTAAATGCAAACCACTGCACTCAATGCATGATTTAGGCATTAAGTATCAGAGTCCCTTCTGAACATTAAACATAAATACATAAGGCATTTGTTTATATACTTTTAAAAGCTGTATAGGTCTTTTTTGGGGTATACAGAAAGAAACAGATGTTAAAATTGCTTTTGAGTTCTTTGGGGGTTTGTTGGGGTTTTTTGGTTTTGGTTAGGTTCTTTTAAAGAAGGCAAATAACTACAGCCACCTTGCTTTACATAGTGAAAAGACTCACAAACAAATGCCTGATTAAACTATAATGTTCTATTTTCTACCAAGGTAGATCTTTTTTGGTACTGAGAAAGGAGCTGTACAGTTCCAGGGAATCTTCCGGGAAAGATTTGCCTTTCAGGCTATTCACTTCCTCCACAACCCCTGTTCTGTATTTCCTGTGATGATTGTTAGCTTTAAAGCACAAAGCACTATTATTTCTCATCATCTACACATTATTTCATTTTGTCCTACTCTTCAAGATATAGATAGACCACCCAAAATTAGGGAAATGTTTTGCATTCTTTAATACTCTGTGCTTTGACAGTCTAAGTGACAAGTAACTCTATGGAATAAGTTTAGATTATTAAAGACTCTTCATGAAGCATTTCAATTTGTAAAAGAAAAATCTAATATTTTTAATTACAACATTTTATGATGCCTCCTCAAACACCTAAGTAATTTTCTTCCCTCAAACATCAAATAAATTTTTCTCTCTGAAATAACAAAGAAATATTCCTTCAGATAAAATAAACAAGCAAAACAACGTTCATATGTATTCTTTTACATCTGAAGAGATGTGGCCAAAGCAAGTGAACAGGAAAGACACACATGGGCATCAAAGGGTCTTAGATTAGCCTTGTATTGAAAAAGTAATGTTGAGGAGCACACAGTAGTAACAGATTACTTTTCCTGAACTGTGATTTCTGCAGCTCACTATGTCTGAGATTAAAATAGTTCTTTAAAAGAGTATTTACATTAACACAAATGTCCCCAATTACAACTGAAACAAAATCAAAAATAGTATCCATTGAAGTTATTTACCTTGAATAGATTTCCTCAAAGAAATGACTAGAACATCATACAACTTCTGGATGAAATCATCAATCACAGTTTTAACAGGGTTGCAATTAACAGTTAAACAATCTATCCTGATGGTGCTTCAAGAAAAAAAGACAGCAAATATTCAGTAGCATACTTAAATGTCAGTGTGTCTAAGACCTATGCACATCTATAGCTTACCCTCATTTGTTGCTAATAAAAAATTTGCCTCATAATTCTACAACTAAAAGTCATAGCTTATTGGGAAAATTACTCATAGTATTGAAATATTTACACCAATTATGCATATATATGCAGTTTTATGGGGACTGAGGTCCAATGCTCTGCTTCTCTAAATAGTTAGAAATGGATTGATTTTATATAACCAGTACCAAAAAAATTTAAAAAGAACTCAAAAGAAAAATACTTTCATTATTTGTACATTTATGTCTTTAAATCTCAAATTTCCATTAGAGTTTACTAACCCTGCCTTCAATAGTCCTAAGAACAAAAGAAAAGCCATAGTGAGTCATTGCAAGGCCCCATATCTAATTTCTCACAGTGACCACAAGCAGATGCCTAAAGAACACCAAGAAAAAGTCTACCTTATTTGATACCTTCCAGAGTATCCTCCCTCACACCAATATTTTCATAGCATTTCTTAGCAACATATTGCTTCTGGCTATGAGACACATCAGCCTGTCCAGAATGACCAGATCTTTACTACTCAGAAAATCACTTAGCCAACAAGTTCTAACAGTCCATTCTCCAGAATGAAATGTCACCTCTTTTTTCCTCGTTCTGAAAATTTCTTCCAGTTTCACTTAAGAACTCTAACCCTACAGCACAGTAATTCCATGGGAATATATGTAAGAATAAAAGCCTACATTAGCATGTTTTAAAATGTAAGTTATAAGAGGTAATCAAACATTTCAATACAGGAATTATTTCTTGTATGAACATTTACTGTGCCTGGTGCTAACTGCTACATATATTTATCATGTACAGGTTTTAGCTAAAAGATTTTTAAAAATATCATGCTTTGTAATATTTAAGAATCAGCCCTGAATTTTGATGGAGTTTCTCATCATATTAAACAAAATAATTAAAAGTTTTCAGAGAAGGCTGAAGAGATAAAAGACAGTGTCTAGAAATAAAACGGAAAAATGAAAATCTAAACATTCAAAAAGTACATCAATATTTTAAAAACTCCAGAACTTCTATCTATATCTTCATGTAAAGAAAAAAATCTCTACTTTACTATTACCTTTAAAGTATCTGATAGAATACATTGTTCAAACAAAAGAATAGAGTTACACTATACCTTGGAAGACGTTCTGCTTCTTTTCCTCTCAATTTTAATGCCTTAAAGTTTTTTTCCCAGTCTTGCTTGCTAGAAAGATGTGTCTTCACCAAAGATTCCATATCTACTTGGCCAATTATGATCCATTCCTTTCCAACATTATTTTTCATTTCATGGAAAAGAAATATTTTCCAGACTAAAAAAATGTTTCTCAATAATATTAAAATACTTCAATACTTCAATAATGTTTTCAAGCTACATTCTCTTTAACCTTTGTGCTCCTTCAATTACCTAGAGATTATCTTCATGCAAAAATCAGGAAGTACAAAACGGTTTTACATATTCACACATTTAAGGATAATCAAAACAGCGGGACTGAAGAGACAGCTATAATACAGAGGTTTTGATGGGAACTGTGCATATATTTCAACTTAGGCATATGCTTAAGTGGTCAACTAACATGGATGGACTTACTAAGCTTTTGCTTATATGTCTTGCAGAAAAGGACAATAATGCGCACGGCAATGCTCAGTTATTTCTAGGGTGTCCAAAGCATAAACAAATACAAATCTAAGATTAAAAAAGTATGAGTCAGTCCAATACTGAAAATACCTTGAATTGATTAGAAACGTCTGTCAGCCTTCTGAACAAATCCTCTGCTTTACTGAAAGCAGTCAGAAATCCATTTGCATTTCTTTCAGTCATAACAGTGAATATACACTCATCATCTGCTTCACTTACTCCCCTAAACTGATTTGGAATAGAGATGAATCTCTTCATTTCTCTATAATATCTAGCTCGTACTTCTTCGAAAGGAGGTCTGAATTGCAACCGGCCTTGTCTAAGATGTGAAACAGATTATAGAAAAATTAATATTTTAATGTAACCTGAGCCTGAATACTTTATTACAAAGCAAAAAAAAAAATCTTACTTGAATGTTAGATCAATATTTATCTCTGGTAAATTCTCATTGATTGCTTCTAAGCCCATTTGATACTGATGCTCCAGAGCTTTGTAAAGTTGATGATTCCAGTGTTGTCTCCAAGCTTTCATATCATTCGATTTGAAACCCTAAAATTTAACAAAGTTTACTTTTTATTTTATTTTATTTCTCCAACCATAATTATAAGCTGATACTCCACACACAGTACAATGTCTGAAGACTAGGACCTCAGTAAAGTTCACTGGAGTATCACACCACTGGAACAGACTTCCCAGGCAAGTGGTCATGGCACCAAGCCTGTCAGAGTTCAAGGACCATCTGGACAACATACTTAAGTCGTATGGTTTAGTTTTAGGTAGTCCCGTGAGGAGCAGAGGGTTGGACTCAATGGTCCTTTTGGGACCTTTCTAACTCAAAATATTTTTTGGCAATGTGACCAGTTGGAACATTAAGAAGATCTAGAGTTATTGCATTTATTTCAAATTAATATAGGAATAAAAAAAAACCCAAACAAATCAAACAGTCTCTATGGCAGTTCAGCATAAGAACTTCACTGAGGCTTACTATAAGATTCTTCAAGGTTACTCTAAAATGCACAAGACTCAGCTAGAAATAAAATAAAGAGTTGGCTGAATGAGAGATTTAAACCTGTATCACACCTTTTATTTTCTTATAACATGTAAGCTACCTCTTAAACAGTATTTAAAAAAATTCTTGTGTGTTTACACAGATCAGTGTTAACTACTAACTAGCAAAGATTTTACCTCAAAGAATTCAGATCTTCATTGGAATCTGCTACACTGTACTGTAAGAAAATGTATATCCCAATCTATCAAGTCTGTAAATGGTCACTTACAAGTCATCCAGGGATTTTCAAAAGGATAGTACAAGCTAGAGAAAAAATTAGAAGCTTCTTCCAGCTTAACAGGTTCTCATGTTTAATTGAATAGATATGTAGACAGGGCTTTCGAGGCAGTCAAGGGCTGCTGCAGAAAGCTACACAGTTAAGGCCTGCCCTACAATTCAATGCTGCCCAAGGAACTCTTACAACAGAAAGATTCCAGAGATTAAGAAAATCTGAAATTGTCTCAATTAAGCCATAAGACAATTATAAATAGGGTTTAAGAAATATGTAAAATCTTGATGACAATAGTACTAAGACTATACCATCTTGTAATTTTTGGATGGTGAAAAAGATACATTTGGTTAAGTTTTATTACTTCTAGTCAAAAATTTTTAAAAAGTGACTTATACAGTTTTGTTAATTTTCCATCTAAAAATATTCTGTAATGCCAAAACAATTTTCAAATAGATCTTAAGGCAAATACAGATTATTTTCATAAAATATACTGATTTTAAGATAAAAATCTGCAAATTAAACTTCAAAAGAAATTACAAACTAAAAGCTGAATCAATGCACTTATTTATTTTTCTTATTATCTTGAGAAAATGAAAACAAAATTATAAGTAAAATACTGTAGAGATACTGCATTTATTTGACTGGCAAACACCAACTAAAGTAATCTGAGTTTGCATCAGAAATGTTAAGAACAACATATCCATCTAACAACATAGTTCTTTGATTCCTGAAGGCTATAGGAAAAATTAAACTGACTGGAATGATACCTCAAAAGAGATTAGGTTATATAATATTACCTACTTACTTTAATAATATGACATTCTTAAACAAAATCTTTATCATCTTACTCAATGATCTCAAAGGTCTTTTGCAACCCAAATGATTCTATGATTCTACTCTAAAAGTTGATGGTTGATAAGGAAACAAATAAAAACGTGCCTTTTTCATTATTTCAGGCAGAAATGCATTTTAATTCTAAATTTTATACATTTGTTCTATTATATTCAGGGATCACTCACATTTGTACCAACTTCTTTGTTTTACCTTGCATTAATGCCTCAGACACAATTGGTCGACATTATTGAAGGTTTTCCCATTTCTTCATCTAACTTGCCATTGACCAAAAGTTCTCCCATGACTAGTGTGAGATCAAAAAGATTATCTTTCTCCTCCTCATCTGAGATTTTACCTCACACCTGGCATTAACTGGTACAGTTGGTTTTCCTGAGTGAGCTAGTAACTCCTTAATCAAAGTTAATTCAATCACGCCACGTTTGAGTCTTAAATTTTAATTACTGTTGAAAAGTCAAATGTTCACAATTTGCAGAATGGTAATGAACCCCTGCCTGTGACTCGAGGCTGGCAAAACCAGTTCTGAGCTCCTGGAGTCCATCTTTCCAACGCTGCTGCTGCCGAAGTAGATCAATATTCATAAGCGATATAACCTGTTAAAAGAATTTTAAGAAATAATAAACGTACTCATCACCATGTAAATGAAAGAAAGGGTAAGGTAAGCTCTGAGATACAATTCCAATTTCATATGGAAAATGTACCTTTTCAATGAAGTTTGTGTGCCACTTCCTTAATTTTCTATTTTCAGTGGAAAGCCGTTCAGCAGCAGCTTGGAGTTTTTGGATATAAGCTTCCAGTTCTCTGGGATTATCCCATGTTATTTGAGCTTTTCCTCCAGGACCAGATTTTGAATGCTTTAACAACATACAAACTTGGTAAGATTTATTGTCAAATATAATCTACCAGATAGCATACAGGAATTAATAAAATGAGAAAGTAAAAAATTGAGGACCTTCCTTTCCCTAACTGCATTAGAGACAAAATAATCTGGCAAATCACAGACATGTAGGCATAGCATTATAGCTACATAAATGCACTGGGGAAGGATTAATGATAGACTCTTAACAGAGTTTGAAATTAACTTATGTTGAGACTTCTGCCCCACAAACATAAGCAGACAGCTCAAGATGTGAGGAAACCTTAAACTTCTCTCTTTCTTTTTGTTCTGCACATAACAAAACAAAAAATGTGACACTAATAATTGTTAATCAATTTCTCCTGTTCATTAAATAATTTTTTTAAATTACAGTGTAAAATTTCACTGACTCACATAAGCAGATTTGGGGAGTTTCATTTCTCTGAGCTTTTTATCAAATTTTGCCAAGTTTACAGAAAAATCAGAAGACAAAAGCATCTGAAGTTCCAGAGTTAGATCTATTCCTAAAATATGCAGGGCAGAAATCACATTAAATAGGAGATTATGTTGTGGTTTTGAACACCTGTGCACCATCACTACCTTAGGGTTTGCACACTAAAAGAATATGTGGCATCATCTATAATCAGATCAAGCAAAACTTAAGAGATAGTTTGGGAACTTTTTCCAGGACACTTCTGAACCTACAATTTGGTTTGCAGTCTCCACCATTTTTATGAACTAATCCCAACCCTAAGCAGCCCTTCTACTCCCAGTCCCACTCTTATAATCTGTCTTGTAAAACGTTTCTCAGGAGTGAGTTTCAAATGTTCCTGTAATGCTTGCTCTGGCGGCACCATTCTCCAATACAGAGTTTATGTGCATGTTATAATTCATGAGCCATTCTCACGTTGCAAGATCATTAGAACAGGCTGGAGTGCTTGAAAATTATTAAAACCAGTAAACTGAAATTCATTACAGACATGCTTCTCCAGGCATAAAATATGTTGTTAAAAAAAATGTGGGTTGCGGTAGTGTTTATATTATCCCTTCAAAGCAGAAAAATTAAAATAAATAAAGTCCTCCAAAATTGACCCAAATTCCTTAGAAGAACCTAAGAATAGTGAACTTCCTAGCAATTAAAAAAAAAAATGAAACACTATTCTCAGAGCAACTATATTATTTCTGAATACCAACCCACTGTTGGTACACATGCAGCACAAACTGCATGTATAAGTCAATAATCAGATAGATCCACAGATTCTTTGTTCTTAGCCTAAAACAGAAACTAGCTGGCTGCTTCTAACCTGCTCAAAACACAAATCAGAGATATTCAAGAGAATTACAAAATCCAGAGAGATTTAATAATAGACAAAACAGTGAAACCATTCCTTAATACTAATTTATCTCCAGAATAAAGCGTATGCAAATCTTACTCAAACAAACCAAAATAATATTATTTAGAACAGCTAAAACTGGAGTTATGTTACCAACTATTAAGGAATTGACCACACTGTAGTTCAGATGCAATTCAAACACTAGAAATAATTCCTGAGAGAGCATATTACAATAATATCCAAGTTAAAAGGGAGTAAGCAGTTGTTTAAATGACAATATATATTAAAAAAAGGCCCACTGATTTCAATAAACACTAATTAAACAGGTGGCATTGCTTGGATGGGAAGGCTGCAGTTAAAAAGTCCAGCAATAAACACAGAAAAAAACAGCACATAATATCAACAGATACCATTGAAATTAAAAATACAAAGGGAGGAGAATTATTTCACCTTAATTATCTGTTCAAATGCTAGAGCAGACTGTAACATCATTGGCTTCTGACTCTTAATCATTTGTTGATCAATAGAATTATAAAAATGTGCCACCTGTAACAATGGAGAGATTAAATTTACAAGAACAGATAAAAGTATTTATATGCAAATAATTGTAACCCAGAACATTCGTGAAAATA
>JAYRBT010000001.1:40522698-40534629 GCA_036023395.1 Myiotriccus ornatus | reverse complement strand
TTGCCCAGTCAATCCCACTAAGAAATGAGAACGAACTACACTAGCAAAATATTTACAAATATATATATAATGCTAATGCAGTCTTATCTTCTTCTAGTAATGAATTCTAATAGAAAAAAGGCTGCTTCTTACACATCTGAGGTGATTATGCTTCACCCTAGTTGAAATAGGTTTAGTCTCTGATTTAAGTGGATTTGTTCCATTATTTTATGCAAATGTTGGCATTTGAAATCGCAAACAGTGCCATTTCAGAGACCTTCAAGTATCCATCACATCTGCCAGGATATGACACGAGACCTAAAAATATGTGTTTACTTCCAGATGGACAGCTGGAGTAAGAGGTATACCCTACAACTTGCTTTAGTTGTTCACACACAGACATTTAGTGCCTTTTCACAAAACTAAGGTTTACACTTGGGCACCTGTCAGTGATTCAAATGTGTGGGTATCTTGCAGGTCTTATGTCAACTTTGCCTTAGCTGTACGGGTATCTCAGCCATGTGAGCTACCTCATGCAAATAAAAATTTTTATAGCATTGAATGCAATCAGAAAAATACAACACTCCTCCCAAAAAACCCACATGTATTTCCATTAAAATACTTATTAATATATTTTCAGTTGAAAACTAGCAAAGGTGAGGATAAGTTGCTTCATTTTATGACATTTTCCTTCAGTCACAATAATCAAAAACTGAGACTAAAATCAGGTGATCAATTAATTACTTGTCTAATTTTTGTATATTCATGCAGTAACTTCATATAGCTTTAATTCTATATTTCAAAAGAAGATACATTGTGAAATCGTAAAGCATTTCTTTATTTTTGTTTTCTTTTATGGACTTAGCTAATTTGTTCAAGAAACCACAAAGACAGAAAAGACAGCAGTCTAGAAAATTCTACTAACTAAAGCTGGGAAGTCAGAACAGGAGGTTATTATTAATTTAATCTTATACCTGTTTAAGGATGATTGCCTGCTTGCAGAACTTTTGTGCAGTGTTTGCAAGATGCTGTATTTTAGCTGGTATAGCAAATCCAAGTGCTGATAGCTGACGTACTTCTCTTAGGAGAGTCACCAAACGATCTGAATAAAGTATGTTCAGCGTTCCAGAAATGTGATCCAACTCCATCACAGGTCTATTAGCTTGGATACTTAACCAAAATAAAACAGATTACTGAATGTAATTTCTTAGATGCATTTTACCATAACAAACTATTCTAAAAAGCTTGATGTCATTCTTTTGTGTTTTTCCAACTTATTAACATTTTAATTTACTCAGAAAGTTTTCCAGTAACCTTTCTTTTAATTCAAAGCCAATGAAGACAATACGAAATTAACAATGCCCAATGGTTTTGCTTACAAAGTGTTTCTATTTTTGACAACAGCTAACATGTAACTCACAGCTAGACAATATTTCTCAAATACACTGTATCCATCATAATCTCTCAAGCAGGCACTTTACAGGCCCCAGTCTTTAGCGCTGCAAAGGGAGAAAAATAATCTGAGGGAATCAGTCCAAGAACGAGGACTTGGATTAGTAGAGCACTTTGGTATATGCAAACAAATGCTAATAAGAACATCAGCCTATCTTCAGATTTTACTTCCTTTTTTTTCCACTTTACTAATGCTTCTACCACCATCCTTCAAGGCTTCTTTCATAAAAACTTCAGCTTTACTGAGTTTTTCTTTTTTTTCCTCATCTTTTTTTCTAGTTTCTATATCCATTGTATTCCCCCTTGCAGTCAGCTACCTCTTTTCTTGTCCTTTTAGTTAATCTCATGACATCTTTTAAAATCTCAAAGTAACAAAATTTTATGGTACTAATAAAATTAGATGGCTCCATTATATTGGAGTTTATATATAATTATATTGGAGTGCTGAATCTGGTTATTTGACATATTTGAGCATTTTTCATAAAATAAAAGTTTTCACATAACTATCCTTATCCTCTGAAACTGTGGACAAACTCTATCCAAAGGAAGTTTGCAACACTCAGAGATTCACACAGAAGTTATGTGGCCAATGAACTAAAACAAAAATTGTTAAAATATATTTTAATATCACATAAAAAAATGTCATTATTTTGGGGAATACAATTCATGAAGTTTAAATAGATTTGTTTAGCCTTCTTTCATCTGCCTTATTTAGATTGCAGAATTTCTTGTGAATAACAATTAATTTGTTACTCTACATGTGTCATCTGTATATCACAGCTATTCTCTAGTCTCATCAGGTTTCTATACACAATCACTGTATGGATTACAATGGATAACAATTAATAACAACAAGCAAACCAAACATGTCTTTCATTCCAGTTGCTAACAGAAACTGCAGGATTTGTTATTAATACTGTCCTTTAAACATCACCTTACCAACCAAGACTGTCAGGATGATGAAATTGTCATAAATTCTTCTCTTTTGTTTCTCCATTCATTCTCAATTCTGTATTTTTTTTAATCTCCTTTGTCAAGTTCTAATGAATTACACCACACTGCAGATTTCATATTTAATAAACATGATTTATTTAATAAACACTATTTAAACAAGAACATATTTACCAAAGTCCTGACTTGGGATTTGATAATTCTGACTGGATATTCCTAGACCAGTCATCAAATTGTTCTTGTTCATACACTTTTAACTGTTCCAGAAAAGAATCTGCACTTTGATGAAAAGTTTGAAATCCAGGTAAGTCAGATAGAAGAGCCTCTGCCAGCTTGATAGCATCATCCACCTTAAACACAATCATAAAGAAAAGAAGCTTAACTTCCCACTATTTGATCAGAAAAGAAAAACCACCACAATAAAAATCAGTATTACAAAACATCCAAGTATGATTAAAAACCTGATTAAAATTGAAAAAATAAGTGAATCCTGAATTGTGTCCCAGATGTTCGAATTCTCATTACAGTAAACTGGATCTGAATAAGTTGTCCACCACAGGTGTCCACCACTATTAAGATACCCCAGAATATCCCACCTGGTCTTCAGTTAATATTCCATAAAGGTAGAGATCTCCCATGAGTCTTCCGTTGTATCTATAAGGTCCATGACAGTACGCAAAGGTATTTGAAATGGAATTTCACATCTATGTGTGGACAAATTAATCAAAACCCTAGTCATAACAATCAGTGAAGATCTGAGAGCAACTTAAAAATTTAGCAAAACCTAAAGCAGAAATAAAAGTGATACAGATCAGCTGAACTAAGTCTTTGTTAGACCAAGCAGAAGACACAAACCCGAGCTCCTGGTGTTCTCTCTACAAGAGACATAACAAAGTAACACCTTTCATACCTCCACCCCTTGTCGTGTTCAGCTGACATGGGCCCTGAAGATTTCTGCAAATCACAGGTGAATGATAAAAAACTGGGCTAACAGTACTGGATTAATGGTTATTTTGGGATAAGTAACTTCTGTTATTAAAATCTATAGTTATTGTAGATGGTGTGGTGGTTCTGTTCACAAAAAGCATTCTGCTTTTCACTGATCAATGCTTTCCAAAAAATATTCCAAGTTTTCAACTAAAGTGTAAATACAAACTAAAAAAAAAAAAAATAAGTTAATCAAATATGTTTTAAACACAATATGTTGTAAGAGAACACTGAATTGTACATTTACTTTTACTGTAAAGTAAAAGTTTTACTGTCCATGTAGTAAATTCCCTGCTAGGCACAAACTCAAAATGTACTACTAAGAAATCCCTTCGATTTCAAGAGGGCACTACAAAGATTGGTAATAACAAGTGAGAATTACGATGTCAGAATCTGGCTATCTATGAATCCTAAATACAATTTAAAAATGCAAAATGGAGGGTAAAATTTAACAAAAACCCCTCCTGTCTGAGTTTTGTTTTGTTTTGGGTTTTGGGGTTTTTTTTTTGGTTTGTTTTTCAAAATAAATTTAGGTAATAAATGCAGCTCAGTTTATTATAAAAAGACTGCCTTCTGGGTCTGTTAATAAAATTCAACGTAGCAAGCAGCACCACTGATAAGAAATCTTGATTATGCAACTCTTGGGAAGCTCACAATTTTTATGTGTGGAATTCCCCACAAAAATGTCAAACACCATTTCTCACATTCTATGATAACATTGTCTCTAAACAGTAGTGGAATCTGTTACCTTCAGTTCCAGCTGCCGTACCCATACAATATTATTGACAACTTCAGAAAGGTTCTTGCCTGACAGTGGTCCAGAAACATCACCAGGAACCCCATGGCATCGAGTTTCAAAGTCTGTCTGATAGTCTAACACAAGCAAAAGATTCATTAGTCCAGAAATGTAACAGAACAACCTTAGATCATCATTGTAGTTATAAAAATATACTAGTTATACTGACATAATTCCAGAATAAAGGATTCTAGTATTTGCAAAAAAAAAAAAAAAGCCAATTAAATACCTTTGATATAACCTTGAAGTCCTGCCAGCAATGTTTCCCTTTCAAAAAGCAATTCTTTGCTTATATTTGGATGTTTTATCAGCTCCTTATGTTTCTGAAATATTTGAAGAAGCTGTAATATGAAATTTTAAAGAAGTTATCACTTTCTACTGAAAAAAACCGAACATGTTCTGACACTACTGATTACTGCTGTTTATAAGTACTGTTGTCTCTGTTTCTAAGCATTTATGCCTATGCTCTAAACTCACTACTTAAGAATTCAATAACTTGATCTTCAGGAGAATTTTCAGACTACAAAAATACCCATACCTGCTGAGGACTGTCCTGAATTTCTGAAATAAATTTCTTCAATTTCCTTGCTATTTTTTGTTCTGCTGGTGCAATAATTCTTTCATACTGAGCAACGGCTGCTTTCCATAATGGCTAGAGATAATGAGATCATGTTAGTTTAGGACTATCCATATACACCACAGAAAGACACAGAAAGAATGTGAATAAATTAAAAAACAAAAATTAAGCATTATACCTCTGTGTAAGGATTGTAGTGTACAGGATTTAGGCCAGTAAAGGGTTCAAACACTTGAGCAAGATGTAAAGAATTTTGTTCTCCAGCTGGCAGAAAGAATGTAAGTTTTTCATGCAGTGTTCTAACACTTAGCACCTATAGGGGAAAAAAGGTATTTGATATATCCAAGGTATTTTGACATAAAACTTACATTTAGAAGTACCTATCTCTCCCCTTTTAACAAGAAACTTTTGAAAGGCTCAGGCAAACATAGATTATGGAATGCTATCTGACTCTGCAAAGATTATGAAAGTGTTTAACTCTCTTTTTTAACTTCAAACAGTACTGTTTAATTCTGTGTCTAATGAAACTGATGTCTATAATTGAAATCTCTACCTCATCAAGACGTTTGCCAAGTTTGGCTAGCAATTCAGGGGAATATTTCTCATTTTTCCACGGATGTAGAGTATAACGTTGCCATAGCTGTCCAGTTAGGTATTCACAAGCTGACACCCACTGCTCACAAATCAAGATGCCAGCCTTTATATTTTCTTTAACACTGTGAAAAGCATCCTCCCACAAATTCAAAGCTGCTAATTTTCTCTGAACATATCTACCTAGTGAGCCACCTAGAAGACAAAAACATATACAAAAGCAAGATATTATGTTTAAAATAATTCCTACACCACATTCCAATTACACTTTTTAAAAACTAGTGTAATATCTTGACTTCAAACCACCAAGTGCACCAATAACTGATTATTTTGTTTTAGATTCAATAGATTTTTTTAATATCTCTGAGTTACACAGAGGCTGCTCCAATATCAGAAGCCGATGGATTTGGATTCTGAATCCCACACACAAACACCTGTCCTTATCAGCAGTAATGGCAGTATCTGACTTCCCCCTGCAGTCCTTGCCCTCATGCACACAGACATCTGGTAGCAGGGGACAAACTCAGTGTCTATTATCTGTCCCCAAACATGGGGCTTCTGTTGAGACAAAATCAACCTTTAAATGGGGGTTTATGTAAATAAATTTTCTCCTCTGAGAGAAAGACAGGGAGTCCAACAGAAGTATGACAAATCTACTTCACCGGCAGAAATGTGTCCAACTTCATCTTCTTACTATCTATCATCTTCCCAAGCATGTGTGATGGCATGCACCAGAACTGGTTGAATTATTGCATACTAGAAGGCAAATAATATTCATGGATCATAATTACAAGAAGTAAGCACCTTAACGCTGTGGGCTATTACTGGTGCCTTTACAAGGAAGAAGGCTTTTGCTCAAGGAATCATTGTACTTTTTCTCAACTCTTCATTCAATAAAGACTGCATAAAGGTTTACCTATTACATCCAAGAGATTATGCATGCGTGACTGTGGATAAGGATCATGTTCTGTTTGTCTCCACACACTATCAACAGTATCCTTGGTAGTCTCCACCAAATCCACAGCTTCAAATAATGATAGAGTATCCAAGTTGTAATAATCCTAGAAGAAAAATGCCCTTGGTACGTTTACTTTGCAAGTAGTATTGTAGAAACATTTATAAGTTTCTGAAGCTGGCAAGTGGTATAGTTTCCTGGGGTTTACTGCATAAGAGAATACGTCATAATCCTCTTAAAAAACAAGCATTTGTGTAAGTTTATTCATGTGAAGAACTCATTGATATCTGAAGCACTGTTCAAGAACGCGCTTTATGGGTGCTAAAATTTTTGCATTGTAGTACTATTATTGTCCTTTTTATAACCTTATGAGTCAATCTCTAGTTCAAAAACTGTAGAATATTGTTGTATTTCTACAGCAGCTCTTAGTATTCAATGGTCAAATCTGCTCCCAATTAAATGTTGGCATTCCCATGCACCATTGTCACTAGAAACTACATGAATTTCATTTAAAGTAAAATTTTGCCTAAGAAAAAATAACTAAATGGTTATATACTCATATATTTGAAAATAATGTACATATAGTGACATATACTTCACAGAATGTTTTTTTACTAAGCCTAGAAATATATCACAAAATAAAACATACTTTTGCAATGTCCTCAAATAGGTCTTTAAAATATGAAGCTCTCTCTTTACTACACCATTTACTTCCATGATGAGCACATTCTATCCAGAACTGAAATTCATCTGTTGGTGTAAGTATAGCTGCAAATAACAACAGAAAATATTTATATATTAAATAAATTGATTGTTATAAAATATTTTCAGTCAGAACATATTTTCTATAGCAGGCTTTTACTATGTGGTTATGTAAATATCTTTCAACTTCTGATTCTGACTAGATGCAGTATAAAGGTCAACTCTGGTCTCTTGGTATGACCATGACTAATTCCATCTACTAACACAGCCTGCTATACTTCACACTATGCAGTCACCAGGAATTCTAGAAATTCAATTTGTAAGTAAATCATTTATTCCTATTTTAAAACCAATTATAAAAGATATAACTGCAAAACAAACCTCGCACATCATCTTCACTGTATTTTGTTCCTGTGTAATTAGGATCTGACCTTCTGAGAGCAGTACTCAAGCCAGCTTCAAGTTCACTTAAAAGTTTCTGGAGTTTGGGATCAAATGTTTTACCCCATCTCTCATCCTGTAATGAAGATTTCAAAAATTGTGACTCACATGATAAAGCAATTACTATTTTCCTCCCGTTAATCTTAAAATCAACAAAAAAATCAGATTAAGTAACCAACCACATGGTGGGACAATGTAATAATTTTTTTTCATTATCTTCATTTAACAGTTCAGAATAATACTATAAGAAAACCATTTTCATCACAAAATCAAGTCAGTTGTTGGCTTTCTAAAGGCACTTTGAAAATGTGTTCGAAATCATCTGATAGTTAACTCTCTAAAATTAAATACATTTGGACCACTATAGTATAATCTGGAAACTAATAGAATCAAATACAGAAAGTTACTGTGTTTTTCTAACATTTTATTAACATTATCACATACAATAAATTAAAAATATTTAAGTGCTGAAACTCCGCTTGTTCAGCTTATGGAATATAGTCATGGCCATGGTTTTTGACAAAAATCTGCAAATATTCTTCAATGGAACAGAAGAAAAAGCCCCTGAAAATTTAAAAAAAAAACAAAATTATGAAAAATTCAGGTGAAAAAATTAATTTAGAGTCTAGTGTACCTATCTGCCACTTACTAAAGAAACACAGTATGCATAACACAGATCTATGCATTCCATACAAACTCCAAGAGTATCTAAACCAAGAAAAGGACGCAAGGCTGGCATTACTGTTGGAAAGGAGATAAAGAGCTATTTTCTTCATTAACCACCACTGCACAGTGTATTCCACGCTTCCAGTCAGGCATATGTATGACCAGAATCCTCCTCTCATTCTTACTGATAGGAGGTGAAGTACTTTCTTTAACTTTTACCTTTGTTTAATTTCTTAAAATATTTTGGTTTTAAAACACAAAATATTTACTTCAAAGTTAGTTAACATCCTATAGAATTTCACTGTCTCAGTATAAATCCACAGAACATTTAAATTGGTATATTGCTCACCTTCAGTAACACTGGTGCAAAAACTTGACGTACAGCTTGATAAAGGGTGTTAATTGGTGAATTTAGCATAGATGACACAAGAACATTACTATGAAGATTATCTTCTGTAATTACATCAGGTCTCAGCTTAAAGAACACCAACACGTTATTCTCTGAATCAGTAGCCTCAATCTGTAATAATCAAGAAGACAGGATTTGTTTAGAAAACTGTCAGTGACTGCATATTATAACATTATAACTGCATCTGATAACATTCTGGTAGTATCTGATTTGCACAGAAAATGAAAAATTTTATTATACTCATTCCTGAACCCATAGGAACCTGACTTCCAACATCAAACAGATAAAGCCTCTTTTAGCATATTATGTCTGTAAATACCATATTTTCTTACTCTATTTTGAAAACTCCACTTCCCACTTCCTGTAGACGAAATAGAAACTCTGTCTTGTGCCTAGAGAAAAATATACGTATTTTTTAATTGTATTTTTATGCTACATACCTTTGGGAATATTTTTTAAAATATTCTAACTATTCTGTATTGTTCTCCTGAGTTTGTAAACTATTTGTCTATTGCAATTCATAGATTTCTCAAGGATAGAGAAAGGCATGCTCCTTCATGAGTCATCACTCATGACTCATGTTCCCTTCACAGCCCAGTTTATGGTTAAAGTTCCAAAACCTGCCATAATCAACTACTGAAAATATTTGTGGCTGAGGAGAATTCATAAAACAGGAAAATATTAAACATTTGATAAATCAATAGCAAGAAGATATACAAGCTGAAATCCCAAATTCTGCACAATTATAAACATCTGTGTAGTTTTTTCTGTTAAAAGAAATGGAGGGATAGGAAGAACAGCTTTCAGTTTTACCGAACAGTATCAGTTTTGGCTTTCTTATCAGCTATTTAGCCCAGCACCTACAGACACCTTCACTGAGATAACAGGTATACAGTGTAGCACTGATATGCATCTGATCTCCCACAGCTGCTGAAAGCTGCTTTGCATTTTAGTCAGCGGCTCAGCAGCAAACTCCCAAAATTGGTATACATAAATGTTCACTCTTGCCTGAATACAGAATGCACTAGTCTTAACCAAAGAGGCATGGAAATTACTGGTCCACAATTCACACATTAAGGACACATTACACTCATCTTCTGTGCAGAAAAGATCTGTCACTGACATAATGGACACCACATCCCTCCTCTCAGAATGACAGGACACATGTCAAGACCCACCTGTACACTCTGTGCAGCAGGCACTACACCATGGCCTGATTATATAGTGACATTGAGTGCACATGACACCCCATGGTATCACTTGTATGAGTCACTTGCTGAACACAAACACTCAAGGCAGGACATTTCACACAATGAACCTAAGATTTGCTCACAGGTGGACATAACATTTTGAAAAATGCACGCTTTAGACAAACACCCACCTTGGGACTTCTCAAATATCAGTCAATGTGCCATATATCGGGTCACATTCCCTGCACGGACATTGGCCATGCAATCCTTGCATGCACCCATGACCAGGAAGAAATCCTGTATCAGACTCCACCTGGCATTTGCAGTAAGTTAACATGCCATCCTCCAGGCTGCATTACATTCACACAGCGACAACAGAGAGCACACTAAAACTGCATTAGCATGGGCACAATCGACTAACAAATGTATCACCAGCTGACCATATGTCTTCACAGACTCTTGGGCCAGAGTACTGGTTTTAGCTGGGACAGAGTTAATTTTCTTCTTAGTACCTGGGACAGTGCTGCATTTTAGGTTTAGAGTAATGTTAATTACTGATATGTTGGTTGTTGCTGAGCAACGATTATCCGAAGTCAAGGAAGTTTTAGTCCCTCGTGCACTGCCAATGAGGAGGTGCACAGGAAGCTGGGAGGAAGCATGGCCAGGACAGCTGAACCAGAGGGATATTCCATACCACAGAGTGTCATGCTCAGCATATAGACTTGGGGGAGTTGGCCGGGAGGCACCCATCACTGCTGGGGGAACGGGCTGGACATTGCTAAGTGGGTGATGAACAACTATATTTTTGCATCACTTATTCCACCTGGGCTCTCTCGCTCCTTTCATTACAATTATAAACACTATTACTAGTTGGTTATTATTATATTGTTGTTACTATATTTTACTTCGTTGTTCTTATCTCAACCCCCAAAAGAGGTTTAACCTTTTCTTTCCGGTTCTCCTCCCCACCGCGGGGTGGAGGGCAGTAGGGAGATGTCTCCCAGTCTTTACGGCCACTAAGCCTGGGCTGACTGCGGGCATCCCCACTCGCAAGCCGGGATGCGGCGAACACGCGGGACCGGGCGGTGCCGGACACTTCAGTACCTTGTTGGAGGCGCTGAGCTGCGCGCCCGAGTGCTGTACCACGAGCAGGAACTCATTGCCGTCGTCGAGGAAGCTGTTCAGCTCCGGACGGGAGTGGAGCCCCGCCGCCAGGGCAGCACAGCCCGCCGGATCCAGCCCGAAGTAGTTCGCAGCCGTGGCTGAGATAAAGCGCTTCCTCGCGTCTCCCTCCCCGGCCATGCTCGCCGGCCGCACCCCGTCAGGCAGGATCAAGGCGGGGGCGGATCCCGAACCCCACGGGAGCACATGGAGGGGCTGGCGAGGGGAGACCCGGCGGGAAGCACGGCGGAGAGCAGGAGCAGAGGCCCGGGCCGTAGAGGCGTCCCCGAGAGCCGTCGCTATGGAGACCGAAGATGGCGGCCCGGGCGCGCAGGCGGGGTCGGGCCGGGTGGCGCCCGGCAAGGGCCGCTGCCCGCGGAGGGGAGGGAGAGAGGGAGGGAGGAAGGTGGCGGTGACGCGATTTGCGAGCACAGTGGGCGGGGAGGGGCGGAGGCGTGGAAGGCACCACGCTCCTCCCGCCGCGGCAGCAGTAGGTCGCAGGTGCTGGCGGGCTTTCCCCTAGCTTCGCCCAAACATCTCTCCTGCCATCAGCTGCGTCACGGTGTCACGGCCGCCGCAGTACCTGGGGTGTTTCTCCCCTCCCTCCACCCCTTCCCGCTCCGTTAGGGATCCGTGCCGCAGCGTGCGAGAGTTCAGACCCCTCCGGGAGCCCGGGCTTGTGTGCTCGTGGTTTCGTGGGTCAGCGCGGGGGTAGCGATCCGCGCCCTGGTTCCGCGCTCCCAGCCGCTTCTCCGGGAGGTTACCCAGGCAAGAGAGGGTCTCCCCTTCCCCAGCAGCTGTCCTTGGGCTCGGCCGCCGCCCGCACCTCTCGGCAGGCGGCTGCCGCAGCCCCACGCCCGTCCCCAGCGCTGCCCACCCGGCGTCCCCACGGGACACGGGCGGGCCGGGACCTCGCGGCGCGCCCGCGGGCACCGGTGCCTAACGCAGGGTCCGCGCTGCCCCGGCTGTGCGACCGCGCACGCCCGGCTGTGACGGGCACGCACACTGCGCCCGGCCCCGCCCCCGGCCCCGGCCCCGCCCCCGGCCCCGCCCCCCGGGCACGCACCGCCCACC
>JAYRBT010000001.1:40512407-40522598 GCA_036023395.1 Myiotriccus ornatus | reverse complement strand
CCCCCGGGCACGCGCCGCCCAGCCGCCTCCGCTGCAGGCGGGAAGGGCGCGCGCCAGCCCCGCCCCCGAGGGCGGGTCCCGGCGCGGCCCCGCCCCGCGGCGCTGCTACTTCCTGCCCGGTGCCGTCTGTGTCCGGGTCGCTGTCGCCGTTCGCTCCGCAGCCGATACCGCCCGCTCCCCGCTCTCGCTCCCTGCTCTCGTCCCCGGCCCGACACCCGCTTCTCGAACCGGGGCGGCGGCGTCTGCCCGCGGCGAGCGGAGGGTGGCAGCGCCCAGCGGGGCTGCGCGGGAGCAGCAGGGGGAGCAGGGAGGGACGGGGGCGCCTCTCGTGTCCTCACCGCCGGTCTCGGGAGGCGGCGGCGGCCGGGGGAGTTGAGCCCGGGGGGGCCTCGGCCGCGAGCCCCGGCAGCGGGGCGGCCCCGCCCCGAGGCAGGACGATGCCGGTGAAGAAGAAGAGGAAGTCCTCGGGGGCGGCGGCGGCGGACGACACCGGCCTCAAGAGGTGTAAACTCGGCAGGTACCGTCTCGCGGGGCGGCGGCCGGTGCCGGCGGCCGGGGGCTGGGCCGCTCCCCCGCGGGGCCCGGGCTGCGGCACCGCCGGGGCTTCCCGGGGCGGCGGGCGCCGTAAGGCGAGTGCGGCCCGCGGGCCCCGCGCAGCGCCTGGGCCGGGCCGGGCCGGGCCATGCCGCCGGGCACGTCCCGCTGCGGGCCCTGCAGATGCGGAGCGCGGCGTGCGGCCTGGGCACGGCCCGGAACGGCCCCCGTATCAGTTATATTTCCCTGCTGTAGGCGGCTCTCCTCACTTTACGGTCGCCACTCGCTTTACGGTTGCTAGTGGTCAGAGTGTCTGCGTTAAATCGTCTCTTTTTTTCTTTTTTCGTGTGTGTGTGTGTGTTTTTTGTGGGGTTGTTTGTTTTTTGGTGGGGTTTTCTGCAGTGAATTGGAGGGTTAGCACTCTCGAAAAGAAGGAAACATTTCTCTAATAAATACAGAAGTCTGAAGCGTCCTGTCCATTTATTATCCAACTATTTTTAAAAGACTACTTTATGCCATGATACCCGAAAGATACTGTTAAAACTATAAGCCATTAATGTGGTGTAGCAGGAGCTTACAGTGTATCTTCTCTAAAGTAACTGTTTGCCTGCTTCATCTGTTAGACCTTGTTAAGTGTGTCAGTAAACCAGTAGTTAGGAATAACGTCCTGAGGCCTTAAGAATACAAAGGGCTTATGAAATCAACGCTGCAGGAATGATTACTGCAAGAAACTGTGGCATATGGCCTTTCTCACAGGTTGACTGAGCTTGATCTTAGAAGTAGACTCTTATTTTGTTATGACTGTTCATTTTGGGTAACTATTGCAGAGCTCGCTTTCTGTGGTCATTGGTGACCTTTTAGTTTCAGTCAGTTTATTCAGTGCCAGTTAATAACTGTTCTTGTGCCAGCATTCTGTTCTATGCAACACTCCTTCCTCATGATTCTGCCTCAGAGTGCATTTGGAGGGAGTGCTTCTGGTTTTTGCATACTTTATTTTGTTCAATTACAAGGTAAAACCAAGTTAAATTATGCTGCTTTGTAATACTGACTTTCAGTTTCCTTGCTCATCATAACTCTTCCCTGCATCTGTTCAGTTTCAGTTCATCTTTCTTGAACACTGTTGACCAAAATTTTATGATCTTAATATCTTTTACGTAAAAGAAAGAAATCTTTTGATAGCTCCTTTAAAAAAAAAAAAAAAGATTCTACAGGAAGCTAGTAGTTGTTGGGCAAAAACTATGATGTAAATGAGAGTTCGTGCTAGCTGATCGCAAAATGTTAGATACACAAGCATTTTTAGCATTACATTCTTACACAGCAATTTATTGATTTATTCTCTAGTAAAAGCAGTGATTACAAGTAGATCTGTGTTAATCTGTATGAAGCCAATAAACAATAGCATATGTATGACTGTCTCTTTCTGGTGACTTGTGTTCTCAGTGGCAGTTAGACAGATGTTTGTAGGACACATTTAATTCTAGGTTTCAGCACAGAAGGCTTCATCTTGGAGAGCGTTGCTTTCTTTTCCAGTGAAGCTTAAAGCAGTACATGGGAGTTCAAGTTGTTCACCCCTCTCAGAACTGAACTCTTCTTTTACTGCTTGATGTCTTAATTTTGAAATTGCAATGTGGGAGCTGCATGATTTTAAATCCTCTCATATGATTAACTCTCACCTCGTTGTTAGAAATAATCTGAGCTTGTTCTAGAAATCTGTAACTAGTGTTTGAAAAGAGCATGCTGAAAGGTGCTGAAACTCCTTACTGACTGAAGATGCTTTTGTGTGGTCAGTGTTTTTAGTGGAGTAAATCAGTTATTCTGTGCATGCTTTTAATGAGTGTTGAATTATGAAAATTCACTTCCTAGGCAAACTGAGTTGTGTGTTACATAATGAAGGCAATGTAGTGGGGAAGCTGTTTGTGCTGAGTGGCTTCAGTCTTAACACAGATTGCACACTACTGTTCTGGTATATGTACCAGACATCTATAGAACTTACAAATACTTAGTTACATGTTTAGTGTAAACAAATCAACCAAGTTTTCATCCCAAATTTCGATGCTTTAACTATAAATAGTCTGACTTTTAAATATGTCAAACTCTGCAGCTCCTATTGACCTTAATGGGATCTGTGCATATTCAGCTCTCTTGAAGATCATGCTGCTTATTAGAGACCTAACCTTAAATGCCTGTATGTATAAATATAAGCAGATAATAAGGCATTTTTATTACTGAGGAGTGATATTTTGGCCATCTGTGTGGGGGGAGTTTTACTGAATATCTACAAGATAACAGTACTCTTGCATTTCAGAAAAAGTAACAGGTGCAATAAATTGGGTTATGAGGTGGTTGTATTTCAAGGTAGTTTTGTGTTCCAGGTTTTAAAATAGGATGACAAACAGTTGCCCTCTGTCAAATTCAGCTTCACTGTTTATGTATATTGACTTTGTGAAACAATCTAAATAGTTTGAATTAATAATAAACATTTGGGAATTTAATTTTACATTTTTTTCCATGTCTCATTAATATAATGCTGTTCATGTTGTGTTTCTATATGCTACTGCAGATCACAGGCGTCTGGTAAAGTAATAAGTGGAGAGGAACATTTTTCAAGCAAAAAGTGCCTGGCTTGGTTTTATGAATATGCAGGTAATGTGCAATGGATTCATATTAAAAATGATAAAGTTTTGTTTTAAACAAAGCAATATATTAAATTCTATTTGCATTTTGCTTTCTTTGTGCTGATATATATATAAAAATATGTTCATATTTGCTTCCTTATAACATGTACTTGAATCAGTATAGCTTTTGTTAGTACCTTCTCATTATTTGTTCTTTTTCACTTACTTTACTTTACTCTGTACTTTATAGCTTTAAAATGAAATACCTGATGTTGGGCACTACAGTGTTGAGTGAGGATACGCTGAGTGATTCTGCTTCTTTCCTTTGAAATTGTCAAGTAGAAGTTCGAACTTTGAGAGATAGTTTAGGTAGAAGTTTATTTATCTAACTAGATCTTTTTTATGATCATATTGCAAGGCTAGTGCTATAGCTCATGATATAAGTCTCTTGGTTTTCTATTTCACAAAACAAAATAATAGATACTTACACTGTTTTTCCTGTTTGAGAATGTCCTAACATTTTTGATATTCTTATTAACAAATGTTTCATTCCAAAAGTATTGGAAGTAGCCTCTTTCAAATAAATCAAAATTGTCCTCAAAGTAATAGTTGCTTTCAGTGAATATGCAGTGTATTTTGCAGAATTGATTACACTATTGTTGCTATTTATTTACCAAATAGATGGTCACAAAATCAGGATTTGTAAATTGTTAACTAATTTCTTGTCTAGTCACTACTTGAAGTCCATCATAACTGGTTAGTAATTAAAACTTGTTAATGGCCACTTCTCAAAATGAAACAAGCTACTGATTGCCACCAGTTAGTTTGACTATATTTATCAGGACTGATACTTTCCTTTCAGTCTTTCCACAGCAATGAACTACTCTTGTTTCTAGTAGTCTGCTTTTTAATTTAGGTTTGAGGCATGCACTTCTGGAGTAAAAAGTCTTTACTGAGGAAAATAAGAATTCTCAGTTAATTTTCTTCTGAAAATTCTTTCTGGTTGTGCTTAACTTTTAATGTCTGTAAATTTTGTCTTTGTTGAGCCAAGAATTGAGTATGGGAAGTTATACTTCATTAGTTAACCAGTAATCAGAATATGTCACATTGGAGATTAAATGTTTCCATTGAAAGATAAAACTACACATGCATGCACACATGTGTATATATATAAAATATAATATAAATATATAAAAATGAGTTGTGCGTGTGATATCTGGACCAAAAACACTGATTCAGGTTTATACTTGTCATTACCAGTGGCCCCTTGTATGTGTTTCTCTTCGTAACTTAAACTTGTATTTCTTTTTAACACATTCTACATAACAGTGGTTTGCCTTGCTTACCTAGGCAAAATGTTCTTTGCAATATTTTTCAAGAGGTAGAGTTTCATGATCTTAAATGTCAGGCGCATTTTATTTTCCTGTAAAAGTAACCATTCTCACTGTTTTTTATTCATAATGTTCTTATCTCACAGTGAGTAGCTATTCAAAGTACATTATCCAAACTCTTAAAAGAATTCTGCTTACACTGAGAGCAGCAGATACCGATGAAGTGGAGAAAAGTATTATCAAGGACTCTGTCTACATATATGTAGTAAAATTTGCTAAAAAATCATAAAATGGCATGTTGTTTTGGAAGATTAACCTTTTTCCTTTTACATGGGTTCATATTTGCTAAAACAATGTTCACATAATGATCCAAGACACATCAAAATGCTGTGTCAACAGGCCTTCTAATAATATTTGGCTACCCTGTAGGACTCATTTTTGAAACAGGCTTAGTGGAAATAACTGAAACCAGAGAGAGATTTAGAGAAACAAAGCGCTGTAGAGTGTCTCTATGCTCTTTTTAAATGTGCTATTTTGCTGCATTTTGGAGGCTTTTTTTGTGTTAAAATGGAGAAGTGACTGCATAACACTGTTAGTTAGGTCTGAATCAAGTTATTTCATTGCAACTGTAAACCTCTTTCTGTCTTGTACGTGACTAACACACTTAGCATTTCTCTGATTTATTGTTATCACTTTCCTGATGTTACTCAGCATCATAAAACTAACCTTATATTATTTGCAGATTCATCCTCTCCTGTGTTAGTGCAAACCCGTAATGTCAGCACCATTGAAAGAGTGATATCTGTAATAGTAGCTCAGATGGAATTAAATTTTTTATTGTTCATAAAATAATTCTTCAAAGAACATTATTCGTAGAGTAACTTCAGCACCGAGTAGCAGTAAGCAAGTTATCTTAAAAATAACTGACTGCCAAAGTTACTGGAGTTGATGTACACAAATAGGAAGCTTATTGTAGTCTTTTGAAGACTCACAAAACTACTATGGCTTGTCTGCTATGGTAGGGAGGTTGCACAACACGAACATTGTGGTGTGGTATGTAACGTACACATCTCCACACTACAGTGGTAGAATAGCTCTAACATAAAAACTACTTAATAATGTAACTCTGTTTTTAAAACCGCCCATGTGCAGTATACCCTAGTTATTGTGCACAATAGTGAGCACTGAATGTTACTTAGATTTCAGTCTGGTGTGGTTTTGGCTTTGAAGGTCCTGATGAAGTTGTGGGTCCCGAAGGAATGGAAAAGTTCTGTGAAGACATCGGTGTTGAGCCTGAAAATGTAAGTTTCTTGCACAGTGCTAGTAGCGCTTTAAAAGACAATACTGGGTGAGGTTAAGTTCTATGTAAAACTCTTAACTCCACTAAGTGAAGAGTTCATCTTCCTGCTTTTAGGAGCTGTTCTAAGATATCTCAGCTGAATACGTCAGTTATACTTGGCTGGTGTGTGAGGCTTGGGGGGGGGAGGGTTATTATAGTAATATTTCACTTTCAGAAATTGAAATTAGGGGGAAAACTGCATGTAGCTGAATTATTTAAAAGTAACAAATATAAAGAGCAAGCATTTGCAACAATTGCTACAATGTTTTATTCTTGAACATCAGTAAATCAACCTTTTCTTACATACTGACTCCTTCTTCTCCCTGCTTTTTCTTTTTTTTTTTCTTTTTCTTTTTTTTTTTTTTGGCTTTCCTAGATTATTATGTTAGTTTTAGCCTGGAAACTAGAGGCTGAAAGCATGGGATTTTTTACCAAGGAAGAATGGTTAAAAGGAATGACCTCATTACAGTAAGAGTGTTTTTACATATGTAATAGAATGTTCTAATTTTATGACTGTAACAGTAGCTTAATTATTCTTGCTCCCAGTTTCTTGGATGTTGGCAATAAGACACAGAAGTGGTTGCTTTTAGGTCTGGTCAACAACTGCAAAGTGAATCTGATGAGTTCACTCAAATAATTAAGTTATTGTCTAAACATAAGAAGTCAGATTTTGGTGGCTTGTTTTTCTTATAGAAATATGTTAAAATATCATTCTAGTTAGCAGACACAAATAAGTAGATTTGGAAATGCACGTAAGTGTAGTTCAGCATTGATATTCTGGATAGATTTTACTGATTTCTGATCATTTTAGGTGAGTGTTACTTATTAGATGCATATCAGAAGCCATGGTTAATCCTTAGGTTAAATAACACCTTTTCAATTTATAAATTAATTTATTACTCTTTTGTTAGCTAGAAGTTTTGCTGAATAATTTTCTGCCTAAAGGGATTCTCTCTTACATTAAAGTAATCAGCTTTTGTGAGGCTTACTTCAGTTGTTACTTCTTGTTTGTTCTCCATGGAACTACTTACGGTACCTGCCTGTTTCAAGGGTGGCTTATTATGACACTACATTCAATATTAAAAATGTCAGGGAAGTACTATTGCAGCTACAGCACAGTGGGAAAGAGAGGGTGATTTGACCATTGTCCTGTCATTTGTGAATTAGTTTGGGAAATTGTATCAGGCAAATACTCCATAGTTTCGAGTAACCAGAGGGTAAATTACTTGGACCTGACTCTTAGCTCTCATTTGATTTGGAATCAGGCTTTTGGTAGGTGCCTTGATTGTTTTGTGACTATCAGCAGAAATTAGTAGGAGCTGGAATGAGTAAATTGCCTGAAATCTGGGACGACATAGATTAAATTATAGGTGCAGAGTTTTTTAGATGTGGTGAATGGGTGTTGGTCACTTCTCTGAAGCACTTTCCCAAAGTGAAGCTTTCAGGAGTTAACCAGTCTCTTAGAATTCAAACACAAAGATGTATGAAATCAGGAACCTCTTCAGAGCCAATGTTATAGATTTGGTTTCTTATAATCCTCTGTGGCTGGATATCTTCTGGTTCTTTTAAGAACAGAGTTGGTCATGCTGTAGTCTAAATTTGTTTAAGACTGAAAATATACTGTGCATTTTTGTATAAATAGACTTGTGATGAGAGCACTTGCCTAAGCCTAAACCAGCTAACCCATATGTTCTGCATCCCCTGGTGTGCTCTAATAAGTAGGCTGTAGGCTAAGCAGCTGGATGAAGCAGTGACACATAAAGCAGCTGAAGATGCACTGGCTGAAAAAGAGGTGCTGGTTCTGGCTGGGAGTGAGTGGCTGTGTGTACTTACTTGCCAGCTAGGGTTAAACCATGGCAAAAGAAAATAAGAATCTGTAAACTTGTGCTGTTCTTCCTTGCTGGGAAGGAAAGGTCATATTATGGGATTCTGTCTGGAATGGGGGAATCTAGTTTGTCTGGAAAGGCTTGACAGAAGTTTTGAAGAAAAAGGATTTTATACTCCAAGCAGTAAAGTATTACTACAGTCTTGCACAGCTTTTTTTTTTTTCTTTAACTTTTTGCATGAAGAAATAAGATTTAAATGCATTAAAAGCCCAGAGTGTATTCTAGTCAGTTATATTACAGAATCCTTATTTCAAAATATGTGAAATGACACATAAGGTAATTGCATGAAAAGAGTTGGGTAGAATTCAGCTCCACAGTAAGACACCAAAATGTGTGGTGTGTATGTAAGAGCTGGATTTCTTAAACTCTTACTGCAATCTTTGGAGATCTAGTCAGTGTAATGAAGCCTAGGGAGGTATTCAGTTTGCCCAGAGACCTAGTGACTGATCACCTGAATTGCTCTTGCAGGCTGCTTGGCTATTCCTCTGTGAATGGCAACACCTAAAGCTTAAGACACCTAGATCTAACATACAGTTAGATGGCAGCATTTGGGTGCCTGAATCCTAAAGTGACATTCTTTTGTGTGTGGTTTGGTAACACACTGGTGAAGTTTGTTCTTTAGAGGCAAGAAAAATAAATATGTGACAAGGTACACCCTGTCAAAATTAAGGTGGACTGAGCACTAAACTTCAGCTTATGAGACTTAAGACATGCTAGGCTTGAGACTGTTTCCTGAGTAAGCTGTGAGGTTTCTAGTATATTGCATACGTAGGGTGAATTCTGCTCCTTATATATATGTGTGTGTGTGCATATTCATATCTATGTATGTATATATGTGCAAGCTGGGTGCCTGAAACTCTCCATAGTCAGCACAGAGAAACAAGTACCTCTACTGGGTAATGTGTTGGCTACTTTAAACACCTCCTCAGGATGAAATATGTATACTACCATTAAATGCTTTTGGTTTAACTTTTGTATACATCTTACTGATTTTTCTTTGCAGTAAAAGACAAGCTTATGTGAATAACTATGAAATATAAAACATTGTGATATCTGAGTAGGACTTATTGAATCATCACTGTCCATTTTAGCTATGCCTCAAATGATCTCTTTACCTCAACAAAAATTAAAATATATCTGCTTTGTGATGCTAATTTAAGTTTTGTTATAGATGTACCATAGGGATGTGACAAGAATGTAGTAAGCTAATGTCTAATTTTGTTCACCTTGCGGTAGCACTATTCAATGCTATTTTTCAGTTAAGGCAGAGTGAGAAATCACGTTTTTCTAATCTCTACAGGAGTTTAGTGTTAATTTACTGGTGCTAATTAGAAGGTTGTTCTGATTGTTCAAAGTATGGGTAACCTCAGTCATCTTGCTTATGGTGTTTGACAACTCCTTGCCTTCTTTCAGGAAGAAAGTCAGTGGCCAGGTACAGAAGTGCCCTCAAATGGCTTTAACAGAGACATGTCCCTGTGTGACAGGATCCAGAGGGTGGTGGTGCCTGTCTCAGCATGATCTGTTTGTTTATTTTTAAATGTTGATAATAAATAGCTCAGGAGTCTTGGGGCTTAATAATTGCACACTTTCATACCAATTTTTTCAAAAGAATCACTTCTGCATTAAAATACACATAACCAATAGTACAAGAGACAATAACTGGCATTTTACTTTGCACTTAAATTTGTGATGATTTGAACAACTTTAACGAATAATTTTGTACGAAATTTTAAACATGTTGAAATTTGTGTTTACCCATTATATGGTAAATTATATTTAGCAAAATGTGCCGTAAACCCATCTTAAATAGCTTATACATGTCACTAGTTCACTAACAACATGAGCATTTACATAGATGTTAAATAAATAGGTTTGTCCTCAAATGTACAGGACATTCTACTGGATTTATGAAGTTTTGAACATAGAAAGAAGAGAGATGAACGTAAGATGAGATTCATTTCTAGCATAGCATAATGCTGTTTTAAGGGTTAAACAGGAGTTTAAGGCTTAGACCAATTAAATTGCTGAAGACAAAAAAGGTAATTTTATCTGTAGTTAAATTTACCAAAGCTTTTTTGGCTTATTGCAGAATGTATTAGTTCTGTCACCTGAATATGTAGCTTAATTAGCTAAAAGTTTTATTTATTTAGCACTGATCTTGGCTTGGACTCAGTGCTGCTCTAGGTAGATGCTGCTAGAGACAAGAAATAACAAAAGGCTGCAACCGTTGGAATGGCTGCATTTCTCTTGTTGAAGTCTGAGAGGGACAGACTGACAGACAGACACCTGTGGCATGCACAGGCTGGCACACTTGGGGAAAAGGAAGTATCAGCTGTGGGCAAAGTACAGCATCTCAGCAACTTGCTTCGGTACTCCAGAAGGGCCCTTGCTGTGGGCCTATGTGACAAGTAAGGCGCGGCGCTGTCACTGCCGAGACCCGGGTTCGATTCCTGGTCAGGGCCACTCCCCGGGCAGATGGAGCCCGT
>JAYRBT010000001.1:40474176-40490770 GCA_036023395.1 Myiotriccus ornatus | reverse complement strand
CGGACGAGCAGGGTGACGGCGGGCAGCCCGTTGGGGCCCTCGCCCGGCTTGCCCTGGGCCACCTGCTTGAGGAACTCGACCTTCTTGCGGCTGGCCAGGAAGAGCAGGCGGCTCTCGCAGAACAGCATCACCGTGTCCGTCAGCTCGTAGCCCAGCAGCCACGTCTGCGGGGCCGGCGGGGGCAGAAAGGGACAGGGGGCACCGAAAACGTCACCGGGGCACCCGAAAACGGCACCGGGGCACCCGAAAACGGCATCGGGGCACCCGAAAACGCCACTGGGGCACCCGAAAACGGCATCGGGGCACCCGAAAACGTCACTGGGGCACCCGAAAACATCATCGGGGCACCCAAAAACGGCATCGGGGCACCCGAAAACGGCATCGGGGCACCCGAAAACGGCACTGGGGCACCCAAAAATGTCACTGGGGCACCCGAAAACGTCATCGGGGCACCCGAAAACGGCATCGGGGCACCCGAAAACGGCATCGGGGCACCGAAAACGTCACCGGGGCACCCGAAAACGGCACTGGGGCACCCGAAAACGGCATCGGGGCACCCGAAAACGGCACTGGGGCACCCGAAAACGGCATCGGGGCACCCAAAAACGGCATCGGGGCACCCGAAAACGGCATCGGGGGCACCAAAAGGGACAGGGGACACCCGAAACACTTGTCTGGCACCCCAAAAAGGGTCCAGCACCCCCCAGGGATTTTGGGGACCCTCCCCCAAAATAGTGACACACCCCCCCCCCCCAAAAAAAATGAACAACAAGTAAAGAAATGACAAAAAAAAAAAAAAAAACAAACCATGAGACAGAAAGAGATGGTCAAGTTCCTTGATAGAGAAAGCCACGCAGGACATGTATAAGCACAAGTGGTAACACATTCTGTTACACTGTCACACTCCCCATTCCTCCATCGAGCTTTTGGTGAAAATGCTGAATAAAAGTACATGGAATTCCTACTCTCATTAGAAACTTCTTGTGCTCTTACCTGCTGATGTTCATACATGGATGATCGACTTCCATACCTGGCTCCTTCACCTGCTAAGCAGCAGAGCCAAGTTTCCTTTGTCTTTCTTTTATTTGTAATTTAACTATGTGGCCTACATTTGTTGCTTTATGTGATCCCAACAATATTTAGTGTCTTAATCTTTTAATCTTTCTCATTTTATGCTCACATGCTACTGCTGCTACTTTACATTCATACTTCTTAGTGTTTCCACTTTTATTCAATTCCTTCTTATTCTCAGGTATCTTCAAATATAGTGGTATCTCTTTTGACAGTTCTCTTTCTTATAAGAATTTGCCTTTACAATTTATACACTTTACTTGCTTCTCTTAGGGTTTACTCTGCCTTACACTCTTAGATTATTTTCTTAGACTATTTTCTCAAAAGATTGCTGCAACCACTTCCTTGATTTTGTAGTGGTTTCTTTCCTGAAACCAATTATTCTTATTCCCGCTGCTCTCATCCCTTCCTTCTTTCCAAAACCAAATTTACAATCTATACAGCAAAGACAATAAAGCTGTGACAAACAATATTGAGCAGCTATAGTTGATAGGTAATGACATAGATGATGAAAGGTGATAAAATCTGAGAATAAACTTTTAGCTTTATTTTAATCCCAATCTTTTGTTTCATAACATTTTCACTTATGCATAAGTGGGTGTAACATGATATCACCATTAATTTCTCTTGACAGTTATAATCATGTTTTATTTTCACTTTCAGAGACCTCTAAAACATTTAAAGGTATACAGAAGAACCTTGTAAAATTTAGTAGGGAAGAAGCCATGAGAATTCTATAAAAAAGTACATCTGAGATGCAGATAAATAATTATCTACTCAAATCTGTGTATGAAAAAAAACAGAGAGGGAGACTTTCTACCTCATTTGAAAAATGATTAGTGATTTGTGTTAAATAACTGAATGCCTTTAATAGAATGCTAATGCTTCTATAGGATGCTAAATAGCAGAATAAAAGTATGAAAGGGATGAAATCTATACACTATTGGAATTTATTGGAACTTAGAAGTCAGATGAAGCATCTGAGTGATACACACTAAAAGAAAGGAAGGAAATACTTAGGCAAGAAATCTCATTAAGTTTTTCAGAGGATTTTTAGGGATCAGAGGCAACTTCAGTTATGAAGATCACAACTAAACAAAGAAGAAAAAAAGAAACTGCAAGGTTTGCAATTTACATGTCATGAAAAGCTGAAGGGCTAAAAGTGCTTTGCAGATTAAGGAATATAAAGGTACTGGATCCTTTGGCTTTAATACAATGGGTGAAGAAACAAATTATGATTGAGTTGAAATCAGTCCCTCCAGAATGATCAGAGAGTCCTAGCAAAGGGCTCAGATCTGAAGTGAAGAATACTGTGTTCCTGCTCCTAACAACTGCAGGAGGTCTGTTGGCACACTGCGAGCTCTCCTACTGGGCACCATGGCAGGATTGAGCCCACATTGTAATTGTTTGTAGTTGTACAAACCTGCTTTCTCCCCAGTGGTATTGTGGAGCTTAAACAGGACAACAAATGACAAAATCTGAAGAAATATTTAAAAGCGCTCTCTAGTTCCTCCTGCCTTTTAATGATTTGTGTGTTGGCATGTTTTCCCTCTTTGCCATACAGTTGATTTCTTTGTTATTAGTTCAGATTATTGTCAGCAGCTAATATCAATTCTGCTGTTTATAGTCGCTATGATTCTCAAACTGGGCAAAGTGTATTTAGACGAGGAAGGTGTATTTTTCATTTAAACAAAAGAAAGACAAGAAATGCTCTATTCTGTGGCGCCCTGTGGTCCTTACTGGCAGCAGAGAAACCACTGTTAGTGTCGTGTTCCTTGTGGTGGACTCTTCCCACGCTGACTCAAACCTCCCCACTAAGGTGACCCAGAGCCTCAAGCTTCTTTTGTTCTCTACCCTGACAAGAGGGAGACTTGCTGTCTGCGCCCTCTGAATTTGGGATGTAAACAGCATTTTTTGTGGTTACCATTCTTGGCAAAAGTGTTGCTTCTAGGAACAAAAACCCCTTTGCTTGAAAAACAGGAAAAAGCAGTGAGGACCACTCGGAAGTCTGTAATGTAGCACCCATACTTAATTGACTTGAAACCAATGCTGTCACCCAAAAATCAGCTTTATGAGTTACGCAATGGTTAAGAATAAGATTTACAGAGCCTAATGTCAGGTCACTGCTCCACTCCACTCTGCCAGCTCAGCATGCTCCCCTATACAGATTAAGAATTGATCTTGCAGCAAGATAGTGGGATAAGATTTTGGATGTCAGTTAGTAGTGAGACAGGGAAGAACGTGTGAAGGGTTTCTCACAGTTTATCTCTTGGAGAGGTATGACACAGCCTTGGTGCTGCCAAGTGAGATGCAACAGGGTCCACAGCTCCAGAGAGAGAGCAGATTGCAAAAGATTTCAATTTACCTGGTATCAGGACAGAGTATGCTCACATTGCATTTTCTTCTCCCCACACATGCATCTCCTAGCCAGCCTTCTCAAACTGGCCATCACGGCTGTTTCCTCTGCCTCTCCCGGTCTTTTCTGATGTACCCCCGTAGTTATATCCAGAAAGCATGACTCCGCTCCTTAACTCTGTTCTATATCTGCTGTGAAGCTTTATATATTGTACTGTTCCCAAAGAGCACAGAAAATGCAGGAGAGCCATACTGCTCCATTAATACAGCCTAGAATGGTGTCTCCTGCTCTGCCCTGAGCAGCACACAGCACAGATGTGTCCTCACGGCATCGCTGCTTCAGTAGTCCTATAACTCACAGTCCAATATCTGCACTTCACCACCACATGTTTATGTTTTAGCCTTTGCTAAAGGCTAAAAAGGGCTAAAAGCCCTTTTGCCACATGGCACAGGGCTTAACTGTAACTGTGATTTTAGGGCTGTGAAGGCCCTTCAAGGAAATTGTTATGACTGATGTATTCAAGTAAATTTTCTGGTAAAATTCATAATTAGAAGTCCAGTGGGATGTCCAAATACTGCTATTGAGAAACAAATCATGCTTAGAAGCCATAAACAGGAGTAGAGGTCTCAGCAAAAATATGATACTCTCAGAGGAGATTGGAGAAAGCAGCCCATGTTCAACAAGATAATAATTAAGAAAAACAGCACCCTAGAGATAAAATGAAAGAGAACATACAAAGACTCCATGGGAAATTTTTTCCTTGTTTTCCACAGTTCATTCATTATGAGGATGAGCTTTTCTGTTCCTCTTACTGAGCCCCACCATGACAGTGCCCTGTTCTGGGGCTGTGATGAAGGTGCCTGTCAGAACACCAGGTTTTGCTGCATCTGCTGGCACTGTCCTCCTGTCTTAAAGTTTTTCTCTCTCCAACTCAGGCTCTCCGTGAACAGGGGTGTCTCTCACTGCTCTGGGTATGGCAAGAAAGCCTCCCATAAAGGAAGCCTTCCAGATGCTGCTTCAGGAAATCGGGGAATTCAAAAAGGCTTTTGCTCTTGGTGGTAATGTGCCCTTGGGAGAAGTGTATGAATGTAAATATCTTAGTTCATTTGGATGATTTATAGAAATATAATCCTATCACCCTTAATTGTGAGAAAACTGACTTTTGTACTTAAATGGTGTTTGAGATGAAGTTTGGCCCAGCTAGGAAGGAACAGGGCTGCGGAGGCACAGGGCTGGAAATAAGCCATCATAGGCTGGTACCCTCAGGCCAGCCAGCGGGAGAGAGGAAAGAAAAGGGGAAATCAAGAGAAGAGTATTAAGAAATGATTCTCGGAAATTACTCTGGAGCTCAGGTAGGGAGGTAAGTTTATGCGCTATGGTGTTGCAAGAAGTAGGTCACAGGCAAGATTTCCGCGCAGCCTGTCTGGAAGCCATTCAAGCCATTCCCATAGCTGTGGTTTGGCCCAGGCTGCAGACTCCCTGTGACATGCCCAACAAAAGTAGCACCTTCTGGAATCTTCTGGCAGCCCCTGCTGGGCTCAAAGGGGGCTGAGCCACTCCAGCCCACTTCTCCTTGGGCTGAGTTTGCTACAGCTGGCCATAAATTTTAGCCTTGTTCTCTGCTAAGATTACATAGCTCCCTACTGTCACAAGATGAATTATTTTTGTTTAACTGACTGAATTATTTCAAGGCAAATATTTTATTTACAAGCGACTTGGTAATACGGCTATAATTTCCACTTCCTGAGGGCAGCACAGGGGAAAGGCAGGGATGTTCAGTGACAATGGCTTTCTCAATCATTTCTGTTCATCCTGGATAGTTTTACCAATACCAGTGTAGCAATTCAGTAGGAAAAAAAAAGAGCTAGAATAAAGGAAGAATTTACCCAAGTGCCTATTGAAATCTGCTTCCTTCTTAGGCCCTGCCAAGAAAAAAGATAAAATTAGCTGATTCCTTACTTCCCAAAATGAAGACTGAACTAATAGGAAAGCCACAAATTGCTTCTCATTCTTGTCACTCTCCACAACTGCACATAGCAAAATCATCTGTAGGCAGGAGAAAACCTACAGTGCCATTCTGCAGCAGCTGCTGGAATGACATTGGGAGTTAATGTGCTGTAAAATCTTAAAATCTCTTTTTTCACACTGTGCTCTCACTGTCCTTTTGTTTCAGAAAAATACATTCTCAGTATGGGATGGAGAAAAATATTATCCAGATGGGACTCCAAAGAAGTAGCTACAAATTAATTTGTGGAATTAAAAAAAAAAAAAAAAATTGATGGAATTACTGTCTTTTATTTTAACAGACTACAAAAAAGAGTTTATAAATCATCTGTTCTTTTTCTAGTATCTTTTTCCAAGGTAAAGACTGCAAATGTAGTTCTCAATCCCACTTCAAATACTATAATTTTAAATAGGAGATTAAAGATAAAAAGACTAATATACCATATTAACCAAGAAAAATTTCACATATCTTATAACTCTTTGTTGGTTTCTTACAGCAGTGAGTGGTGATATGACAGAAATATAGGATCATATATGTACAAAATATATAATTACTGAAGTCCAAGAGGCAAAGTACTGATCTAAAGAGAAATTTAATACTCAATAAAAGCTCTCTTGTGCAGCTCTTGAGCCTGTTTCTCTGTAGAATTTAATCACCCTGAAAACTCTCCCTCCTATTTCAGATTATCACCCTTTTCCACATCGAAGTTTTCGCTCGATATCCATTGGAACCATACAAGACCTTGACCTGCAACTCACAAGTATAGGGGCATCAGTGTTAAGGCCAGGTGTCTTAAATTCTTTATGGGCTTCTGTTCATGTCTGATTTAGAACAACATAAATATTGGTAATAGTATGCACAAGTATTATCTTTTGCTGAATAGAAATATCATCTCTGATATCTAGAACAATTAAATGTCTTCCCTAACCATCATTAATTAAGCCCAGAAACTCAAAATATAACCTATTTTTTTAATCATCTCATAATCAAATAGAAAATACAAATATTTGAAATCTCTATGATTCCTTGTATCATTATTTCTAAGGTGTTGTCAATGTTTTTAATATTTAATGCAGTTTTTCAACTCCATCACATTTCAGTTTCTGTATTACCAAGCATATGTTTGAGACATCATTCCCCTGATTTGATAAATGGCCGTGAGAATCTGTCCTGGAACATTTACAACCTCTTCAAGAACTTCATTCTTACCTAAAATGTCTAATTCTATTAGCCAAAACAGCTATGGAATGATTAACCTATATTTTGTCCCAGATACCACAGGCTGAGAACAGCATACCAACCTGACTCAGTAGTTCTATACTCCCTTTGGCCACAAAAGCTCGTCCTTGATTCAGAATTTAAGCTGCTCAAATTCCTGTATTTATAGGTAATGCTTTTCAACTGGCATTTAATCTTGTACACTTGGGTTTTAACTATGGACCCTATATACTAAACTTGAATCCACATTTCTGAAGTTTTCGAGCTTCTTCATAGGCCACAGACCTAGACAGAGAGCACTTCATGCACTTACAGCCACTCATAACATGTGCTCCAGTAAGTACATCTCTGGCTTGACAATGTAGGAATTGCCATGTAGTTTTAACAGCTGCTGTGCTGCTACACATGTGACTGTCTCACTTCCTTTCTTTATCATTAATTTGTGATGACTAGTGCTGTATGTAAGATTTGGGGTTTTCATACCAATGTTTTTAAACGTCTTGTCTTGTAACAGACAGTAAACATTTCTTCACTGGAATGCAAAATCTCATTCCGATGGAGGACAAAACAAAGCAAGTTCAAGGTACCTTAAAAATCGGGAACTTCTGTGTCATTAAATATTGTTTGCTTATTCTATTTGTTTCTAGCTGTTTTGAGTTCAGTACCAGGATGTGAATAGTGTTGTGTTTACTGGACTTTTTATTTAGTTTCATTTCCTGACACAATATGGACAATCAGCTCTAGGACACCTAGGACTGCAGATATTTCATCTTTCCAAATTTTGGGCCATAGTTGCCTTCTATCATCCCCTTTTTCCCTTTTAGTTTTAATAATTTCACACAAATAAGAATATCAATTGTTCTTGATAGAGGCTTCAAATAAAGAACACAATTGCACTGTGTTTTGCTATTATTGTTTATTTGTGTTTATTTAGGAAAGGACTTTTAACCAGTAAATGGTTAATTGTTTACTTACCTTCCAATACCTAACTAAGCAAAATTTCTTGAGCCATATATTTCTCAAAAAGCCCAATTTTTCATGTGCTCCTCCACAGTGAATTTCAACTAATGTATACACAGTTTCATATAAAAAGTGCTAGTCCTTCAAGAGAAATGCGAAGGGGGAGTCAAGAATACGTGAGTGAAATGTTTCAACCCATAATCAGCTTTTCTCCTGTGTCTTCTTTTTGTGTGAAAAATAAATACATTCGCTATCAAGACTGCTGCTTGTTTAACTCTGCTTGAATCTGGTACTGTATTTGGGACAACTTGTAGCATCTTTCACAGGAGCAGGATCAAGAAGTAATTGCATCAAATCTTTTTCCCTTGGTCCCATGACAGTCATTCAGATTAATTACTTGAATTAGTTAGACTAATTAATTTAGAAGTCTGTGCCCCTTTCTGAACATTGTACATCGTTATTTTCTTTTCTTCACTGCTTCATCTGAATGCCCTGAGTTCTTAATGCCTAAATCAGAGGATGTTTTCTAGTTTGCAAACCTGGTCTCCCTTATTGCATCCCTATACATTTGCAGATCCCAGGCCTGTCTAAAATCTGAGTTTATGTAAAATGATATAGTCTTGGGAACTTTCATTCTTCATTAGGGAATTTAATATATTTATAAATACTGTGTGCAAGGCACATGAATGTTTTAGGAAAGTTCCTTGTCCCCTCAACTAACTGTTTAATTGGATGCTACAGTATAAAAAACTGTAATAACTGTTTTATTCGTAACTGTTGGGTTATTGGCTTTTATTAAGGAGAATACATGACTGACCTATCTTTAAAATGCTGCTGTCAAAAATTTCTTTAATTGAGGCTGAGTAGGAGGAAATAATTACAGTGTATATTATTCATTCTCCCCTGAGCCATGCCCACTGTAATAGTATGTGTATCAGTCCTACCATCTCAGGTTTGGGATTTAACCTAGAACTGTACAGGTTCAACATTTTAGCACTGGAAGTCTGCACCTTGTTAATCAAGATGGGGTCATTGCATCGGCATTTAACCACTTATTCTATACAGATGACGGACAGTAAGGTTACCACTTGTGATGACTTGGTTTGTTTTGGTTTCAGTCTGAGTCAGGCAATACTCAAACATTTTAACAAAAAGCCCCTGGTACTTGTCAGCAACTCGGAGAAATCAACATCTCTGTAACTTCATTGCTATCAGCAAAGAATGTCTGGATTGAAGTATTTTGCAGCTTCTGTGATAAACAATGTCAGGGCTGAACCACTAGATTCTGTTATAGAAACAGAAAACGATTACTCTAAACAGAATGTTCCAAGATTAAAGGTATTTGGGGCAAACTGAGCAGAATTTTCCCCATTACACATTTTCAATGTCTGCAAAACCAAGTCCAATGACACGGAGAGATATTCAAATTCTTCACAAGATACTTCTGAATAAATAACTGAATATCTGAGTATTTAAATATCTGAATAAATATCATATTACTATTACTGTCTGCACAGGACCCTACTAGAAAACACATATTTTATTTAACCAGAAAAATCTTCCACTTATCAGAGCCCTGGCACTGTGAAACAATTCCGATACAATGAGCAAGTTGTTTGCATTTTACCATATATGTTCAATATAGGTTGTCTGAAAATACTAATGTGAATAAATTAACTGTATCTTCCAGATAGTTTAACACAGGTTTTTTGACTCTTTGCAAAGATATTTAGAGGTTGTTTAGAGCAATGCCTGTCTACAAGCATACACATGGAAAAGAGGACACTAAAAACAATATCATGTCAAATGGGTCATTTGGCTAAAGGATTTGAGAAAATGACAACAATTGTGCATGGGCAGAGTTGAAATCTGTATTGCTTCAAGGAGAAGGACTTAATATTTAGAAGAGATTAATTTGGGCCTTTAACTTGCAGCTCATTTAAAAATTGAGCTGCTTGTTGTTATGCTTCTAGTTATTGTTTAATAGCTGTTGTGGAAAATCCACTTAGTGACTCACTGAAAAGACCTCTGCTTTCAAGTGTCTGTGAAACACCTTACTCCCCATTTCTTAGGTAAACAAGGCAAAGGAGTTCCCTGCCTCAGTTGTCTCCCCATTTTTTAATAATCTAAAAATACTGACTGAGTTTCAGGCTCAGACTTGAGTCATAGTTTTAGATGATTCATATAACTATCAACCAAGCCTTGTCAAATCCCAAATCACTACTGAGTCTGAGAAAACTCAGCCAAAAAAACCATTTTAGACAATTTTTTTTTTTTTTTTTTTTCCACAAAAATTACAATTTCAGTGGACCTGATAATATTCACAAATCTGACCTGGGGAAGAAAAATGATCCAGGCTATACTCACAAAATTCAGCAAACCAAGAGCAATGCCCTGAGTGTCATTTCTCAGCAGCTCATATCTAAAAATACTTAGGTTCCTTCTGAAAGATCTTCCAATGCTCTACTGGATCAGTAACAATCATCATTCAAAGAACAGCAGAAATATAGGTTAATTTAGGTTGGAAGAGGCCTTCAGAGGTCATACAGGCAACCGTGGCTCATATTTAATGAGCTCATGTTGCTTATGGACTTGACTATTTGAATTTTGAACACCTCCAAGGACAAAGAATAAAAATCTCTCTGGTTTTCAGCCCATTCAAACATTTTACATCTCTCATGACAACAGAAATTTTCCCAAGTGGAATTTCCAGTGTTCCAGTTTGCGTTCCTTGCCTCCTGCCCTTTCTCTGTGCACATCCCAGGAGAGTCTGTCACCATCTTCTCTGCATTTTTTTGTCAGGTACCTGTAGGTAGCAGTAAGGTTTCCCCTTCACCTTCTCCAGCATGAACAAACCCTAATTTCTTGGCCTTTCCTGTGCTCTAGTCCCTGACCATCTTGGTAACCTCTTCTGTGTACTAGTAAGTCTAAACCTAGACACAGCACTCCAGATGTGGTCTCACAAGTGCCAAAAAGAGTGGGTAATCACTTCCCTGGATCTTATGGCTGCAGTTACTAATACTACCCATGGGTTTTAAACTAGCTTTGCTTAAGTCTTAGCTCTCATTAAAGATATAGGTTGTTTTTTCCATCTGACAAGAAAGATGAACACAAAAAAAACTTCATATCAAATCGGTGGGTTTTCTAATTTTTCTTATTCTGACTGAGCAAAACCATCAGTCATTCACAGTCTTAGGAAAAACCCATGCACTTATCTAGTGTACAACACATCATATATCCTATAATTTAACTCACAGTTTGTTTAGCCGCATGGGGTTTTTCGGTCATGTCAGCTTTGAGTGGGAAATTGATCTTTTCTTCCTGTTATTTATTCTTTTCCTGTAAATGATAATGAAGGAATGCAGCTAAAAATACACTGTAAGGTAAAACAATCCGTATGTTTTGATAATGTTAGAAGTCAGTGTGCATTTCTAGAGTTGTTTTTTTGCTGCCAAAAAATCTGAAATCATGTCAACTTTGACTCTGTTTTTAGTTCACATTCCTTCTCGCTTTGGGATTTGGAAGGTAAACTGCCTATTGCATAAGAGCAAGAGTGAACTCTGCAAGGATAAATCTCCGCTTGAAAATCAAGGCTCAGTATGCAGTGGCAGTCAAAAGAAATCAACAAAGTGCTGGGCACCATCAGGGTAAGTGCTGAGAGCAGGAATAACAGAGAGCATAATTTTGTCACTATGTCAAACCTGCCTGTGTCTATTTGTGAGAGCTTTGCACAGTTTTGTTCTCCAAATCTCAGAAAGGATATGACAGTGAAGAAAGTACCCAAAAAGAAAGTTTCAATTATTAAATGAATGGACCAGCTACCAAATTAGGAGTTTGGAGGAGATCAAAAACTTGATATAAGTAAGATTTGCAAAATTATTATCATTGCTAAGAGACAGAATATTAACATAGATGAGTCATTTAGTCACTTGTGTGTTACATGGAGAAACTGAAACAATTAAGAAAAACTGAATGAAAGTAATTGTACTTAATGGTACAATCAAATTTTGCGCTCTAATTAGGTAGTCCATGAGACAGGATTAAAACCTGGACTGATCCCTTCACACAGAAAGGCAAGAGGAACTGATTCAGCCATTTAGTACAGGACAAGGGGATTCATCTGGAATATGGGTGAACCTCAATTTCATAGTTTGTTAGGTGCATAGATGTAAAATTTTTTCCCCTAGTCAAGTTCCCTAATAACCAAAATTACGTCTGCCACATTGTAACATTCTCTTCAATCTGAAGACTTCCAGTTTCTGGAAGTCAGTGATGGATTAATAGTGCACAGAAACAACACTTATTTTTTTCAGGTGTAAGTTGGGAGTTGTTACATGTGATGTTTCTTAAACAGAAGTGATCCAAAAATGTTTAATTCTGAGTTATTTGAATAGTTTCAAATAATTTTTTATAGAAAAGCAACATTCAGAGAAAATCTTGATGTTTCATAGCATTTTTTTAAGTTTTTAGACAAGGCTAAAAAGTATTGTTTCAATGTTTCTCTTTCCTCATCCAGAACTATAGGAAAACACAAATACACAAGCCTTATTTTTAGCCATTCAAATAGTCTCATTTGACAGTAGTAGAAGTATTTTTCATAGCCAGAGTTTTCTATGTCAGCTTTGAACAGGTTTTATAAATTATTTTGCTTTGCAAAGACATAAAAAAATAGCACAACTTAAGGCATAAGCTCTGTGAAAATTTCAGTGAACATTTTTCATGGTTCACTTTCAGACAGGAATTTCCATTCTTTATGCTAAGGGAACCAGGCAACATATGATGCCAGATTTTTTATTAACCGGAAAGATTCTGACACAACTATGCACAGATATTTTCTAATCTCTTTATATAATAAATTCCACTTCACATCTGGCTAGAGAAAAGTGGACTACACAAACTGGAGGATGCTGAATCTTTAGGAGAATACTCACTAAAATGTTTTCAAAGCACCTATGATGTTTGGTTACTGATATTAAGGTATAAATTCACAGAATAATTCAGCCTGGAAGAGACTTCAGGTGGCCTCTGGTCCAGTCTTTTGCTCAGAGCAGGGTCAGCTCTGAAGTCAGACCAGGCTACTCAGGGTTTCACTCAGGTGGTGTTGAAAACCTCCAAGAATGGAGACTGCACAGCCTCTCTGGGCACTCTGTGCCAGGGCCCAACTCTCCTCATGGAGAAAAAGATTGTCTTTATACCCAGGCTGAACCCCTCATATTTCACTTAACGCGCACTGACACTCATGCTTTTGCCATTCACCACAGTGACATGCCTGGCTTCAGATCCTTAAAAACTTCACCACAGGCACTGGGGCTGCTGTTAGGTTCCCCTGAAGCTGTCTCTGCTCCAGGTTGAACAAGTCTTCTTGTCTCCAGCCTGTCCTCACAGAGCAAGTGTTCCAACCCCCACCAATTTGGTGACCTACTCTGAATTTAATCTATACTGGGGAAAGAATTTTTTGATTAAATGTACATCCCCCTTTATGTTATACTTCTTTGTAATGGAAAAAAATTAGGCATTTATTTCTGTGCCATGTAACTTCATAGTTGAAAACATGTGCTTTGCTAAATTGCACTAGGAATTTTCTTAAATCCACCTTTAGTAATCCCTTACCACTAATTCAAATCATCGTTTTAAGCTCAGCACTTGCTTAAACTAAATGCATCAGACTTCTAGTTTAGGTCCCCCTTATTCTCAAGAGCTTTTGCAATGGAGTTGAGAAACTGCTTTTAAAAAAGCCAGCTGAATAAACAACATGAATGTCATTGGCAAGCAAAAACCAGGGCTTTAAAAATATACTTCCTTTCCTAGATGTTTTTAAATATATGGTTTTATTCATAAAACTCCTTACAAATCAAAAATTTACAGTAAACTTTGCTTCCTCGTATTTCTGTGAAGGACAAGCATATGTCCTTAGGGCTTGTGATGCTGTTGCTTTTGGATAATGTCAATGCAAAATTTTTAATTTATTTGACATCATTCTGAACTGCTTTTGTGCACATATGGGAGGTTTTGATCCTGAAAAGAAATTTATAAGCACCCAGGTGGAAATTCCAGTAGGTATTGTCCTGGAAAAATAACAGGCATCAGACATACAGTTCAATAAGGCTATAGTTTTAATGAATGACTCATCTGGAAAATATCAGGTAATACCTCATTCAGTAGAGGTCATTATCTTGTGAACAATGGACACAACTCTTGTATTTCTCACTGGTTCTGAAGAGAGGATTTCTCCCCCCTCAAAATCCACATCATTAACCTGCCCTCTTCCTCTGCTGCATTTTGTCTTACAATACCTTACAGCACTGGTTTGACATGTGTAGATCCAGTAAGGATTGTACTTGTTATGGTTTGTTATTACTTAAGAGGTATAGAATCAACAAGGTCTGCATGGTCTCATTCAAACAAGAGCCATTGCCTCTTGGAAACATGTCTATGTGTTTCTTGCTTTTGGCACTGGACCATATTGAATACCTCTGGGCACCCCAATTGCATCTTTTTGCCAGAAAATGGCAGAAAGATGCTGCTGTTTATTATAAAAAGTAGTCAGGTTGGTGTAACATCCCTTGTCGTCCCAGCTCTTGGCCCCCTTCTTGCAACAGGTCCCACACCTGGAGAGGCAGAGCCAGAGTGTGTGTTTGGAACTACTCTGGGACTCCATTTAGCTATCTGCATGATGGGCCTCAGAATAACTTGTTTTTTCCCAGAGGAAGCTGATCTAAATGTGATGGCATAGCCCTGGGAACTGGAAATATTCCACCTGAAATTCAACTACCTTTTGGTAAGAAACATTAACAAATGGGACCATTGACTTTTGTTTATCTGTCTTAAGTGAAGTGTCTACTGTTTCAGGGTCACACCATTCACCACATTCACTACATGGTGCTATTTTGGGCACCAAACACAGACTGTAAATCAAAACACGACACCTTTCAGTTATTTGTGGTAGCAAAATATATATTGAAATCATATGGCTGGCACAATTCTTGTTTTCAAATAAATAATATCTAAATGCTTCTTCATTTCTTCTTGCCACATCTCCCATCCCTCCTTCTCCATTTTTCTTTTGGGGGGAAAACTGGCATGATTATTCCAGTTTCTGCTGTGCCTGTTAAAAATTACCATCAGTCCAGCTAACTCTACCCACACCCACAAGATGCCAGAACTGCAGAAATTCTGCCTTGCTTGTTGAAATCTTACTATTCAGCAGTTTTGTGGGTTTTGGTGCTTTCAAAATATAACTTTCCATGCTTGCTTGTTTACTCTTGGGTCAGCACAAGGTCTAGGAACCACTGCTGACTGTTTTTACCTTAATTTACACCTCTCTTCCTTTTTTAAACTCAGACAGTGGCATTACCTGAGCCATAGATTTTATATCTTACACTGCCCAACACTGGATGGCTTTGACATTATCATTTATTATTTTTGGTTTTAAAAACTTCACTTGGAGGCTTTAAAGAGTCACTCTATATAAAAGTAATAGCAACTTCAGAGGTCTGTACTTAGTTTCCAGCTCAGTCAAGACTTTTTGTCTCTCCTTTAAAAAAATTATGCACTACATCTGTGATGTTGTCTCCAAAAAACAAGGGGGAATACAGCTCACTTTCATTGCCCCTTCTATTTGCTTGTTTGCACAGTCTTTCACCAGTGTTTCTTCAGTTATTCTACAGAAGACAAAAATCCATGCCTCAGTATAGGCTTCTAGCCACTGGTGTAATATAAATAGCAATAAAATGTGTAAGAAAACATATTGGATTCTGTATATTTACATGTCCAGGACTCCCAAAGGATTTAACTGAAAGTTCAGAAGACACAGCTCAGCAATAATACACTCTCAGATGGCTCACTGCACATAATCTTTCAGAAATCAATTTTGTTAAGCATTTTGGTTTACTCCCTGTGACAAAATAGGTACAGATTCCCTGCTTCTGTTTCTCTTTCTATGTTTTTCTACTTAGTTGCAGAATCTGTTCAATAGGGTGGACTATCTTTTCCCTTGTTATTTCAGTCATTGTCCTACAATAACAAAGATTAACTTTACACACCTCTTCTTACACAAAGATAAGCTATTGTCAGAAAAGCTGCCTATTATAGGTTTTTGCTAAAATTGCTTTGTTTGGAGATTACACTGGGAAACAACCCTTAAAAACAAAGGGATCCAGGAAGGATGGACATACTTCAAGAAAGAAATCTTGAAGGCACAGGAGCAGGCTGTCCCTGTGTGTCAGAAGGTGAGCTGGTGGGGAAGCTGACCGGCCTGGCTGAACAGGGAGATTTTGCAGGAAATTATGGAAAAAGAGAGAGTCTATCACCTTTGGAAAAAAGGGCAGGCAAATCATGAAGTGTTTAGGAATGTAGCTAGGTCATGTAGAAAGAAAATTAGAGAGGCAAAAGCACAATTTTAACTTAATCTGGCTAATTCTGTTAAGGGCAACAATAAGTGGTTTTATAGATACATCAGTAGCAAAAGGAGGGACAAGGAAAACCTCCCTTCTTTGTTGGGCGTGGAGGGAAACATAATTACCGAAGATGAGGATAAGGCTAAGATACTTAACACCTGCTTCGCCTCAGTTTTCAGCAAGAAGACAGGTTGTCCTCAGGACAACTGTCTTCCTGGGTTGGTAGACAGCCGAAGCCAAATAGCCCCCCTGTTATCCAGAAGGAAGAAGTCAGTGACCTGCTGAGCCACTTGGATCCTCACAAGTCCATAGGACCGGATGAGATCCATCCTAGGGTGATGAGGGAGCTGACAGAAGAGCTCGTAAGCTGCTCTCCATCATTTACCAACATTCCTGGCTCACTGAGGAGGTTCCAGATGTTTGGAAGCTGGCAAATGTGATGCCCATCCACAAGAAAGGCTGGAAGGAAGACCCTGGAAACTCCAGGCCTGTCAGCCTGACCTCAGTGCCCGGCAAGGTTATGGAGCAGATCATCCTGAGTGCAATCACACAGCAGCTACAGGATGGACAAGGGATCAGAGCCAGCCA
>JAYRBT010000001.1:40382446-40474076 GCA_036023395.1 Myiotriccus ornatus | reverse complement strand
CCAGCTGGCGGCCGGTCACCAGTGGTGTCCCCCAGGGATCAGTGCTGGGCCCAGTCCTGTTTAACATCTTTACTGATTATCGGGATGAGGGAATTGAGTCCGCCATTAGCAAATTTACAGATGACACCAAGTTGAGGGGGAGTATCAATCTGCTGGAGGGTAGGAGGGCTCTGCAGAGGAGCCTGGACAGGCTGGATAAATGGGCTGAATCCAGTGGTATCGGATTATACGATGTTTAACAAGACCAAGTGCTGGGTTCTGCACTTTGGCCACAACAACCCCCTGCAGCACTACACCTGTGCCCAGGTGGCCAAGAAGGCCAATGACATCCTGGCCTGTATCAGGAATAGTGTGGCCAGCAGGACCAGGGCAGTGATTCTGCTCATGTACTTGGCACTGGTGAGGCCAAACTTTGAGTGCTGTGTCCAGTTCTGGGCGCCTCAGTTTAGGAAGGACACTGGGGTGCTGGAGAGTGTCCAAAGAAGGTCAATGAGGCTGGTGAAGGGACTGGAGCACAAGTCCTTTGAGGAGAGGCTGAGGGAGCTGGGACTGTTTAGCCTGGAGAAGAGAAGGCTCAGGGGAGACCTCATCACTCTCTACAACTACGTGAAAAGAGGCTGTAGCCAGGTGGGGGTCTCTTCTCCCAGGCAACCAGCAGTAGGACAAGTGGGCATGGTCTTAAGTTGTGCCAGGGGAGATTTAGGTCAGACATTAGAAAGAACTTCTTTACAGAGAGAGTGATCAGACACTGGAATGGGTGGCCCAGGGAGGTGGTGGATTCGCCATCCCTGGAGGTGGAAGAGAAGAGACTGGATGTGGCACTGAGTGCCATGGTCTAGTTGACAGGGTGGTCTTGGGTCATGGGTTGGACTTGATGATCTCAGAGATCTTTTCCAACGTGGTTGATTCTGTGATTCTGTGCTTCTTAAGAAGGTGGAATTACCTAATTAATAACCTTTATGCCACCACGGCTAAAGTAAAAAAGTCTCAGCACTGGTGACGGACAATGTAAAGGAGAATATACAAACAGCTTTAACAGAAGATGTCTGTTCCTCATTGGTGTAACCATATTTAGCACTGGCTGAGATGGGGAGTGAGGCAGAAGTAGCCTACATAACAAATTCCTCTCAGCTTTATTTGCTTTTGCTGTTTGTCATCATAAGACAAACGGATATCATTATTTGAGCAACAAATCAAGCTTTTACACATTCAGCTTCAGTGATTTGTGTCCTTTTCCTGTTTTGTCAACAAGGCAATATCCATGTGAGGGTAGTGTATTCCAGGAAGTCTGTACCAGTGCCTACCAGAAAGCTGCCTGAGGTTTTCCGTATTTTCCATACAGGAAAAAAGTTCATGAAAGAAGAAGGCGAGTTCAGCAGAAACAGCATCTCCCCTTGGACCCATGCTTGTCAGCATAGAAGTTTTAGCAGAAGCTGAAATTGTAGTGACTCAGGAGAAACAGAAATAAGCTTTGAAGTACAGTAATTACTATCTTTGTCATAATGCCAGATTTATCCTATAATCCACCTCATAAGTCAAAATCACGTTTTTCTGTTATTCTAGCTGGTAATTTGCCTCTCTCAAGAGTAGTAGCTGTCTCATCAATCTCTGGCTGTGATCCTCTCATAAAGTAAATTAAATTCCTGTTTTTTGAAGGAGATAAATTGTATTAATCAATTTTAAATATTTTTAAATATTTTTAAATATTCAAAACTATTTCCTGATATTTAACATTTCTGTTTTTTAGTATATCACAGGCAGTAAATTATTCTGTAATTCTATTTAAGGATCTCTGAAGTAAAATTTGTGTTAATATTCTGGAGTTATAGTTCTTTACAGAAACAAAGAAACATAACTTCATATTGTATATTGTATAGTGTTATTTCTTACCAACCAAGGCAACATTTATTAACAACTGAAGGTGTGTGTGATCTCTTTTGACTGTTAAAAATATCTGTTGCATGAGAGTAACTACTAAAAAATTACAGAATTTATTTTAAAAATCATCAGGCTTATATTTTTATTGTCTATCAAACAGTAAAAAAAACAATTTTTCTAGCAAAGAAGAGTAAGTTATTGCAGCGTTGTTGCCAGTTATTGCCAGTGTAAGTTTCTGCAAAATAATCAGAAAGTGTGGTTTGCTTCTGCCCATTTCTTCCCACAACCTATGTCAATATTCAGAGACCTCATGTTTATATGAGGATACAGTTTCAGAGCCCTCAGTTGGAGAACGGATGCCTAAACCACAGTGTTGGGGAGGAGAGAAAAACCAGCCATCTAAGCATGTTTACTTCCAGTGACAAGGAAACTCTAACTTGTCCCTAAGTGGTGACTCACTGGGCTGGGACTATAAAAGTAAAGGTAACTGCTCTCTGAAACATCAGGGCTTCAGACTTCAGAAACCCAACATGATGCAATCAAGACTTTCAGCTGTTTTCTTTTTCTTGTTGGGTTTGTCCTTTTGCCTGACAATTCCTATTCCCCTCGAAGACAGCCATGAATTCACAGAGAAAGACCTTCAGTTTGCAGAGGTACAGTACAAAATAATTAATTCACATGTCTAATAAATAGCAAGTTGTGTAGTTACAACTCTTTGGAAACTAGTCTTATTACTTCTTTTTCCCTCTTTAGCGCTATCTCAGGACTCACTATGACCTCCATCCGAATCCTGCTGGCATAATAAGAAAGAGTGGTAACACAGTGGCATCTAAACTTCGGGAAATGCAAGCTTTTTTTGGCTTGGAGGTGACAGGCAAACTAGATGAAGAAACATATGAGCTGATGCAGAAACCAAGATGTGGTGTCCCGGATGTGGGGGAATATAACTTCTTCCCTAGAAAACTCAAATGGTCAAAAATGAATTTGACATACAGGTAAATGCACAGTATTTTGAGTGTTATTATTGTTATTACCTTCTTTCCAGGTGCCTTGTCCAATAGGTTATAGTATCTGAGGTTGATGTGAGAAGGACGCATTTGAGTTTGACAAAATTAATGCTGCAGTTTAAAACCCTTACAGCCTCACTTTTGGAAAGGTGCCCCCAGCCCCCACTGCAGCCCAAGGAAGTAAACATTAATTTTTTCCACTGTACTTTGTTAGGGAGGAAAGCTGGTGTGGGGTAAGTTAGTAATTAGTAACTCCTCATCTGGCCTCTGTATAGACACTCCAGGCACATCTGTCCAAATGTAAGAAGAGCAGGGACAAAGATCATACATTTCTCTGGGTCACTCCTTAGCTCTGTTTGAACCTGGTTTAGTGTCTGCTTCACATAGGTCTTGTCCCAGACAAAGCAGTGTAGATGCAAACCAGTCTCTGCAATGTGACTGTGAGAGCAGGCTCTTCCATTTCACATTCTAAGTGGAGATACCTATGTTTGGTCAGAAAAATCACCGTACCATGACCTCCAAAAGCTGACCTTAGGAAGTGAAGGTGCTGAAAGTTCACATGGTAGCTCCTTCTCCTTTAATTTTGCAAGGTTGTCAGCCTGTGGTTTTGACTAGCTGCAGCCTGAGTTTATTCAGCAGTTCCAAATACAAAATCACTGAACTCTATTAGTTTGGTAGCTAGTGATAAATATTAATTTAATGTGGATGATTCTAGTTTATAAAAATCTCTTTGGATTATATTTTTCTCCTCTAAGAAGTGAGGATCATGAGATATTTTGTATGACATAAAAAAATTTTGAAGTTACTTATATGATTTGACTTAATACCAAATATATGTTATTTTCTATATCTTCTGATGCGTAAAAATCAATTAAAGAAAGCTGTTGGGTCATTTTAAATGTCTCTGAATTATGTTAACAAAGATAGAAATGGTTTGTTTTGGTTCTTTTTTAATACTGTATGCAGTTGCCAAGCTCTTTGTTATAAGACAAGAACATAAGAAAAAAGCATAAACTTCTAATGAGTCATACAGTCGGATAGAAGTGCATTGCACATTTCTTCAATTCATGCAGTTTAACTGGAGATATTAATCTGCTTGACAGAATTATGAATTACACTTCAGATCTGAGACGTGCTGAAGTAGACAGAGCTTTCAAAAAAGCATTTAAAGTTTGGTCTGATGTGACACCACTGAACTTCACCAGAATACGAAGCGGTATAGCTGATATCATGATCTCCTTTGGCACTAAAGGTAACACAGAACCAATTGTTTTTACTTTATAGTAGTATTCCTCCAAATAAGATGGGGTAGTTAATTCAATTGTTTTGAATTTTATTTTGTAGAACATGGTGACTTTTACCCTTTTGATGGGCCCTCTGGATTACTGGCTCATGCTTTTCCCCCGGGTCCAGACTATGGAGGAGATGCCCATTTTGATGATGATGAAACTTGGTCAGATGATTCTAGAGGTAACAGAAGTTCCTGAGATTATTTGAAATGGTGATAGATGGAGAATTTTTCCCATTTTGATATCTGTAAACAGTTTGTTTTGCCTGTTTACTGTTTCTTCATTATGTTCACTGTTCACACATAGAAAGCTGGGTTTAACCTCCAGTCATAAATAGAAGTTTTACATGTGCCTAGCATAAATTCTAAGAAATAAACCTCCCAAGTGAGGTGATTAGAAAAATGCCACAAACAAGGGATTTTGTCATTTTGGCATTTCACTGAGCTCAAGGTCAGCTAGTTCTGACAACAGACTGAAGGGAATTGGCTTACTGAAGCCTATAGAAAACACAAAACTCAGCTGCCAATTTTCAGCTTGCATTTACCTTGAAAATTTATCACCTTGACTATGCAAGACAGGGCTTTAATAGAACAACAACAACAACAACAAAAAAAACACCCAAACAAACAAATTTTTTTTCAGCACTGGAGTAGCTCACCCTCCTGCTACTAAAGCTAATTTCTGCAATACTGAAAATAATATGGATTTTTATACTGCAGATGAATTCCCAAAAAAAAAAATGTTCTTGATTTGAGTAGGACCAAGACTTCACCCCAGAGCTTTCCTGTGTTGCTAAGAAATTTCAAGAAATCTAAATCTGCCTGGATAGCAATGTTGTCAAATAAGATTTAGTCTGACCACCAGCTATGAGATACTAAATCGATTAGGCCCTTATTAATGCAGAACCCATGGCAGTTTGAAAAAGGCAAGCAATTGTCTCTAGTGGAAGGTGACTCTGCCCATGGCAGGGTTTTGGAACTGAGTCATCTTTAAGGTCCCAAATCATTCTATTATTTTATGAATTATGCATAATTTTTCCATTTATTCAGTTGTCTTGTTCATTGTCCCATACATTAAAGCACAGTGTTAAGATTAGTTGATTATTCCAAGTCCACTTTGGTGATGCAAGGAGATATGCATTTACTTTTGTGGTGGTTTTTTTTATAGGCTATAACTTGTTTCTTGTTGCTGCCCATGAATTTGGTCATTCGCTGGGACTTGAACACTCTAGAGACCCTGGAGCTTTGATGTTTCCAATTTACACATACACTGGAAAAACGGGTTTTGTTCTTCCTGATGATGATGTGCAAGGGATCCAAGAGCTCTATGGTAAGTCTGTATGATATGTATCTCCTGTATCATCAAAACCTGTTACAGATGCACTGCACAGTTACTATAGACCAGCAGATGCTCAATAACAACAGTCATCACTGCTAAGATCAATTCATTGCAGCAAAAGAGGTTTAGATTTAATAGTTCAGAAAGGAAAAAAAGGAAGTAATACTACAGAGGACCGTTGGTCCCTGTGTTATCTCCTCTGGTGGTAGGTGGTGGCCAGCAGAGTGTTTATAGTTTTTGACCTGCCTCAAAAGAGAAGGTAAAACAGAGTCTAAAGGGAGAAACAGAACTATCCATGTTTCTTCACAGAAAGAATAAAAATTTTGGAGGACCTTCAAACTTGGGATAAAACAAGACAGTCCATTGAACATCTTTGCAGCACAGTTGAACTGCAAAGTCTGTGAATGTGTTTGGTTAGAGAAAAGAGAGAACAGACTTTCCCCGGTATAAATGTTTTGCACGTTATATTTATGTTTAACATGCTCTTTGGGAACCCTTCCATGTCCTATTCAATATCGTGAACAACAGAAGGAAAATAACACTGGCAAGCTTAGATCATATGGTATGGTTCTAGGTGCTGGAGACAAAGATCCCAACCCAAAACATCCCAAAACACCAGAGAAATGTGATGTAGAATTGTCACTTGATGCAATAACAGAACTCCGTGGAGAGATGCTGGTCTTCAAGGACAGGTAAAGAGACTTCCATGTTACAGATGGTGGGTACTGGATAAAATTTTGAGGAAGCAAAAACACCATTTCAGTTTTTTACTAAAGATTTGAGTGAACATAAATTTAAAAGATCACAAATAAATATAGGTGTCTCTAAGAAACTACATCATATACCTTTTTAGGCAGGATTTATAATACAACTGCAGACTTCACAGCCCAGTAATTTGAAGCGAAGATAATATGGCTGAAGACTGGCACTTTTTATACACATTTTTCATTTCATGGGACTTTCTTCAACGTGGACAAATCTACTAACATTTATTTGGGTACTACCTTCAGAAACTTTACATGGGACAGCTGTGTTTCTCGTATTCTAAATTTGTTATTGTTTGAGATGATCACTGGGAGTGACAGAAATTATCTGCAACTAGATGACTATGAGGAGAGGAAAGATCTACAAGGAGCTCTATGTATTAGATATTCTGTTACGAAAAAGAAAATTAATTCATCGGTAACTAATTTTTACTATAGCACATCAAAGATACTTCTATTTTATGGTGTGACAACAAATATAAAATACGTTTGCTTTTTCTGAATTAGGTTTTTCTGGCGACTGCACCCCCAGATGGTTGAGGCAGAATTGGTGTTACTTAAGTCGTTTTGGCCAGAGCTTCCAAATAAAATAGATGCAGCGTATGAAAATCCTATTAAAGATCTTGTGTTCATGTTTAAGGGTGAGTTTTCAATTTTGTTGTTGTCAGAAAAATGTAAATATTTAATTAAGCTCAGTAGGTGGTGTAAAGGTAAGAACAAAACATCTTACCTTCCTTGATCAAAAAACAAACTGTTGGTTTCACCTCATGCACATCTATATTGTAACTAACTATAGTTTTCAGTGAATTAGGAGATGTACAACTAAGTTAAGATGCGTAAGACATAGCATAAATAGCCTAATACCTTCAAAGTATGTGACCTAAAAATCTATTTTTGTATAACAATAGGGATCACAGCATCCTCATTTCATTCTGCTCTTAAAGCTGAGTCTTTACAAAAGGCTCACCTGTACACTGTTTTTATTTTCAGGAAAGAAAGTCTGGGCTTTGAATGGCTATGATATAGTTGAAGACTTTCCTAAAAAGATATATGAAATGGGATTCCCAAAAGAAATGAAAAGAATAGATGCAGCCGTCCATATTAAAGACACCGGCAAGACCCTCTTTTTTACTGGAAATAAGTACTGGAGGTAAGCTGGAGACAGATCGGTGTCCCTAGTCATAACCTGTCCAGATGTATCAAAAGATCAGCTGGCTGGTTCAGATCGGGACCTTGGCTCTGGCTCATGTTTCCAGTCTATGGTTTTCGTTGTTGCTATAGCTGTGTACAATATCTTGTAAAGGTATATGCAAGACTTTTATAAACACCATGAGCACAGACTTTAAAAGCTGAATGAGTGAAAGAAAGGAAAGGAGAATAAAGTCCTCTGATCCAGGAGAATTTGTGTTGTGGTCATGTCTGCAAGACAAAGTTCCCATCTTGCTACCTTGAGTTGCTTGTGTGACATGAAATGGTATCGGTACTTTGCGAGCAAGAAATCTGTCCCACCACAGGGTGTCTGTATTTTCTGTCTATGAGTGCCGCTCACAGCCAGGTCTCATGCATAATTAAGACTACCATCCCTTCACAGTATCTCTGTGCCAGCAGCCTCAGGATACACTTGTAGTGCCAGTACATCCAGATACAGTTATCTCCATGGAATACATATTTTATAGATCAGTTCTCTGATCTATTAGGGGTTTTTTATTTAACTTCTGGTGGAGGTGTGCCCTGTTTATTGCTCTGAGTTTCGTTACTGCACTGGACAGAAAACATCTAAAGGCTGCTGGCTGCTTCAGGTGTGAATAACTTCAAAGCATATAAAGGGTTTACAGATTAAACTCCCAGGCTGCTTAAATCCTCTGACATTTTTTTCTTTTATGTTTAATATAGTTATGATGAAGAGGCAGAGGTTATGGAAGCAGGCTACCCCAGGCTGATTGAGGAAGAATTCGCAGGAATTGGTGATAAAGTGGATGCGGTCTATGAACGGAATGGTACATAATCTGATAATGAAACTTGATTACAATCTGCTGCCCTTGAAACTTGAGATTAATATCCTGTGGAAAACTCTGTCATTTGTAATTTTGATTTTTTCACATCAACACGTCCTTTCTTGGCTGAATCAGTTTGCTAATCTAAATTATCTTCTGGCCGAAAAAATACCTGTCTCCTTGCTTAGGGAACCTAAAGGGATATGCTTAATACAGAAGTATTATAATGTGTCTGTTCCTTAAAATGGAGCCCATTCCTATATATCTTTTCAAGGAGTGTTTCCAAGTCAGACTCTTAACCATCTACATGCAAACATTGTATTTTCTTAAACAAGTGCTGTATGGTAAGAAGATGAAGAATTTGACACAAGATTAAAGAATACCAGTTATTTGAAAATTCTGATCCAGGTCTGGCAAATTGAATGAGGACCTTTAAAAAATTTAGCTCAGCATTCTAAATACTAAAATGTTGCATTTAAAAGACTTACTAAAAATGAAGACAAATAAGATAATTTCTATTTTAACAATAATTTTAATATGACAACACCATTTTTTTTCTGTGTTAATTAATTTTAACATTCCTTTTCCTTAGGTTATCTCTACTTCTTCAATGGATCACTGCAGTTTGAATATAGCATCTGGAGCCAAAGAATTGTCCGTGTCCTGCATACTAACTCCCTATTTTGGTGCTAATTACAGCTGAGTGCCATGTCATAGGCTGCAGAGCAGCTTGTAGTACATGGAAATAATAATAATGTGGGCATATAGGTTTACTAGAGGACATCAAGGTTCCGTGAGCAAGCACTGGGCTTCCTACCACCAAATGTATATTGTATATATGGAACTATAGAGCTGTGTGCCGGTCTGGAACTGAATTAACTTAATAGGAAAGGAGAAAATAAATCACTAGCATTTCAAGGGACATTGCACCACTTAAAGTTTGTCTAGTATTGAAGTGAGATGCTGGATACATCACACATGATCATGAGCGCTACTAGTTCCTGGTAATCTGAGCAAGTCTAGCATCTTTCAAGGATATCCTAGCATGTCCCAACAAATACACCTGATAAACCCAGGAGCATTATATTTTTTAAGTAATCCTTCATCTCTATTTGAAATTGCTTTCAATGTACTAGGAATTCAGGTGTGTAGTGAATGAGTGAGTACTGCAGGGTGACTCCCTCAGCAGGTAACACCAGGCCACAAAGATGAAGTTTGAGAATTCAAAGGTGTGTGAAAGTATCTCAGTTTGACTGGGAATGTCCCATTGGAAGCAGATGCCCATATCATCTCTAAAACAAGGAGAAGGTACAGAAGCAGTGAGATGTCATTCCAAAGGAGGCAGAAAACAGGAAGAGGGAAAATTACTCCCTGCAGAAATCATCAGCCTGGATGATACTGGGGAAACCAGAAAGAAGCAGCAACAAGAGAGAGAATCATGCAGGTTGAAAACTTGGATGATGTTACATCTGGTATCACAGCCCATGTTTTCAGCTGATGTAAACTGAAGTGATATCTGTAGAGGTTATTCCTAGCTGTGCCAGAAGAGAACCTGAACATCGAAATCAAAATATTGAAAAGAATATATTTTTTCATGTTTGTTACTCTTTTAATATCTGTATCAATTGCTTCAGTACACTGTAAGTTTTTGGTCTGGTTTGGTTTTTTTAATCAATGGAAATTATGTGGGACTGTGAATATTTTTTCAATTTTAAAAAATAATATTAAATAAACTGAAGGAGTAAACTGACATTATGAAAGTACTTAAATTAAAATTTCATATTCTGCCTGTCATAAAAGATAGACCTATTGGACAAAAGAAACCAGGAACACTAACCTGTGCATTTTATTCATTAAAATTTTCATCTCTATTTAAAAATATTAATTTTTTTCCCCTCCAAGGAAATTCATTCTATAGAAAAGAGGAGGAGAGAAAAACAGAAAGAGAGGAAAAAGAAAAACCTCCTCAAATTTGCAAAATAAGAATAAAATTGGAATTAGTCCTTATCATTACAGAAAGAACAAGAAATTATTAAGAAATACTGGGAAAATCAGTTCCATGTTAATTTGAATGTTAAACATTCGTAATTAATTGGTACTGCATTGTTCTATTCTGCCTTCTCAAAACCAACCCCTAACTTAATCAATCAGCCAGGCCTGCCAAGCAAAGCCCACAAACAATTAATACCTTTAAACTCACTAGATGAGGTTAATTCTGTAATTTACACAACATAGATAGTTACTTTATATAACCTAATAGGTTGAGAGGTCTCCTCTGAACATAAAACTGTGAAGTAATGAATTCCAGACCTTTCTATGCTTAAAAGAAATGCACAGAAACAGAGTTGAAAAAAAAGCTTTACACATGGAAAAACTTAGAGCGGACTAAAATCAAAGTTCTATTCTATGATAAAATATTGATAAAACTGCTAAAGGAAAAGTCAGTGCATAACAGCATAAATTGGTTCAATTATATATAAAAATCATGTTTGACAGACACAGTATGCCTGAAAAAAATAATGTTTGGTATTGGGCTGCAGTTTAACTTAATTACTCAGCAGCAAAATAAGGGTCTGGACATGTAAACTTAGTCCTTGTTATTCTCAGTATAAAGAGTTGCTGGAAAATTGTGTCAAAATAATAACGAGTCTTCCATAAACGCTAGTTGTTGAGTCTGAGTCCTCTGAATTTCAAAGGACATGAGCCATAATGGATAAGGGAATGCAAAGGTGGACAGGGAAACAAGGAGATGTCAATGAATGCCTTTCATATCTATGCAAATTTCTGTTAACATTAAACACTTGGCAGGGGAAAAAGGTGCTGCATAGAAAGCTGGACCTTCAAAAGCTGTCAGCATGATCATATCCAGCTGCTACCCAGCCCAAACTGAAAGATTCCTGTTTGCTGCTCGGCTGACTGGAAGCAGCCTTCGGCACATGTCCAAGCACAGCTCCAGTTTCTGCGTCTGCATCCCCAGCAAGAGACTGGAGCTGTTCTGTGGTTAGCTCTACTTCAGCTGAGAAAAGCACCAGGCTGTCATTTCCTGGCATTTTGCTGAGAAAAAATGGAAAATGCTACTTGTGCTGTGGAAGTGGAAGTGGAAGGTTGAGATCAGAGCCAGAGGGGTTCTGATGCTGCTGTGAGTCAGAAAGGAACATTCTCCACAGTACTCGGTGGTCTGGGACCCACTGCCCTCACATGAGAATAACATTGCGTGGGTGCCTGGTGGGGACCTGATGGGATATCTCCCAAGACCATCAAGAATTGAAAAGAAATGTCTTTTTCCCAAGAGAGAGACTCAACTGACTGTTTTCCTGAAATGTTTTGAGGAAAGGACCATGAGAGGCTGAGACAGATGTCTCACAGGATGTAATATAAGCAGAACTAATAATTTCACACCAGGTTCCTAGTTTTTATGTGGAACTACACTAATTCACTTAGTAGTACATGAAGTGTTACAGATTAATGAGTCATTTGGAGGGGGAAAAAGGATAAGGCAGGAAAAGGAATCTGTCAGAGGTTTCTCAGGGCTAGTTTCTCTGCTGGTTACATGATCCCGAACAAGTTAGAGGATGCAAACATATACTCCAGGAGAGAAAAAAAAGTAAGCAAACATCTTTTAAACTTTCCAAAACTTAGGAGTTTTTATGAACTATGTGAAATTTACTAGTAGCTGAGAAATTGGAGAAGGAATTCAGTCTTATGAAAACACTTTTTTTTCTTAGCACAGTTACCAGAAACCTGTTCTAAAGACACTAGATGGCAGTGACAGCTTTACTTAGAGAGTCTGCACAAAACCTAGGATGACATGGTGGGTGAGATAGCTACAGCTAACTATAGTGAATTCTTACATTTGGTGAAGATATAAAAACCTCCAACACTAATAAGTACAATGTAATGACTTATTCTATCGAAATGTGGATCTCTGAGTAACAAGTTAGGATATTATAATGTTCAGGAAACTTCTAGATATATTCACTGTCAGGACTATTAATTTTTTAATCTTTTCTCAAATTTAGTGCAATACATTTAAAATAGTATGCTCGTGTTCTAGGAATAATACAATCCCTAGGAATAGTGCAATGTCCTAGGTATAATGCAAAACTTCATTCACTGGAAAATTACTCATACCCATACATAGACATGTTCCAGCTCCTTGGGAACATAGCCTTTTGAGATACTTACTGAATCTGGGGAGGAGAACTTACTGTTTCAGTATTTTGCTCAGATTGAATTAAACAAGGGTCTAGACCTCAGTCTTCAGTCTAGGAGAAAGGATTTTACATTCACTTATGTTGTGATGAGTGTTTGTTCATCTGTCCTGCCAGAGATATTTTCCCTTTACAGATACACAATTAAACGGTATTCTTTGGAAAGGCTGACAGCTCACTAACCAGAAAGCTCCTTTGGGATGTAGGATCAAGACCTTCTGCCTATTATGTTTGGGGGACTTTTGCACAAAGTGGAATGTCTACACACACTGTGAGTTCACACCAGTTTTTGGTTTTGGTGTTTCTGCTGTTTCTCATGAAAACCAACTTTTCAAGAGAAAACCTCACTACTTCTCCCTAAGATGATGCAGAGGGTACAAAGCCCACAGAGACTCTGTCTGGCCTGGGATCTTCCTCTTTTCTACCTAACACAATCTTCATATGGTTGGTACATCTGTTTGAGTCACAGCCTTTTGATAACACACTGCACTTTGAATTTCCAGCCAGTGCTGTTCAGGAGTATCTCTGGCATTCGCTTCACCTATCCCCTCAACTTTGTACACCATATCATCCATATGCTGTGCTACAGAGGGTGCACTCTTAGTCACAGAAAATGAATGAAAGAACATTTTCCTCTAAGTAAACTCTTACCAGGCAGCAGAGAAACAGATTTAGGTTTCTAATTTACAAGACATGTAACAAGTTTCATACTGCCATAATAATACAGGATGATGCATTTCTCTGTATATCTGACTGAGCCATCCAAATTTTGTCGTGACTTTTTGCAAGGACTACACGAGGATCCTACCACCAGGCAGGAGGAGGCTTATGGAGCAGTGTACTCAGAATGGTCATATCCATACTCTGTAGTCTCTGCAGGACCTCACATGATCCCCTTCTGCCTTTCTTAGAAGAGGCAGATAAGTTATTTCCAGGGTCAAATGTTGCTTTCTCAGCCCAAATGACATTAATACAACACTCCACATCACAGGGATTGCCTCCCTAGGAAGAAAGTAAGAAAAATTCCTTTTTATATCTGCATGATTTTTGTTGACTGAATATATTCTTCACAGGAACACGAAAGTGATGCAGCCCTCTTCAGAGCCTGCCATCCTAAGAGGAACCTGTGGGATCCTCTTGGGAACCAACTGTGTCTGAAGGGTCTGGAGTTCACTATGTCCTTCCCACTATATATTTATTTATCAAATGTCCTTTTCAGACTCAGCCTGGACTGTCTCCTGAGCCATGTCCCCCATTGTGTCCCATCCTGAGAAGGGTAAGTAGTTCAACCCTGTTCAGTAGTGCTTGACAGCAACAACTCTGCACTTGCTTGGTGAGCATTAGGGATGAAGCAAGTGCAAGCAAGTGCAGTTTAGAGGAGGGATCCATTCTAGGGAGTGTTTTTGCCTGTGCTGTTTGCTGGTGTCCCTTAATTGGTCCAGGCAGACAGTCCATAGTCTCAGTCAGGAAGGACATGAGGAGTTGTAGCTTTGGCTGCTGGAGTCAGTGCTGTTGGTAGAGAGACTAAAATAATTTAGGTGGCCTTTGCAGATAACCGTGACTTCAGGGTCTCAACAGTCGAGTCATACCACGCATATACATGTGTCCTTGCCCATGGCAGGGAGTTTGGAACTAGATGATCTTTAAGGTCCATTCCAGCTCAAAACATTCCATGACTCTATGGTTCTGTGATTAAATTAATGCTTCCAGGCTGTTAACAGGTGAATTAGGTGAACTTAAATTATAAATCTTACCACTGGCCCGAATGATGTGATCTTTTGCTATAGTGCATGGGTGATATAAGAGCAAGTAAATCATGCAGAGCTGCACGAGGGAGTTGAAAGATATCCATGATGCAGAGAAGACAGGGTGAGGCAAATACCAGAAAAACTTGGTCATGGAAAGCTACAAGGACCCATGGAATAAAATGTCATGTTTGAAGTCTCCCAAGGCAAACTGTGGTACAGGTGTCCTATGACCATTAGAGGGTGCCTGGAGAGCCATGAAGTGCGCTTCAGCAAGGGACAGCCTGATGAAGTGACTCACCAGGGCAGTGAGGATGTGGCCAGGCCACTTGATGCACAAAGTAAATATCGGATGTGCGCTCACTCTCCCTGTATGAGACTGCACAAGCATCAACTTCAGAAGGAAAATACTCGTAAAAAATTCAGCCTCAAACAAACCGGGGCTGTGCATTCAACCTTCAATAAACACTGGAAATTGTAATTTTTATAGTTCCTCTTGCTCCATTCATAGCTCTCTGCATCAGAATTTTCATGGCACTCCAAGGAATGATTTGCATTATACTGACATGTGTTTAAAGAGTGACATTTCTCTTTGGATCTAATTATTACCACTGCAGAATATCAGGAGTACCCAGCTGCCCAAATTAGAAGCTGTCTCAGATGGTCCTATTCTTTTCTATCCATAATGGAAATGAGGAGTAAACAAGTCCTGTCATGTGACACTTCAAGCACTGCTGAATTTTCCATTGTTTTTCTTTATTCTTTCTTGCATAGATACAGGCTTTCTTAATACCCATATTCTCCACTGAATCTCAGATTTAAAATAATACAGTAAACTCAACAGATTTTTTTCTGCTCATTATGAAAGATTACTTGTCTGTGATGTATTTTTGAACTATTTTCCTTAGTTAACATTTAGTTAACTAAATGTGTTGTTGTTCTTATATCAAGAAACAGTAAATAAGAGCACCTACTTCCTGTAAGTTTCTTGTTTATGTATCTTTAGCAGATCTCTTATTTGTTTTAACTTTAAAACTGATGTTACAATTTCTTGTCCTTTGATGCGAGCAATATTTTTTAATTTTCCTGACATTTTCGGAAGATTTTTTTCTTGCTCTCTGCTTTGTATTTCTGTGTGACTGGAACTAGACATGATATTCATGTCAGACTGAATCAGGTCATTATGTTTCTAGAATTATCATCAGTCTCTTTCTCTTCACTTTATAACCTTACTGTTTACAGAGAGGTTTTGTTTTTTACTTATTACAAGAGGTTTACTTTATCCTCTGTTATCAGAGATAGCATCTAAGAAGGGAAGAAAAGCCATGGGAACACAAATTTAAGAAATCCCTCCTAAAATACAGACAAACAAGCAGGAGTCAGTGACATCATAGGTATTGCTTCCATGATTAGCTATCTGCAATTTACCATATTCTCTGTGTTTATTGAAGGTCAGAGATTTACAAGTTCAATATGTTCCAACACCAACTGCCAGTATTGAATCACAAAAAATCCCAGCCATCCTGTTATAATGGAAGCACTCAGGAATAAAGCAACAGAATAGTTATTACAATAAAGTATTATAATTTTATATGTATTTATTTTATAAATATATTCTAATATCTAATAGATATTAGAATAGTGTTAGACAAAGATGGAGGGCTCTGTGAAACTATGAATTTTTTTCCTTTCCCTGATGTAGCTTACCACAGGGTACTCCACTGCTCAGATTACTCTGCCAATTTTGAGATGACAACCTATGCCAGGTTTGAGACAATGAGTTTAAAAACATCCAGAAGGAGAGAAACTCAGCCTGAAAATACACTTCTCAGAAGTAAAGGATTTGGGAAAACAACCCACTTTATGACAGGGTAGAGGTTTAATGAATGTATGGAATGCAGACTTTGGGGGACAGGATAGGAACAAACTATGGCAACAGGAAAAGGGGAAAGGTTACTCTTACCAGAAAACTCACCAATGTTATTATCCTTACAAGGGAGGATATGTAAAAACAAAACTCCCATGAGCAAGAAACATCAAGCCAACTTTTACAAATATGTGAGACCCACATTTTTGGTCTAATACTGAAATGCATGGGCAGATTGAATCACCATCATCGCAGGTTAGGCTACAAGATCACAGAGCTGTAATTCCACCACCACCACCACCCCCCAACACACCTTAAGACAACAGCAGCTGTGTAGGTGGCACAGATGTGTTTAGACTCAGAGGGGGCAGACTACATTTTGATGAGATGATATAATCAAAATAATTCTCACTATTATTTCTAGCAATGCCATTTGTTGCTGAAAATAGTTCACATGTAAAATGTCTATTTTTAAAAATATCCCAGTGACGTAATTAGCCTCACTTCCTGTGTGTGTGATGACTAAACAATAACATACTATGTGTCTGCATAGTCAACACAGATATTACAAGCCTATATGATAGGATAATAACTATATCATTAGTGACTCGCTTTGAGAATGACCAGAAGGGACTCTGGCTTCTTCTGAAATGTTGGAGAAGCAAAGACAGTTTTTAGAGGCCACAGAATGTGCGGTAAAATGCTTTCTGTTTTGGCACAGACATGCTGTTTCTTGTGGACCAGGTAAAAACAGTCTTCTTAACTTCAGTTGTGATGAGTCAATTCCTCCTCCAAAGAGTTTATGCTCCAGGTAGATGCAACACACATTGAGCTGGCAGGTGCAACCGCAGTAGCCCATGAACAGAGCTCCAGCCTGCAGGAGTCAGAGCCTGTCTGTGGTGTATTCCTTTTCCCCCCGTTTGAATGACTTACTGCTGGCTGGAGAAGGCACTAGGCAGAACAGCAAAGACAGAGAGAAGGCCCAACAGGAAGAGGGCCTGGCAGGGAACAGGGAAGGGAAGGAGCCGAGTAATGGACAGGGCAGGTGAGGACAGGTGGCTATCTCAGACTGGCTGGACTGGAGGGCAGTTCAATGCTATAATGCATCCCACTTCCATGAAAAATGTAGAGCAGGTCTTTTGCTGCTTTGTTTCCTTTCTAAGGTAGATATAGTTTGCTCTTGTTTTGATTTCCAGAGGAAACATATCCAAGGACCTGAGAGCAGGGAGCTGCTCCCAGATTGCTTTTCTTAGATGTAGGGAAGATGCTTAAGGCCTTTGGCTTTCTTATAGATCACACTGAATGGCATGGCATTTTATCTTCAAATTTTCATAGTAACAGTGCTTGGTTACTGAGTTTTTGTTTTTAGAGTATCATCTATACTGGACCCTCTGCTAAGAAAGTGGTAGGCTCTTATGCAGAGCTGGAGAGAGAAAAGGTTTCCAAGCATGCCTTTTTATTCTCTCTGGACTGTTTTCAGCGTCAGGCAGAACTCTTCCTGTTTGAAGTTTCAGAGGATGAAGGATGAGTTATTTTTACATAAACAGTAAACATTTTCCATGAGCTGGTTTACCAGATTCTACATTCTCAAATCTCTCAAAAGGAAAGATTTACTGGGACTTATGTTCAGTTTTAAATAATGTGTCTTCCTGAAAAACATTTCTATGGCTACTCAACACAAGCAATGCCAAGGAAAGCTGTGTAGCCCCATGTGTGGGATTACTTAAGAAGCAGCTTTGGATTGTTGTGTTGTCTTCATTCCTTCCCATTATAATGATAAGAGAGCAAAGACCAAACACGCCAGTTGGTGGTAGAATGATGATGCCAGAGATGTGCCTTCACAGACAGAGTCATTGTGGTCATTTCCACAGCTTTTAACACAAAGAATTAAAAAAATGTTACATTTCTGGAGTATCTGAGACTGTGTTTAATTGTCACTTAAACATCTAAAATACATTCAAATTCAAACAATTTTTCTGTGGACATCTGAGAAAGTGACTCTGCTCCACACTACTCAGCAGTATTTTCAGTTATTTCTGATACTGGAGATCATAATAAGCAACTGTTGTTTTTGTTTCTTGGGAACATCCCAGCTTTATTGTGTGGGTGTAGTACTTGTCTAGCATGATCCAGCTGACTAGTCTGCTTCCTCACTTTGAATCATTAGATATTTCCATCAAGCAGATTGCACGAATTTAGTTTTATTTCAGCTTTCAGCTGCCACAAACCCTTTCTCATTTGTTGTGTCAGGCATTCTTACTTCAGATGGCACGGAGTAAATATGGAAGACCTGGAGGGCCTTTCTGCACCCAGCAAAAGAACAAATGCGTGAGGCTATGGTGTATCATGTAACAGGAAATAATGCTTGCTAGGACTTGTGTGAAGATTAATAAAGTTTCGGTCAGTGTTGAAAGAGCAGCTTTAATCCCTAGCCTGATAAAGTGCTTATATGTGATTTCTGTAGCAGTATCTGCATTTCAGTGTCATCAAAGCCACCAGGACCCCCATCCTGATTGGATCCCCTGGGCTCTGCTGTCACATAAATGACATGAATTAGGCATCTCATAAGGCAGCTCATTTCTCCCCCCTTGCCCAGCTTCCAGTGCCTTAAAATTTTTCATTTCACTCAGGTTCAAAGGCTCAAGTATTATCCAGCAGAAAACACCTGCGGGTAAGGAGATGTAACACAAATGTCCTGAGACTTCATCAAACTCTTCTCAGTTACACTCTTGTCCCCAAATCACTTGGCAGTGAACAGGTTATAACACATGATGGCAGATGATGGAACATGAGGGACTCACTTCTTATAATGAACAGAGTTAGTCAGTGAAGGAAGGTACAGAAGAACCTAAGGGCTGTTAAGAGAAAGCATAAACCCAGAAAACAACATGTGCTTTCATAAAGATTGTTTTCAGCAGACCAGGTGAAATGCTTCCATGATGTTACAGAAAAAAATAAAGAAAATAATCTAGGTATACAACAGAAAGAAGGAAAACCTTTTGTGCAATGGAACTACAGTATAAATTGTAAAACTCCCTTTTCATACTTAGCTGTGAGATAAAAATGGCAGAAACAGCACACGGGAGCAATTACTTCTTTTTTAATAGTGAATACTTTTTCTATCCATTGAATCACTTCTGAATTAATGTAATTTATTTTCTTGTAATTAATTGAAGTTTCACTTAAAGTCAAATAACTGAGACATCATGCACACAAATTTCAATTTGAGCTGAAGGAAGAGTTGATGTGTCTTTCAAGTAGAACTGATTGACTGTGAGAGAAAAGATAAATTCCTCTTTTGGAAAGATACAAATTATTTTGGTTAACTTGGTTTTAGTAATTATTTATTTATCTGATGGAAAACCCCAGTAGCTTCACAAATAATTTCCAGAACTCTGGCAGGCTTGGTGCCATGACCAGTTTCTTGGGCAGCCTGTTCCAGTGACTTACAGCTCTCTCAGTGAAGAACATTCTCTTAATGTCCAGTCTGAATTTCCCCTGATGCAGCTTCATTCCATTTTGTCACGTCCTATGTCTGGTCATACTGGCACCAGGAGTTATGTAAATGAAACAATTTTCACCTTTATCACAGAAACAAAAACACAACACAACACAAAATAAAAATATTAATTTTCTGGCCAAACATATAAGGAAAGTAGAAGGCTTTGACAGTTATTGAAGGTATCAGTGCTCTAAATAAGGACAACATGCTTCATTCCTATTCACAAGCTAAACCTGACTTATATTACCTAAAGGACTCTCATTATTTTTCAGTCTTGTTCTCTTTCTGCGTCCTCTTGGAGTATCCCTAAAGTTGTACAAATCACTTAATCATCTCCATTGTTCAACAATGCCTCGCTTTTTCTTGTATCTCCTTTTGAGCACATTGAGGATCAAGCCATAGCAGAGATAAAAGGCTGAAGCCATCGTGACCTACTGAATTTGGTATTAAGAAGAGGGATCTTCCTCATGTCTGGGCTGGGCACACGTTCCCAGTAAGCCCAAGGCAGTCTTTGGGAGGCCAGGGGGGTTTCTGTGATGCTGTGTTGGGGTGTTATTGGGGTCACCTTCACAGACCCTCCTCTCTGCATGGAGACCAGCTTCTTAACACATAGTCTAACATTTTACCAGCATAACAGACAAAATTACAAGACTGCTTTCAGTGATATTCACTTATAGTCCAATTTCTTGCCAAAAAAAAACTTGAATTTTGTCACTGAAAGTGTCACACTATAAAACAACTTCCTGAGCATCCACTCCTTTTCTTTTATGTTACATCTGGGGGCTTGTGTCTACCCTTTCCCACCCCACAGTTCAGTCCATTCAGAATAACTATTCACTGTTGTTACAAATAACAGCTAAAATAAAACAAATCTAGGCATTAGTACTTGTATAGACAATTCCTATCACAGCTGAAACAAGCTAGAATGTATTCAGGCTGAAATGAGTCCAGAGAAACCCTGGCAGTCAGTACAAAGACTACAGACTTTTTCTAACAGCAAAAACATGACCTAATTAGCTACACAGTGTTGATAAATTTGAAAGAGTAAAAGAATTTAAAATCTGCTTTGAAAGCATTGATTATCCTGGTATATATTAACTTTGTATAAACCTATCTCTATTAAATTATTTCTTCAGGAAGCTTGTTCAGAATAGCTACATAGGAGTCACAAAATGTTATTGTACCAAAGTTCAAGACATTCTGTACAAAATAATTTTCATTGTAGTGATGCTTGTGGAGCAATTTTCTAAGCTGGATTAGTCAGATCTTACTTTTGTTCTCTTGCTTGTGTAGAACACCTAAAGATGTCTCTTTGTGAGTTTGGTTGAGACTGACAATTCAGATCATTTAGTGAGAATGACTTTGTAGCATTAATGTTTTTTTTTCTGTCTGTTCTGACATAGTAAAAGTGACTTGGATGAAAAATTATTGTTAGAGGAAAGCATAAGACAAAAACATAGATGTTTGGTTTTAATTTCCTTGCTGAGATCACTCACTGTAAGCTCCTATTCCTCATGTCCATTCCTGATAAAGACCTTGCAGAACCCTCATGCAGGATTTCAGCCCAGTTTATTGAAATGGCTCAGGACCATGGCTCAGGGCCTTTCTCAGCCACCTGTCCTGGTGTCACTCTCCACCTCTATCCCCACTCTGCATCTTGGGTCCCATTCTGCTCGAAACTCCCACCCAGCTCTGCCCCACTCACAGTCCTCTCCCACCTGTAAGCCCTGGGCAAATTTGTTCTCCCATCAAACACCAGCAGAAAATTGTATTCCTGTAAATTTCTCATAATAAACTTCACAAAGTAACTTTCATTTGTAGTTATAAACCAAGTCATTTGCACAGCTGCATAGTGCAGTCCATGTTGATTTAGATCCATTGATAGCCTAATTCTGCCTCAGTATATTTTCTCACAAACATAACCTTATCTATTACAGGCATGTCAGTCTGGCAGTATCAACAGTTCTTTAAATGTGTGTCGGTCACATGTATGATCACACGTGTGTTGAGCTCCGTTAAGATCTGGCACTCAGGCAGGCAGTCTAGACTACGTACAAGCAAATTAACATTTAAGGTCTCTTTGTAGCAGGGTTGCCAAATATTTTTACGTCACTAACATTCATGAAGAGGCCACTTTATGAACGAGGAGAAGTAGCAGCAGAAACTTTAATCAATATGGTTTGACAGTTGTAGTGAAGTCTGCTCTTACTCCTACTCTATGCCTTGTTCTCACAAGAAAGCAAATTACAGATATATCAATGTTCCAAATGAAAGTCATCATTTAATAAGGTGTTTCTATAGAAAACCATATATTATCTCCCATTTTAATAGTCATATCAGCTTTTTTGATAACAAGGTATTGTAAAAAATACACAATGCCAATGGACATGGATGCATTGAAGCTAAGCTAGAGTACCTTTTTGAATTTTGTGTTTTACTTGTGACTTTGATCCTACAATTGATTCCTGGGGTTTTATTATTGTTTTTAAATTTGGTTTGTTAGAAGCTGAAATAACGAGAAAACAGGATAAAATGGGAGGGGAAGCCCAAGTTCAACTGGTTTAAATTTTTTTAGAGGCATATGCATAAATGAATTAGAATCCTGACTGACTGGAGAAAGAGGAAACTGAAGTTACACCAAAACGGTCTGAAATAGCCTCTGAAATGTCATATATATTAGACTATTACTTTTGGGACCCTAAGTCTAGTTAATTTTCACTTGACTTTAGTAATCTGAAGGTCAAATTGTCTAGACATTCCTTATACTCAATGGAGATAAATTTATGCATCCAAAGGTGACTCAGGTCTTCCTAACATAGGTAAAAAGACAGTAAAATTAGCTGAACACAATAAACAGAATGAAAGATGAAGATATTAATTTTCTTATGTATATCACAGAAGTTTTCTAATCTATACGTAACTCTGTGTTCATTTTTTAATATTATTTTTTAATTCATTTTAAAAATTGTAAATATAAACAAAAACTGATAAATTAACAAAAACAAACAAAACAAAACAAAACCAAAACAAAACCACAAAACCCAGAAACCAACCAATCAACCAACCAAAAAAACCAAAAAAACCAAAATGCACAGTCCTAGGAGATAAGGGGTGTTGCGTGAATGAGATTAACATCAGAGGCTATATAATATTTTAACAAGCACTTAAAAATAGGGTAGGCATGTGGGAGGAGATAGAAATAAGCCAAATTTTTGCTCTTATTGATAACAGGGAAGTGAAAGAGAAGAGGCAGATCTCTGGAGAAGTATTACTGGATTACACCTCTTTCAGTTTTCTGTGTTTTCTCACATAACTTTTGCTACTACAAAGAAAAGAATCAGCCTAGACCCATCAATACTGTGCAAGTGATACGTTCAGATTTACAGATATTTAAAAGTTAGAAAGGTTGGCTTTAGAATTGGTATTTCTTCTGCAGAGGTGTCTGGTAAACAGTTATGTGCCAATGCCCACCATTTAAGTATTCTAAAGCGAGATGTCAGCAAACTGCATCTGAGCTTGTCAGTCCATCTCCTGTGTTCTGGGCCTAGAAGAGGGCAGTGGTGTCTCTGCCAAGTATAGTGAGACCCTGTATGGAGTGGTAGCCACTCGGCAGGCAGACTCTGCTCCTGGGATCGGGGCTGGTAGTGCACTGGGAAAAGGAGGGAAGGTATCTTTTTCTAACTTCATTTGCTCCCCAGCTTTGGCAGCTGCCATGGCTTGTGGGGAAAATATTGCCTGTGACCACCAGAAGAGACTACACTACACCAAGGTTGCTCAGCTGTCAGGGACAGGGTGGGAAGTGACTGGCCGTGGGTTTTGGTGCTCAGCCCATCTCCAGTGCCAGTTGTCACCCTGCAGGCAGAGCCTGTGGGCACACCCAGGCACCCCCACTGACAACACCAGCAAAACATGCTGTTGTGGAGCAAGGAGGGCATGAAAGCTCAGCTGTAGGAGGGCACAAGGCACACTGTACTTTTCAGGACCAGTGGGTGACTGTCGTTGTTAACTTGGGTAGGTGTCCCCAGAGGCTGCTGTCACCCACCTGCTGCTCCCTGTGGGTGCAGAACGTTTGCCTACACGACACACACGATGTGCTGCCTCTCCTGCACTCATGCCAGAGGCACTATTTACTGATGTAGATGTGCCTCAGACTCAAGGAGATACACACTGAATATATTCTCTCGAGCAAATTCCTGGAACAACTATTGGCCTCAGCTACTGCTTGGGAAGGATCAGTGCCCAGGCCTTTGTTAGAGTACGTGTGATTTTCAGAATCTTCCCCTGTCCTACTGGTGTTTCCTCATTCCCACAGACCTATGTCTCCTGGGCATTTGTTTAGTTCCCACCAGATCAGTTCTGCCAGGCGTGGGAGTGGGTACATGACTGCTTCAGAGAAATGCAAATTCTTCCCGGTACACTTTGCTCCAGAACAGAGCCTAAAGCAGATACTACTAATTAAATCACTCTGCTAAGTAAATTGCTAACACCTGAGTCATGCACCATTTTAATGCTCTTGCAAGAGAATTAGCTTCAAGAAAACTGGTATGGATTACTGAGAAAAAATTACTTTCCCAAAATATAATTTAGGTTAAATGTTCCTTTCCTGAAATGCCTGCTGGGAGGGACTGAGATATATCGGTGCATTCTGATTAATTCCACAACTGAAGTATGGTATCAATGACAGCATTGGAGATTTCTCTCCTAGAAAGCTCTCCAGAAAAATTATGTTCTGTTATTGCCATAGGACAATGAAAATCCTGTTGCACTTTCCACATTATTCTTTGTTTAACAGCGAACAGAGTGCTTTTGCTCTTTTTTTCTTTTTTCATTATTCTTCTTGTACCAATAACACCATTATCTATAATTGACGAGATTGAGTCTCCTATAAATTGCCTGTGAGCAGAACACACTCTTGTCCATGTTTACCATTCTTTGTGCTAATGATTCAGTGGTTAACATGACAATCCATTGGTTATGGCACTATCTATTTTACTAAAAGGAAAATACAGAATTATTTGTACAGCTACACCAAAATGTGGAATGTCTCTTGTGGAAGGATTTATCTCACTGTTATAAACAAAGGAAACTCTCTAAAGGTTGGTTCAGGCCATCCTAAAGGAGTTATTTCAGACAGTTTGAGTGAATTATGTTCCCCAGATACCTCTGGAGAGTAATAGAAGCTACACTGCCTTTACACAGATAAAAGCATAAATGAAGGTCATCCTTTATATGCTGGGGTCTTAGTACTAATGAAGGACATGACTGCAGTAATATACTCCTGTCCTCTAGAGCAGTTTGTTTGCATGTACAAAGACCTTCCTTCATGTCCTCCCTCCTTCAGGCTCTGCTAGTTCAGTGGAGGAATATACTCCTTCTAATCTTTTTACCTGTAAATTATCTACTCTCCAAGGTCAATTGTGCATTCAGAAATCTTATCAATTTTTTTACAAAAAGTTCTGGGTATAGAGGACAAGCCAAGGTATACGAGCAGGTGCTATAGTTGTCCATCTCTCCTTGCTCTCCATCTTTGGGCACACAGATTGTGCTTAGGTTTTCTCATTTGCTGCCATAGATGAAATCACAAGTCCAGCTCTTGGTCTCCCCCTGCTCTGATGGACGTGGTTATTGCAGTTTGGAAGTTACAAGGTAGTTTTTGTCACAGATTGGTGCTTTAATTTTCTTTTTGTTAGAGCTGTGTTTCAGTATTTTGTGAGTGATTATTCATCTGTGATACAATACTTTGGTGGTAAGGATGTTCTCCTGATCCAAGAGTGGGAAAGGCAGCCTGTTAGACAGAGGCATCAGAGCTCTAACTTTATCCTTTCACCGTAATTACCCATCTATATGCCTATGCTTGCGTTCACTGTGTTGCTCTGTATATGAGGTATGTTTGTAGGTAAACAGAATGGATGATGGATGTGGGCATCATCTGTGGTACTAGTGCAAGTTTAGTGACTATGTATCTGTTTCTGAGCACTTAGCCGAAGATTAGCACTCCTTCATATATTGTGTTTTAAGAAAAAAAAAATGTGTTTTCCTGCTAAATGTAAAATACACTTTACAAGCAATATATACTTGATTAGATTTCATGCCTTAATTCTAAGAATATTACCAAAAAAAAAAAAAAAGTATAAAACCAGAAATTAAAATTTGCCAGAAAAACTGACCTCAAATGTTTTCACTGCTCTTGCCACTCAACACCTTCTAAATTTAATGTGGCTTAAAATTTATTGTAAATAAGCTCTTTCCCTTTATTTGTCAGCTTTGGGCAGGAAACTGGTTTCTAAATATGTGAATAGATGGTGTAGAAGTCATAGAATCATAGAAGATTTAGGTCTGGAAGACCTAAAACATAATGTGGGAAATTTTGAGTGTATTTGACTAGTATATATTTTTAAGGGAAAGGGAAAGAAACTTTGTTGTTGGAGGAAACAAAAACAAGGAGTTGTCAAGAATATTATGTTTGAGAAATACTAAAAAATTCTCTATTAATAATTTAAGAGAAAAATAGAGAGAAATCAAAATTTTAAATGTTCCTTCTCTCACTGCATGTCTTCACTAACAATAATAATATCTGAACAACAAAGAAATCATTCCCTTTATTCTTTTTACATCTACTGTGATCAGAATTATAATCTCTCTCTCTATTGTTGACTTTTTAATTGCTTCACAAATATTACTTGTGTTCTTAAATACAATGAGGAGAGACTATAGGACATAGATGTTAGAGGAATGAACTAATGATCCGTTTTACACGTCATCTCACATCTGACAAAACAAAATTTGGATGTTACAAAGACAAATTGCCCACAGTGTAGCTCTTTTGAGAATTCCAGTGTCTGAAAGGATAATTCTGTGTTACCTGGGGTAATTTTAACCCTATATTTTGCAATGCAAGCTGGAAGATCAGTAACCACTTCAAGAAACACAAAAATATGAAAAAAAATGTCCAAAACATATTAAAAAAACAGAGCCTATTCCCTGTAGCATTTTGATATTTGTAATTCTAATTAAGCTGAATCTGGTTACTATTTTTTAATATTGTAGTTATCCATTTGTTAAATAGCATAGATAAAAGAAACTCTTATTAGATAGCAAAATGTTCATTCCAGAAATTTTCTGGGGAGATGTGAAAGAGAAGCAAGATGTCTTCAGAATTAAATGCAATATGAAATTATTTATTTAGAGTTTAATTATGGGTGTATCATGTAATCTCCATAGGCAAAGATGGTTGTTATATCTGGGGCTGAGAAACTGTTAGTAAGAGACAGGTAAGGCTGACCAAAATTTCTCTGGGAAAATAAATAATTCCAAAGATATCTTTGGGAAAAAAAGAGAAAGGCAAGTTTTTACCTGTGGACAACAGGTAGAGTAGTGACTGGGAAGGAGATCATGATGTGCTATAATTGTGTGTGTGTGTTGATGCTGAGGGGTTTTGGTACTCATCGCAGCCATGGGATTTGGTTTCCAACTCATCTTTGAAAGGCATTGTGTAAGTTTTCCCTAGTTTCTCCTTACGTAGCTACTGAGAAAGTACCTGGTGCACTAGATGAAGTGTCTTCCACTGCAAGAAGTTCATGTACAATCTGGAAATCATAATGGTTTTGTGAAGAGGTGTTTACAGTAGGGATAGAGGAGATGCACTGAAAAGCACTGTGTGTGTTGTAAATGCATGTTCTGGAGAAAAATCAGTCATTATGAATTACATAGCTGCCTATTACTTCATTCTTCAAATGTCCTCTGTGACAACCCAGAGAACATACATCTGATCGCCTTCTCTTAGATCTGGGAACAGTTTAGTGGATCTTCAGCATGTGAGGCATTATCTTAAAGAATTTTGGAGAGAAAAGACTTTGATCAAGACTTACAAAACTGTAGTGACACACCATCCTGATGAGCCTATACTGTGTTTTTTTAATTAACTGGAGGCCACTGGCTAATCATTTCCAATGAATTCTTGTGAGTTCCTTGAGAACACTGTGAGCGTGAAAAAGTAATTTAATTTAACATCTGAAACCTAATCTTTGGCCAAGTTCATGACTGCTCATGCAAACTTGGCTCTTGTGCCATTCCCCAGCTGGGGAAACTGCTGCCCACCAGCCCCTCTCTCTGCTCTGCAGTGGAGACCATCCCTCCCTGACACACTTTGCTCAGATCACTTGGATTGGATTAAACAATTAAAGATATAAAGGTTTAATTGTTCAACTTATTTTGGATGAGGCAACAGGAATTCATTTTAATACCTCAGCTAGATGTTCTGAGAGCACAGTAATCCGTCTGCAGGCAGATAGTGGTCAGCTGGAGGAAGACACTGCTAGAAAGTGAAGTATTAATTAGTAATTTAACATCTGTGCTTTGGCCTGAGTCTGTATTCCTGAGATCACAAGTGATTCTCTATTAACTACAAAAATCATATGCTCAAAGTAATTTTTAATATCAATTTAATAGATTTCAAATTTAATATTTGCAGTATTTATTAAAAATCATCCTTTTTTTTAGACAAGAAACATTTTGGTAGGATGTTCCAAGGCAGTTTAGTGTGTTAACTGCAGTGTTTGATTATTCGAACTGGTATTCAAAATAAGAATATTCTTTGGTATTCAGGCTTAAAAGAGATGTGAAAAGCTGAATAATTACTTTTAGCTTAGCCTTGCCACAAATGCAACATGACAGAGCCTTCACTAGTCAGCATTGTTATAGGAGTGATTTGAAACTTTAGCTAGACTTTTTCTCTCATTTACAAGAATTTAAACTAAATAAATACTTCCCGTCTTTTAGACGTACAAGCAATATTCAATTCTTTCTGCTTCATAGGTCTGGAATTGCCCTCTCATCTGTGGCTTTACATGTCACAACATCTCTAAAAACCTCTTACTGTTATTTTTATTACAAGGCTGATGAATTACACCCTTGTCTGCTCTGGCAGCATCTAAAGCTTTCCCTCTTCATCACATTTTTCAAAGACATCCTTCGGCTAGGTGAAACCTTCAGAAGTGCAGGGCTGCTCAGAGCAGGGCTCTAAGATGATTATTGGCACTCCTGAGCAGGTGAGCAGCTCCACAGGAGGTACCACCTCCCTGTGATTTTTGTACCATATGAAAGCACAGAAGCCATTTGATTCAGAAGTATGGGCCATTTGAAATATATGTGGTTTTGTCAGGTGTCTTCCACTGTTCTGTGTGTTCCCTTACCACCTCCAGCTCTCTTTGGTAAAGCCTATCTCAGAGGTCAGAGCCAGTGCATAAGGCATCTACACTGAGGACAAGATAAAAAACCATGTGACTGTTACATCCATACTAATATTTCCCAAATGTCTACGGTGTATGTGGTGATGACACATATGAGTTCTTAGAGCGAGGTAGGGGGGAGATAGCTGGAATACTACACAATCTCTAATGGACATTTGTCAAACTAAAGAAATAATGAATTGCACAAATGATGTTGATCTCCAGCTAAAGATGATAGGTCATGAAGGTAACATTCATCTTTGGTACTCATGGTCTACTGGCAGCTATTTAAAGATCAGTGCAGACCACTAAATAAAATGTTGATCATATCCAGATAAAAAAGGGTCAAAGAAATATGAAGATATCAATGAATTCAAAGTTTATTTATATACAAGTCTCCTTCAAAAAATGGACCCCTGCCACAGGAAGCTTAAGACTGCACCAGTCACTGGTCAAGTTCATTACTCATTATTTAAAATGCTTGTTCTAATCTCTGTGCTGGAATAAATAAATATGTTGATTCTATTGCAAGTCATCTGTACACAGAAGACTTTCTACATAAAAAGCACACAAGAAGGACAACAGATATTGTATGAAATTTCAACATTAAAATATACAATATGAACTAAAGACCAAGACTGATAGTAGCTGGTTACCTAAATTTTCAAGCGGTAAAGAGGAAATAGTGAATGAACTGAGTCTCATAACCACAGTGCTTCCTGCCCCACCCACTGCTCAGGCCATGGCTCTCATATATTGCCACTTATGAAATAAGGGTGCCATAACTGCAAACTTTTGTATTCCAGTTTAATTCTGCAAACCTCAGAATTTTCGGGCATTGGATTCTGTCCTAACTCTTGTTCGCTGATGGATGATATAACACCAATGGACTGAAATCACTTTGTGACTATGCCTTCTAAGCTACCAAGTCACACATTGCTGAGAGGAAATGACATGCAGCTTACGGAGCTTGTTTATACACTAAATACAAGTGCGGAAGTGATTTCAGCTTTGTTATTGCTGATAATGCTCAAGGAGAGGATACAGACATCAAAAAAAATCTGAATTCCTGTTTAATTAAAATCAGCCTTTGAGCCTATATCTACGTGCCATCTCTCAGATTGCAATGGAACCTGGACAAAATGCTCAGATGAAGCAGAAAAGCAACTAACATTATTATGATTATTAGCAGCTTGATATTATAAAACTAGCATGAAGAGATCACACTGATAAATTGAAGTATATGGATAGACAGGCAAAATCATGGAATTCAAGTCAATACCTATTTCAGGCTCAGTTTTATTTCTCTCAAAATACTGTCTTTCAGAGAAAGTGTTTCATTTAGACTGAAAGTGTTTCATTTTCAGTAAATATTCTCTGGTTTCCCTGAGTCTTTTAATAGCAGACCCACTTTTTTCCATGTCACAAATTTTCTCCTTGCCTATTTCCCTCAACCACTTATTTCCTATGATCTGGCTGTTATTTAGCAAAGACTGTCTCATACAACAATGTAAAGGGCTTGTGTCTTTTTCTGCTCAGTTATTGTTCCTCAAGTCCCAGAATCTCTTTGTAGGAGTTGTATCTCCCAATTCAATTCAAGTGAGAAAAACCAGCAGCTTCTTCCATGTCTGGATATGTCCAGGTCCTTTATAACATGCCCTGCTTCTTTGGCACAGGTAGGTTAAAGAGGGAGAGTTTAGAAACAGTATGGGTGAAGGGAAGGTGGGAAAGAAGACATCTACAGATCCTTCTAAAAATTTAGGAGGTGAAATCACAGTGTGTGCGTGTGTGTGCTTATTTAGTTCAAGCTTCTTTTGACCTAATTTGCCATTGTTTAAACAGTTAATGACAATTGTTTACATTACTATGTTAAATATCCTTCCACTTCTATCCAGAAGTAAAAAGTGCCAAACAGAACTGGAATGACATTTCTGGATAGAATCTTAGTCATATAAAAATGAGAAATGGCAAAATTCCCAGGTGGAATTTTAACAAATATACTAAAAACCCTGGCAGTTGGGCTAGACCGCACAGGATAATACAGTTTACACTGTCAGAGGGCAAACAGTTCTGTGGTGGAGAAGTATCAGCCTGGATGTTGGCAGGCTTTCAGTGAACTACTCTGTTCTACTGCAGGGGTCTTCCTGGGAAAGCACCCCCACTTGTCTCTGAGCTCATGATTAACTGCTGGCAATACGGAATGTATGAGTCTGAGTGCTGATGAGCTGAGGGAAGAAATGAGAAGTATTGCTGGACTCATTCTGGCTGCTTTGCTGCTGCATAAGCTGACAAGGGTCACCACTGCCATCTGCATGTCTGCATGATCTCCAACCCAGCTGGAGGGCAACAGTGACTGCAGGGCACAGAAGGGAGTAGCCTCTCAGGGCAGATGGGAATATCAGCATCTTGTTATCTATGGGGCCAAGACATGAAACAGGCATATGACCTGCCCAGCCTTGTCCAGGACTAAGTGCTTCTGACGCTGAAGCAGAATTCATGAGCCAGTTGATCTATAGGTAAGGCAAGAGTGCCATGTGAGGCCATTTCTTCAGTTCAGCTCGGCTCAGCTCACCCCATTTAAATTCAAGATGAGTCTTTGCCAATAAATCTTCGCCATGTCCACTGGCAAGGTAATATTCAAGCACCTTAAACCTCTGACTAAAGCAACAACACAGTTCTTCTAGCATCCTGCAATGCCTATACCCAAGAATGAATACTCATATTAGTTTGAACACTACAATCCACTGTCTTTGGAGTCAGCACAAGAAGGCAAGTAACCTCTTGGATTTGCATGCAAAGATCACACTTGCTCACACATCTCAGAGCCATGCAGACCACTCAGCTGTGAATTTTACTCACTCGTGCTGCCAAACACACTCACAAGGTAAGATACAGCTTTTCCCCCCAGCTCCAGCCCTCACTAGCCATTTCATAAATGTAAGCTTGAGTGTGCAGGCAACAGGCTCTGGAAGCGGAAGCCAACAGTTAGGAAGGAATTGTAATATGCCTATTGGCAGCCATGCAAAAGTCTGTGAGAAAGAATAGCTTCCTAAACATTCAAAAGGACTAAAATATTTGCCAGTTGGTTGTGCTGCATGTCCCTCTCTGACTGCTTCACCCCTAGACACAGCAAACAGGGAGTTTACAAAACATTTAGCTAAAAGCAAAGGATAAGGACCATGTGGAAGTTGCTGCTGCCAGGTTGAAGATACAAAGACAATATTTAAAATGGCCTTGCTTTGTGTTTGGATTTCCTTGTGGAAAAACAGACATCATACTCCACAAATGCAGTTTGGGATGTTCTTCCATTACCAGCAGAGATAAACCTTGCTGCTGCCAAAAGGAGAGGTCCTAGCATCCCAGAATGCCTGCCTGCCTTCCTGCATCCCTGTTTCTATCTATGATATACCACCCTTCCTTCATAGTGGCTCTTCTCCCCCCTTGGGGAGCCAGTGCAATTGCTAACTTCAGTAGAAAACTATCGTTGATGGGGTTGGAGTTGTTTTTCTGGGCTGTTTCCTATAGCTTCAGCCCTCTGAATCAGTTCACTAAGGACACACTTGATACCAGAAGGGCACAAGAAAACATCAAGAGTGCTAGTCAGGATGGCAAGACCCTTTTACAGCAGCAGTGAGCTGCTCTCATCCCTCTTCAGCCTTAGACATAAACATCTGTGCCACCTCACTCAGGGGTTCAGGGACCTGGACTCTGACCCGGGTCACACATACAGCGTGACCTTACTCCAGACAGGCTGTCCAGCTTCAGTTTCCTTTGGAAGGAGGCCATGCCTTTCTCCAGGCCACCTTGCAGACTGCAGAGCTCAGCTGCTGTGGTGCTAGGCTTGTTTTTTTGAAGTCTCCAATGTTTGCTCTTACTGTAAAGCGGTTTTTTTTCCTTCTTTTTCTCATGTTCAAAAAGAGGTGGATTATTTTTAGCTAATGTTTCTCCTTTTGAACTTGCATGCGGCCACTAAGTCAACATGGGAGAATTCTGCTTTGAAGGATGGATGTCTCAGAATGACAGGCAAGAGAGAACTGAGTGACAGTGGTTCTGCAATCCTGCATAACATGCAACGCACCACATTCAGAAAAGGACATAGGAACTGAAAGTAGGACTTCTGAGAAACTGGGGAACTTGGAATCTATGGCTCAAATCCATGTCATCTTCCATCTGAGGTTAGAGATGTTTATTAAAAAGTTCCATTGAAGACCCTTGTATCCCAAAGGTGCCTGTAGTTCTCTAGAGCAATTTCTGCCATTTCTTCTTTAGCTGTGAAACCACCCTTGGCTGGTAGGCCATGCAGACCAGGTTACCTAATATGTGGTGCTCTACTGAGACCTTTACATTGTGGTATGGGGGAACAAGGGGATAAGGCCACAAATCCATGATTACATGGGCCAGGTAGCAGCACAGATGATGGCTCTCTAATAAAGCTGGGATACCAAGTTCAAAAAATGAGAAATGAGTAATTTGTATAATCAGCTATGTCACTGAAATTATAGGGACAAGATGGGCTAAAGGAAGGGATTCTTCCCTGGAGTGCTGAAGTTCTGCATGGATGCCACACTGAGAAAACTGATGGACAGCTTCTGGAGGTCCCTTCTCATGTACTACAAGGAATTACAGATTACTGCCCCTCACAAAGAACCAGGTACCTTTAGCACCTCTGGAAAATGAGGTGGTTTTTACCCAGTCCAGTTTAGGAATGAAAAAAACCAGCATACTGTCCAATAACATGATTGCGAAATCAGGGGATTTTGGGCAAGGTAAACTGTCATGTGTTAGCTTGCTTCTAAAACCAAATTTGTTTTCTGTGTTTCTGTGGGAAATCAGAGGATGTTATAAGCTGAGTCATTCCATTATTGACTTTAGTAAGCACAGCACTGATATAAATAGTGAAACACTGGGGAGTCTTAGACAGAAGAAGAGATTGAGGTCTTCTAGCAAGGGCTGGTACGACAGGGAGACAAAAATGAAGACAAAGATCATTCTTTTCCTTGAGTTGCTATATCTTTTGTGTTCTTCTGCTTTTCCAGTGGTTCCAGAAAAGAAAGAAGAAGATACACAATTTGCTAAGGTAAAGACTACAGGCAGAACTTAAGAAATAATTTATAGAGAAAATGAACATACTGACGTATTAATGATACAGAATGTTTTATTATATGCATTTGAAAAGAAAGTGTTAGTTCTAAACTATTTTTTTTCTTCCCTATCAGAAATATCTGGAAAAGTTCTATGATTTTAAAGAAGAGAAAAGTTCTCTTCTTAGAGCAAAGAACCTCAATCACATGGCTGACAAAATCCGAGAGATGCAGTCATTCTTTGGGCTAGAGGTGACTGGGGAGCTGAATCATAGGACACTGGACATGATGAAGCAGCCTAGATGTGGAATACCTGACATCCGTTCATACAGCACCTTCCCACATAGCCCTAAGTGGAAGAAAGAAGATGTGACATATCGGTAACATACATTAAAGCATGTTTTTCTCTACACTACTGGAAAACTTTGTAAATGCTTGGTGGAAGCAATGTCAGCAGGTCCTTTACTATTCATTCCTGCATATCTCCATATAAAAGCTCCATTTAGGACAAAAGGGCCATGAATGTGGGGACTAGTCAGGCTCTCAAATAGTGACAAAAATACCAAAATAGTTTACATTACTTAGTTAACAGCCTACTAAATAATATACTCGGTGAATAGAAGGGATGCAACTGAGAGTTTATGTGTTAGAGTTTCTGAAAGACATGAAAGAAAACGGTGAAAGTTTCATCTGTTATGTAGGCAAATATTTTGAAAAGAAACAACTCAAGACACATAGATAATAATAACTATTAATTAAAATATTTTATCTTGATACAATGTGTCCCAGTCACATGTGATCTGGTTGGTTTTAATTCATTTGTCCTTATTTCACAGGATTTTGAACTACACTCCAGACATGCTGCAAGCTGATGTAGAGGAAGCAATTGCAAAAGCCTTCCAGCTCTGGAGCAGTGTCACCCCTTTGAGATTCACCAGGCTCTACACTGGTCAAGCAGATATAATGATTTCCTTCGCAGCTGGATGTAAGGGGATTCTGTTGCCTGGGAAAGGTAGTATTTGTCACTTTTTCTTACCAAGATGATGAAAAGTATAACTTTTTTTTTCCTCTTATTTTTAGTTCATGGTGACTTCTATTCCTTTGATGGTCCAGGGGGAACTCTGGCTCATGCTTACCCCCCCGGCAGTGGAATAGGAGGAGATGCCCATTTTGATGAAGATGAAAACTGGACCAAATTTACTACCTATAGTGGTAGGTAACCTTAAATATTGTGTTGCCTGTTTTTTAATAGACAGAGTTGTCTTGAAGATGCTGTAAAGTCACATATGCCATGGCAGTACTTCCAGTATTTAGAGAGATGTAAAACACCAGTGTAATTTAGTAAAATAATGCTGCATATTTTGATCTGGGCTACAGTCACGACAGTTTCCTGAAGTTAATGCAGACAGCAATTACAGCTTTAGTGAAGGAAATGAGATTAGTATGGAATAACAATATTGGGTAATCACGACGTCGTAAGACAGGGAATTTTCACCCTCAGGTAATGACCTTAAAAGTTGTAATATAGCCTCTCCCTTTTTTTTTTTTTTTTTGCCTGATTTAAAATGATGCACATCTTTAACTTCTGGAAAGGAAAAAAAAATCATGAGTTTATTGCTAAAAGTTATTAAATGAATCAGTGAAGTGTTCTGGTTTCCAGCAATCCCCAGGGATTATGTTACATGTTACTGGGCTTTGTGAAGTTAATTACCAAGTAAATTCCATGTCATTTATGAATTCCAGAAATCAGTCTAGATGACTAAAATGTTCTCACCTGGTTTTTAATAATTATTAACATTAAAGAAAATTTGCCTCTTTGTTGGCAGGAAAATTCCTGCAGCATGGACAAAAACTATTCCCAGAATGATTTCCAAGTGAGAAATAAGGTTTTATAATTCAAAACTCATTTCCTCTCCAGGATGCCAGAGAGCCTCTTAGTTGGGACATAATTAGATTTCGCTGGTTTTTTAAGATCACAAACAATATATCATGCATGAGAGGATGGCACCTCTGTCCCACTGTCATGCACAAAAATATTACTCAATGTTTGTTCTTTGTGCTTGGTTTTTTTTAGGATACAACTTATTTCTCGTTGCTGCTCATGAGCTGGGTCATTCACTAGGTCTTGGTCACTCCAACGTCTTTGGTGCTTTGATGTATCCTATTTATATGCCCAAGGATACACGGGACTACCAGCTTCATCCAGATGATATTGGCGGCATTCAAGCCCTCTATGGTAAGCAAGAAAAATCCTTTTTTAGTGAATGATGGATAATAATTTATAATTAATTTTACCCAGCAGCTAAAATGTACTGAATTTTTTACTGGAAGAAGGATACTGTGGTTTAATTTCCTGTTACTATTTTTGGGCAAACCTCTTGGGGTTTTTTGTGGCTAACGGTCTGCATCTGCAAAATAGGCTGTATTCATGCCATTGAGTGAAAAGATCCAAGTCTTTCTCCAGTGATACCAGAGGAACAGCCCATGTTTGCAGTATTAAACTCTATCTTCCACAAAACGATGGTCACATGCCAAGTAGCCTATGCGTTTGGCTTCTTATGGTACATCCTTCAGCTCTGCAACATGAACTACTCTGATCCACTTTCCAATTCCACACTTATCTGTTTTACAAAGGACCCCCCAGGGAATCTCCTGTACTTCCAACAAAAGGCTTTCCCCCACAAGAACCTACTGAAATGACACCCGCAGAAGCACCAACCGAAATGTCACCCCGGCAAGAACCAACAGAAACAACACCCTCCAAACCCCCATCAAGACCTGAGGACTGTGACCCTCATCTGACTTTTGATGCTATCACCACTCTCCGTGGGGAAACACTGTTCTTCAAAGGCAGGTAAGTGCTTTTATTTCTAACAATACCTTTCCATGAGACTCACAAAGCATAAAGTTCATTTTAAGGAATTTATCTTCCACTGGTTAAAAGGAAGATAACTTCTTATGAAAGTGTTAAGGCAAATTTGCTAAATTTTTCTAGCCCACCTGGGCTGGGTGAACAACATGGTTTTCTGATGGGTGAGTAAGCCATCAGACATTATCACCCACATCTGTTAAAACTGTGCAAGGCTCAGTAATTCCAGTGTAACTCCTCATCCTGTAGCTGCTTCACATGCAGCACTGTCCTCATCATACCATCCAGTGTATGGGCCAGGGAGCTGTGGAAAATGTCACTTTTGGTGTCATTCTGACCTAGGAGTCTGCACTAGACCACTGCCTAGTAATGTCTATAGGGAACCCCTGCTGTTACAGGTGCCCACTTTTGGGACACACTCTAACACTAGCACTGTAGGAGGTTGTTGGCAGGACACATCCACCCTGGTGAGGGAGAACAGAATGTCAGGCCCAGGATTTCACCTGCTTCTTGTGTTGGTAGTTCTGCTTTGATTGAGCAAGCTCCTTTTGATGATAGGGGTGTGATTTTCCTTTTAAAACATATGATGAAGAATTCTAGCTTAAAATTGTAATCATTTTCAAGGAAGGAGAGAAAGGAGCAGTTCTCTCTTAAACTGGGTTTTAACATGTTCTTCAACATATATTTAATTAACATTTTTAACCAAACTGAGACGAAGAATGTAACTGTGCCTACCTGCATGAGTCATGGCAAAGAGAAAGCTGCAATTGTCACCCTATCACAGATACCACAGGTTGTCCTGGACAAGCCATCAGGATGCCAATGGATAGGTACACAGGGCCACCAGCTCCAGGTGGACCCTGCTTGAGCCAGCAGGTTGGACAAGATGACCTTTAGAGGTCGCTTCCAACCTCCACTATTCTGTGACCTCAGAACAATGCATAGTAAAGGACAACCATCTGCGTGGGAGCAGGGCAAAGTGAAGCACCATGATCACAAAAGGGGTGATATCTCTGGCTCATAGGGAGCACTGGCTCCAGAACCCAGACAGCAGGCTTTAAAGTGTGTTTCTGGACTCCCTATTTGCTAGTGAAGTACAGATAATGAAATATTGCTGTTTTCATTTCTATCAGCTATGTCTGGCGCAGAAGTCCATATTTCTCAGAAATTGAGCACGACACCATCTCCTCTTTCTGGCCATCGCTGATAGCTGGCTTTGATGCTGCTTATGAGGTTGACAAGACTGATCGAGTGCTATTTTTTAAAGGTATTTCTCTTCCATTTCCATCAGTCCTTTTTATGAATTAATGAAGTTATAGTAATACTGCTAAAATGTTATTTAATAATAATGGAAGCAATATTACACTAATATTCATACTAATTCTATTACTAATACTGGCACTATTAGTGGCTATTCTTAATACTTAAATCTATTTTGATTTTGAAAATGCTGTTACTGCCATTAACTTATTCTGCTTCACAACATTTCTATACAACATGATATTACTCTTCTTTGGTCAGTGAGAGAGAAGATCATGGCTGAGATGAAATTTGTTGCTACAGTAATTATTTAAATACATTTTAAAAGGTGTCAAACACACCTAAAGATATACCTTTAAGTACTGAGTATATAACTTAATAACTTTCTATAAAAAGTGGAAAATCCAACATCTGTGAGATATTCAAACTTATGTGTGCCCTGGAGGGGCCCTAAGGTTTTCAGATGGAGATTTCTGCTGTTTGATGGCATTTACTACACAGAAAGCTCAGGGACTTTGATGAAAAGCAGAGCAGACTCCTCAAGAATCCCTATAACTTTTTCTGTTTTCATGTAGGTGACCAGTACTGGGCTGTCAGTGGCTACAGTATAGAGCCAGGCTTCCCCAAGCCCATTCAGAACCTGGGCTTCCCTACCAGCGTCAGGAAAATTGATGCAGCTGTTCATGACCAAAATACCAAGAAAACCAATTTCTTTGTAGGCAACAAGTACTGGAGGTAAGGCTCTTTTCTCTTCTGTACAGCAGATAACGAAAATAGCTTTTAAAATCAAGTTACATTAGTATTTGTACAGTAAGTTCATATCCTCTTGTTGTCAACCTCCTTGGACTGTAAAAGCTGAAACTCAGAGGCATTTACTCAGTTTTTTTTTACTCAGGTCTTTTCATAAAACATGTAGCACCTGATGTAAAGACAACTTTCATTTACCCTTACCAGCCTCTTATTAACAAGCAAGTTGGCTTTGTTAATTAATTAGGAAGCAGTATGAAATTTGTATAAAAAGACAATATGAGTAGACTTTGTCATCATATCATGTATTCATTCAGTAGCTATTAAAGGGCAGAAGTGCTCTGTGAAATCTATAAATGACAAATCAATCAAGCAAGCTATGGAAGGACATTAAAATATTTACTTCTTAAGAAATTTCTTTGTTCAGCTAAGTAGTACAGTAATCTTACCTTTATAATTAATCTGCAATAATATCTTAGAAGAGTATTATTACACCATAAGTTTGCATGTCTCTTATGGGGTCACTTCATAAACTGTGTGCTGTAAAATCAAAATATTAAGTTTAAATAATTATTGAAGTCTATTGCTCAGTATAAGCCCTATCCAGCCTTATTGTCAGTCTCTGGGAATGAAAGTGAACCCTTTAGTCTGATATTCTGAAAACAGCCTTACATAGGCCACTAAAGATGTAAATATTCACACAGACAGTTCTATGAGATCACAGATGCTTCCAGTTACTGGATTTTCAGCTGAGAGTAGGTGTATTTTGTAAAAATTCCATCTAGTTTCAACACTGAACATGCCATGCTTATTTTCTGTTCTCATGCAATTTCTTTATTTAGTTTCAATGAAAATTCTCAATCAATGGAAAGGGGATATCCAAGAAAAATAGCAGCTGACTTCCAAGGGATTGGCCACGCAGTTGATGCTGCCTTTCAGAAAAATGGTAAATAAATTAAAATGTAATTAAAAAGAAGTAACCCAAAAGACCACCAACCAAAGCAAAAAATATGTATCTTTCAAATATATATATTAAATGTTTGTTTTGATTTTTTAATCACTCAAGAAAATATTAAATGTATAACAGTAGATATTAAAAAATGAAATATTAATTTACCAATATTCTGTCCTTCCATTTCTAGGATATTTCTACTTTTTCCATGGATCAAACCAGTATGAGGTTGACATGAAGAAAAAGAAACTCATCCGTACAATGAAGAGCAACAGCTGGTTTAATTGCTAGAAATATTAAGTGATGGTGTAGGGATTTATTTGTACCAGAAATGGTTTTACATGTTCCTTAGTTCTAAGCAGTGTTATTCAGCTGTGACTGTGCATCTGAGTCTGAAATGATGGTCTTTGACAAACCTAATTTAAAACCTTAAAATGTAAAACCTAATGTACAGTTTTAATTTATTTTGTTCTCCAACTATTTATTAATCAAGTTGTTTCTGAATAATAAAGTATTTTGCTCAAGTATAGCAGTGTTCTTTGCGTTCTGGTTCAGTCCACTGGAGACAAGGCACCTGCTACAACCACATGCAAGCCTGAGCAGCACCATCACCATTTTTAATAGGGCTCAGTGTCCGTGGAGGGAAAGTTAAAATGAAGCAGAAGTAGGAGGGCAGTTCTGGCAAACAATAAGAAATTACTCAGGGGACAGAGGAGGGAAGCAGACACTCAGGAGCAATGTGGGGGAGGCATAAAAGGTAAGAGGAGATCCTACACAACAGTGTGTGAAGGGAGAGACTGGAGCCTGGGACTCACCTGCCATGACCCCACAGCAAAGGAGGAGAGCAGTCAGGACAGGGCTGGAGACAGGTGCGTGCTAGTAGATGGGAGTATGGCAGTGGGCTGAGAGGACCAGTGCCCCAGTGCTGCTGTGGGTGGGTTTGGTGAGCAGAGTCATTGGTATAGCAGAATATGAGCCACCAGAGAGAAGGGTAGGTGTCCAGTTTGGGGATGGAGGTAGCATGAAGGAAGGCTGGGAACTGACAGGGATAGGATCACAGGGTCACAGGGAGTCAGTGGATTAGCCTGCTATGCTGTGACCGTGTGGCTTGGGAATGGAGTCAGGGCTGACAGTCCACCTTGCAATGCTGGATAAGAAAGCATGAACAAGAACTACTTCCCAGAGCAAATGAGCCAAAGTGATAAGAAAATCCCAGAATTTTCATGTAACTACCACACATGAATCCTCCAGAGGATGAGTGGCGAGACACAGAGGAAAGCACATCTTCTTTCTCTGTGCATCTTGTTTGGGTCCTCCTCACAGGGCAATAGCTCAGTGACCTTAAACACCCCTTGGGTATACCCCTTGGGGTATAAGAAAGCTTAGCTGAAGTCCATCCTATCTTTGAAGGGATTTAATCTCATCTCTCACAACGCTGATGGTGTTGACTCACTATTCCTCTTTGTCTAGCGGCATTGGCAAAGGTAAAAAGAGAGGATAGGAATGGCTGATAAGGACAGTATTCAGTTAACACAGCTCAAACCCCGTTAGGCAAAAATGAGGTTTGTTCCTGGTCTTCTTCACATGGCAGATCCCTCAGAGATCTGGTCAAAACACATACTAGCACCTGTTGCACCATCCAGCAGGGACAGAGGAAGCCATGTATCTCCCAGTGTACCCACAGACCCACTGTCCCACTGTGCTAGCAGATAAGACAAAGAAAGGCAGCAGAGATGTCTTTGAATGGGGCTTTGAAATACCTGCTGTAGTGGAAGGAGTCCTAGCCAAACACAGGGGGTTTGGAACTAGATGATCTTTAAAGTCCTTTCCAACACAATTTGTTCTATGATTCTATAATCTTGGAATATCTCTTCTCTGCCATGTTCTCCTCCTCATGTATGCTTTGTGCTGTGCTAGATTCACTCTGAGCACCTCTAAATGCAAGGTCTAAAATGAACATAGGTTAGAAGTGGTTTAAAAGTCAAGTAGAGACTGAACAGCTCAGCATTGCCACAAGGGCTGTGGTGCATCACTGTGAAGTCATGGACTGACAAGTGAGTGAGTTTACTTGGCAGCAGTCCAGGCAGGGCAGAGACACAAGAAAACTGGTGTTGCCCCAGCATTTCCCAGTGTCTTTCTCAATAGCTTGTGCTGTGTACACAGCCTACCCTGAAGAAATATCAGTTCAAGGACTTTAGATGACTCCAGGGTTAGGCAGGGTGCTTGTGAGTACTGTTTGTACATTAAAAATGGGGTTAATCCCCTTTGTTTTTAAAAATGCCTACATGCTTCGATATCCTAAATAGATGCCACCTTATATGTGATGGCTACCTTCAGAAATCAGGCCTTTAGGATCTGGTTGTTAGTTGAGACTGGAAAGTGGTTAAGAAAGAACAAAAAAGAGCATTTCAGCAGCAACAGTGAAGCAGAACACTGTTGATGTTTACAATTACTCACACTATATTAACATATTTCTCTTATTTATGGTTGGTACAGTTTTTTTAGTTATGACCTCAAGTAAATAGCAAAATTAAAATACTCCTTCCACCTCTGGGTATTAATTAGCTAGAACTCCCAGTATCTGAAAAATGAGTGATATTTACTTTGATGTGAAGGAAAATCTAGAAAGTGTAGCCTGGAGGATAAATGGAAGACAATATGGCATGGATTTCACCAGGGCAAATGGACTGGTGAGACATGTTAACCATAGAATTTCCATCTGTATTTCTGTTTTCTTAATGCCTTAAACTTTGAAATGAAAGAATGTTACTTTTGGTTTGTGAAAAGCAATGAAATTCCTGGCAAATATAAAACATAATTCAAATGAGATTAGAAACAGGAATGCTGGAGCTGCCTGTCTACACTTAGTGGGCAAGAGATTTCTTGTAACCATGATTTTCTTATAACTCACAAATGATTACTGGAATCTTGGGTACCAGAAGGGGAAATTTGTCCGTAAATGTTATTTCAAGTACTTATCTTCTGTGAATATGAACTTTCACTGAAACCTGAGGCCAGGCATGCAAAAAAATAGACACACAGAATAATCTTTTATGTCTGAAATTATTGACAGCACAATTGTTGTCCCAGACCCAATCTCTTGAACATGAAATTTCGGGCAAAAATGCCTTACTGACTTCACCAACAAAGAGCAATGATGACCTGTGTACAAGCTGACTGAAACCAGGGGGGCCCCCTCAGTGAATCAGCATTACCATGCTGAAGACTGTTATATAAAAGATAGAAGTAGGTCATACACTCATCTTTGTCCGCAATACATGTTTCTGAGGCTAGGTTTGTGCTGCCAGGTCTGAGGGTTTGCAGCACTGCCAGGAAGGAGGTCCCAAAGGCACTGAGTTAAGCAATGCTCATGGCAGCACAGATTTGCAGCTCAGAAGCTTCCTGTGCCCAGAACTGCTCTCCCAGGTTTTGACCACGGATCCTCCACTGCTACCAGAGTCCATCCTGGCCAGGACACTGAGGGTACATAAGTAAGCAGAGTGAGGGAGTTTCAAGCTCTGCATAGTTAAGGTTTTGGCTTTGCTGAACAATCCCACTTAATTACGTCCTGTTGAGGCTCTATAAGATGCTCTTTTGCTTTTCTCTATACTACAGTATGCATTAGTTCTAAAATATATAAAATGTTCATTAGCAATAACCTTGCCAAAAAAGGAGCAACTTCTAACATTTCTTGACAGTGCTACATTTCTTTCTTTGGTACAGCTATGAGGGGCTGGGGCTATGGGAATGCATCCAAGGCAAAAGGTTGACTCCAGAAAAGTGGGAGAAAAGGGCAGTCTTAGAAGCTCACTAAGGCACTTTTATAGGTTGAAAAGAGGAGAACACAACAATTTTCATACTGACCTCCTTAACCCAATCCAATAGATTGTCATTATATATTGTACTACTTATTGATAAAGCCACCTCGAAGGATGACATCAAAGATCTCTGTGGTTATATAGTTTTCTTCATAAAGCATATTCTAGGTTATTGACCTCTTGAGGATAGTGGCGAATAGTATCAAGAAAAATGAGAAAGAGGTTGACATAGTAGCAAAAGTATGTTTGAGAAGGCTGATGATCAGAAAACTACATACATTTTGTCAACAGCTTCCTAGATGGTTTTGATGACTTCTGAAGACCTTTTCATTAGTGAGAAAGATAAGCAAGGAAAATTTATCAAGTACTGCTGGCTGAAAAGCTGCTTCTTTCTTCTAGTACACATGGAGATAATATGGGAAGAGAAAAAATGTCGAAAGGCTATAGTAGGACTGTTAAGTCCCAGAAGCTATTTTTACAGAGAGGTATTGTGGGTGTGTAAACTGCACAGGAGAACTCTACAGCCAATATTTAGATTCCTCTCACCCACTCAGAGACACCTCACATAACTACACGAGTGGAGTCATCAACAGCTCCCTCAGGGAATCGCTTCCCCTTGGCTCAGCTGCCCCATTTTTGGGCCTTTTCCTGAGCCTGTCCACCTCCTTCCAGGGCTAGGGAGAGAGTCTCTACCCTAAGGGGAATGCTTCAGTTAGGCATCTGCTCTTACGATACAAGTTGTCAGTGACCAGAGAACCCCTGCAGAGTCCCACCTGCCGTGCCAGGGACTGCTCTTGTTTGAGCTGCCCAGACCTACAGTCCCTGATGTCCTCCCTGTGGATAGTCACAGGCACCCTGTGCTCTGGGGACCCTTCTGGTAACAACATAGTGCTCTTCAGAAGGAAATAATTTTAGCAAATACCTCAAGTGTATTATAACCTCTCATTTCACAACTCTGTGAAAGGGGGTTTATTTCTTGGCACATGAAACTTCCCACCTTCCCTGCAGTGCTGCAGGTGTACCCTAAATCCTGTGTCAGCCCTACAAAGAAGTCTCAGATACATAGGACTACCTTCAATGACAGTAGACATCTCTTTTCAGGATTCCCAGGGACTTCACCATCACCACTGCTTTGTCCTCATTTGTGGCAGTGCATGGAGGGTGACTTGACTGGGCGTGGAAAAGTGGACCCAAGTACTGGAGTAGATCTGTTGTTGGGTCTCAGTTCTCACCACCAGTGACAGACATGGAGAACAGAGGAACCTCTCCTTTGACTATGACAGTTTGATCCAGAAAACTTCAGTGCTTTATTACTGACAATGAAGGAATGGGACTGCAGACACACACGATTACATTTTTGGGATTCTCCACAGATCTCTTTCTGTGCTCCTCTTTTATTAACCTCCTCGGGTAAGAAGCACCCGGCGTTGCCATTCAGTTAACTCGAATTCCCAGGATTTTGCTGACCTGTTTTTTTGATTTCAAACGTTCACACACTACCATTCTGTGATTGTTTTCAATCACAGTATAAACCATGCACGCTATCATGCAAACCATTCAGCAGTTTTCCATTTTGAGATCACAGCACTCTCCATGACAAAACACCACTCAAGGTCGACCCTCCTTTTTGGTTCTAGTTAAATGAATGCAGGGGCAGGCTGGCTCAGCTTGTTCCCACACTTTGTAAAACCTTATAGTAAGTATAAAAGGAGACTGTGAAATACAAGGTGATTGGGCAATTCTCTGAGAACACTGGAAAAACTGCTGAATAAAAGTAGCATGCAAACATTTTGGCTCAATTTTTTTACTTTTTACATATGCTAGGAGAATTTTTTTCACATTTCATTTCACCTTTTCCTCCAGAAGAAAGGAAGTTTCATCCATCTGATAACAGTATTAAAGAAAAACTGCATAAACAAAGCACTGCTTCATCAAGCAGGGATTTATAGCACTGCCAGGACTATATCAAAGGGAAAGATGGTAGCAGTATAATAGCCTCCAAAAGTACATGCTTCTGTACAAACAACTGCAGATAAAATAAAACAAAACAAAACAAAAAATGGAACCCCACTCCCAAATAATAAAAAAAACAACCAACCACCCACAACAACAATAAACACCTAGAAGACAAATTTTCTGCTTATCAGAAAATTCTAGACAAATACTAATTTTAAATGTATTTTGAGTTAACTGCAAAAATGATAATATAATGTAAAAACTACCATTAAGGGGAAAAAAATTCATACAGGCTTTAACAAACTCAATTGTTAAAGCCATAGAACAGAAGAAAAAGCAGCAGAGGCATATGACTAAATGGTGTTAGTATAATACCTTATGAGCTTCAAAAGCAAACACCATTGACTGTCTTAAATGATCTTTTTTTTTTTTTTTTCTTTAGAAGTATCTGGAAAATTACTATGTCTTTAAGAAAGATGGGGAATCTTTTGTTTGGAAAAGTAATAGCCCAGAGACCAAAAAACTAAAAGAAATGCAGGAATTCTTTGGGCTGGAGGTGACGGGAATACGAGATTCTGGCACTTTGGACTTGGCATGGAAACCTCACTGTGGATTCCCTGACATAGCTGGGTTCTCCACCTTTGCAGGAGAGCCAAAATGGGCAAAACAAGTTCTGACATACAGGTAATTACAGTGGAATTCTTCATGTCGAGACAGCATACTCCACAGTGCAAGTGGTAAAAACACAGCTGGTTTTCTATCTTATATTTTGAAGGATATTAAACTACACACCAGACCTGTATTCACCAGATGTCAGTGCAGAGATCAAGAAAGCATTAAGTGTCTGGAGCAGCGTGACTTCACTGAAATTCATCAAAAAGGATAGAGGTGATACAGTCATAATGATCTCCTTTGCAGCCAGAGGTAAAACTACAGGCAACCATTATGAGTTACGGCCATTTTACTGCCTGTCTGAAGCAGTTGACTTGAAATGCTAATGATTTCTTCCCGTAGATAGCAGGTGTGAAGTTCAGAGTCAGGTTGAACAAGCAGACAGAAAACACAGTTCTTGCTCAGGGTGCTATGGCTATAATTCTTGACAATCTTTGGGGGAGGGTATAGAGGCAGATGAGGAGAAGGAGAGGGAAAATAAACGTAAGGAGCTGCCTGTAGTTCACTGGATCTATACCTAGCATAGTCTGCCCAGTGTGTGAATGAACACCCTGTCAGCTCTGTATGGAATTTGCTCCTCAGATCACAATGATTTCATCCCCTTTGATGGCCCCAGACAGTCCCTCGCTCATGCCTATGCACTCAGCAGGGACACTGGTGGAGATGTTCGCTTTGATGAGGGTGAAACCTGGACCAAAAGCATAGAGGGTAGGCAATTAAGTTCTCCAAGCCCTTGTTGAAGCGAGTTGCACATGAAATCAAGGGTGCAGTGTCTGTCTCTTCTCTTCCTTAAGTGCTTTCTGCTGATTTGGGGGAACATTGTTCTATGGTTTCCATAGCTATAAAAAGTCACTGAGCCCTTGGGTTAAAGAAGTTGCACTGGATGGAGAGTTATTTGGGAGGGGGCCCCTTTCTCTCCACTCTTCCAATTTATTATATAACTTGCACTGGCCCAGGTTCCTTCTCCTACACTGACTGGTACAGGATCTACAGACTATTTCTTTGTACTCTGCTATAATTATTTCATTATTTTTCTTTCTGACCAGAATTTCATCTCTAACTGAATTTCCCACGAGAGCTTCACTTGCTTAGGCAAGCAGTTCTGAAAGCTTCTGAACTGCCTTATGCTCTTCAATGTTATTCAGAAGAAATAAAAACACACAGATCTCCTATTATATGTTTTGTTTGTTTTTTTCAGGTACAAACCTGTTTTATGTTGCTGCCCACGAGTTTGGCCATTCATTGGGACTATTCCATTTCAAAGACACCAATGCTTTGATGTATCCAGTTTACAGGATATTTGACCCTTCAGTACCCCCTCTTCATCAGGATGATATTACTGGCATTCAGTACCTCTGTGGTAACTCACAGTTATTGACTAACTAGTGATTATAATTTCAAAGACTTTGGAATACCTTACAGTGACATTTTTGTGTACTGGTTATACCTCAATGAGATCTCACTATAATTTCTTCCATAAACTGCTTCTTTTAGGACCATATTCTAACACATACAACGATCAAAGGGAATCAATCTACTGAAATAAAAGACACAACTGAGCCAAAAGAGCCTGCATTGCCAAACACCCGTGGCCCCAATTTAACTTTTGATGCTGTCACCGCTTTCCGTGGAGGAATAATGTTTTTTTAAGACAAGTAAATCAGCTTCTAGTAGTAAAATAGCTGGGTATAATTTCTAAAATTATGCCCCACAGCATGGGAAGAAACCTTTACCCAGAATATCAGCCATTCCAGACAGGAAGGCAAGACGGAATCAGGAGAAGAGATGGAAAAGAAAGGCAGAGAGGCTGATGAAAAAATGAAGAGAGATAAGGATAAGGAGAAAGGCGACCTTTCGAACATGCTGTGAAAAGGGCGAGGAAAGACTGCTCCTGTGCAAACGGGCTGTTTTCACTTTAGGCTGTAAGCAAGTCCCAAGTGTTTGGCATCTGGGAGAGTTCAGCTTTGGCAAAACACAGTTCCAGCTCTGGGACACTTGACACCTTCCTTAATTGCTGTCCTTGCTTTGAGAGAGCTGATGGCTTACCAGTCCCGACACAATACCTGCTTGAAGAATCTCTGTAGTGGTGATTTAGCCTAATAAGAAAAAGAAAGGATAATAGATTCAGTGCTAAACTCAGACAAAGAGTCCCTCTTCAGGGCATGGCATCCCAAGGTCTGAAGGAGAAGAGTAAAGTAGCTGATTCCCCTCCTTTTCATGTGATAGGACCGTGCTTCTGCTCCTTCAGACCCTCCCTAAAAATCAACACTGAAGTGAGTTCTGACCTCAGAGTTTTGAGTCCACAAAGCCAGTAAAATGTTACTTTCACACACACTGACTATTTCTCTAAACTAGTGTTGATAATCCCAGAGTGGACTTCATTCCCAAAGTCTTACCTCATACCAGCCATGTGATCCCAGGTCTCTCTAAACTCTATTCTGCGTAAGGGAAAATAAATGTTTTGACTAAACAGTTCCTCTGACCTATTTTAGATATCTGGATCAAGATGAGAGCAATCCCACCATGGAATTAATTTTCTTTACATTAAGATTAGGGGATCTTAATGTGACTAACTCAGGTTGCATAGTTGGGTTTAGTCAGATAAATCCTGCCCTGATTGCCATGATGTCGTTTCATGAATTAGTCTGTGTGAACACCTAATTTTATTTAAAACCTGTTCTATATTTATGTAAGACATATTTGGCGTAAACATCCTGCAGTCAGAACAGCTGATTTTAATTTAATGTCTTCATTCTGGCCAAGGCTGCCACCTGGTGTTGATGCTGCATATGAAATTCCTGAAAAAGATGAAACCATCATTTTTAAAGGTAAAATATTGTCTTTTTATTTTCCCATGTTGTCTTCCAAGTAGCCTTGAGAGTTTGTCTGGCTTAAAAACTACTTAAGCTCTTTCTGTAGGGTCCAACAAGCTTGAACTTAGTCTAAAAATTGGTGTGTTTCAATCACAGAGATAACCAAAACATTATCTAAGATAAAGAACATGTACCTTACTTTCTAATATCCATACAGAAAAGTTTGCCTGCCAAAATAAATGTCATGACCTTTTTTTTTTTTTTTGGGAAATTGTCTATTGAATTTAAAAATGATATGACGTGCTTCTTCCAAACTTGTGGGAAACCAGTAAAAACATGAAGGAAGACTGATATTTCAGTTTTCACAAAAAGTGATGAGGAGAACTATTGTTTTGTTTTGGACTCTAGAACTAATATGTAGAATGTTTTCAAGTAACCATTATTTTATCTTTGCATTTTTCCATTAAAAGGTTAGCTTTCATGAAAGGGATTGTGTCATTCCCAGAAGAAGATTCGGATAATATGTTGTCATCAACTTTTCTTAACAGGGAATGAATTCTGGGTTGTGAAGGGAGATACCATACTTCCTGGATACCCCAAAAAAACTCTACACTCCTGGGCTTTTCAAAGGATCTTCCCAAAACTGATGCTGCTTTTTAAAATGGAAATGAGGGGAAAACATTGCTTCATAGTGGACAAATTTTGGAGGTAATATTTCCTGTGCTACTTTCCTAAACAGAAGCAAACATGATCACATGATCAATATCCTGTCATGATTTAGGATGCATTAGTCACACACGTTTGGTAACCTCTTTCAGTATCACAACTGGTTATGGAAAAAATATTTGAAAGGAAGGTGAAACTGTGCTTTTAGCTCTCCTTTTAATTGATTTACCCATTCAGTTTTATTTATTTATTTATTTTCATTTATCTGCCTTGGGAAAAAAAAAAGCCATCCTACAGCTACACAAGTCATCTCAGGAATTCAGTCAGAACCTCACCATTTATATAGAAACGTTTTTGTAGACTAAGAACACCTCTTTTCCAGAATAGATAGTTTCATAAAGTTGCTGATAAATGCTACGTACTGCAAAGAATTATCTGCTGTGTATGGTTATTATTTTCTCTTTCCAGTTCAGTCCCTACTCCTCAAGTTTCCTTACAGGACATGGATTTCTAACAGCCAAAAGAGGTGCTCCTGTAATGAAAGCATTAAATAACCATAACTTTTGTAGATGAACAACAAAACTTCTCTCCTGACTGTCACCACAATGCCCAAGTCATTGTGCATACAGAGATCACCCTAAAGTAACTATTCAGACACATATTTGCAGTTTAAGCAGAAAATCAGACTTCCACATTTTAAGTCAAACTCTGGTAGTTTGAGTGATTTCAGATGAGGTGTTTGATCATTAAATCTCTTGCTGAGCAAAGTTATCAGAAGGGAAAGACTTTCAGAAGGTTTCTTATTCCAGCATTAATAGATAAAATAGACTTTACTAAAAGTGTAATAGCTTGCTTTACACAGTTAAAATGACTTAAAATAACATAACTTCAGGAAAAAAAAAAAAAACACAAACATTTTTCCTAATAAACATTTCTTACAGAAACATGACATGAAAGCAATTTTTTTATAATCTATTTCTCCTTTAGGCATAGTCTCTTAGAAAAAAAAGATATTAAGCAGATTTACAACAATGGTTCCAATATTAAGTGTTCTTAGATGCATCTTGAGGTGCAGTGAAAAGAAGCAATTCTTCTAGTGCAGCTAATAGAGTAATAATTGTTTATGGCAAATTGTGTCTCTTCTCTATGCTACCTAAACGATGTTGAAAATCTTTAATTAACGCAGTTACCTGTTGATAGGTAGAAGGTAATGAGGTGAGATTATTTAATCATGAGTTGTTTGCAATTTTCATTGACTCCAGGTTGTTTTATCATTCTTCTCAGTTACGACAAAAGAAGTCAGTCTGTGAATAAAAAGTCATTACTCATAAGATATGCATTTCCAGGAATTAATGGGAAGACCGATGCTGTTTTTCAACATGAAAATGAGTAACTGTTCTTAATAAAATCTGTATGAAATGCTCAATCATAAGGCTGAGAGAGCCTGGGCAGAGAAAGACAATTCTAAATGATGCTCAGATCTCTCAAGGTGACCAGTGAGACCATGAAACAGTCACATAACGCTCCCATGCTTCACTTTACCCCTTTGAAAAATAGTGATAGTATACCTTCGGTGACAACTTCAAATTTGGGAAGGCTGTCTCTAAGGGACAGATATTTCTGTATTTATGTTGATGTGCACATCACAGCATGAAGAGCACTGCCCAAGACACTGATGTCTCAACAACATAAGGTTTACCTGCTATGAGCAAGGCAATCACAACCTGGGCCTCTGCCATAAAATAAAACTGCTCTGAGTCCCAGTTGGCCAATTCTCCTGCATGAGGGTGAATATTACTTACACAGGAAGATGCTTGACTAGATTCAAGGATACACCCCTACTGCCAAATGTCACAGATTCCCAGTTACCTCCTTGCTCCTCATCTGCTCCTTATCAAAACCCATGCACGCTAACTGTTTCATAGCAAATCACGCAATTGATAGCATCTTCCTCCAAAACAGGTCTCACACCTGGTGCTGAAGGTCCTTAGCTACAGATCTCACTCCCAGAGGGCAGTGTGGACATGACTACCTCAGGCTGAACCTCTTCTTCCCTGCATGGTATCTGGCAGCACACATCAAGCTAGTACCTGCTCCACACTAGACTGTGCAATACCTACCCACAGGTAGCTAGAAGTGCACTCTTCTGGGTGGTTTCAACACAGCTGATGTGAAACAGCAGATATTTTAAACTGAAGAAACACTCAAGATACATTTTCTGTATTGTCATGTTGTGGGACTCAGTACATAATGCATTGTGTGCATGGCTGGTTTGCCATGGAAGGTGTTCCAATGCTGCTGTACAATGTTTTGCAGAGGTTACACCTGGGAGCAGATGCTCTTGGCAGCATAATTGTATCCAAAGGTTACTTTGAGGTCTTTCTGGATGTTGTTAAATCATACTAATCTTTACATCTGCAATCTCATAATTCATCTGGTCTGATTGCTGTGGGTTGTTTTTTTTCTAAACTTCCTTTATTTCTTCTGTTGAAGAAACTATTTGAATTTGACTTTGATAAGAAGAGAGTTACATGCTTCCTGATGACAGACTTCTGGTTTTCATGTTAAGGAAATGAAATCTGCAATGGTGTTGGAAAGAATGTGGTGTTATTGCCCTAGAAACACTTTTTCTTTTATAAATATATGGAATGCACAGTTACTTTAGCCAGCAGACCTCAGACCCTGCACAATCTGTGTTTCTGTGAATAACAGAACAGTATTTAACATACTGAGGAGTATATATGTACGTAGTTAACATCAAACTGGCTAGCTTACCAAACAACAATGCAGTTTTTACTTTTGATACAAAATTGTGACTTATCATATTATTTGCACCATCTTCTTTTCACTTTTCATGCTGTATATCACCCTACATAGAGCTCTACCATGGTTCCAGGAGCATTTCTGTTCCTAAAGGTAGTATTGCTTTCAACCAGTTTCAGATATTTCAAAGTTAACCAGGCACACTAAACAAAGCTACTGCTCATAATTACAGTGAGACATACGGGAGCTCCAGAGAGCAATCCCTCCAAGCCTGAGGTGTGTGTCTAGAGGCAGAAGTGCTCCTTTTTTTTACTGACTGGAGAGGCAGGGTAGGACACCTGATTATAGAAGGATAAATTTAAGTGTGATGAATTCTACCCTAAGGTATTTATTGTTATATGCGATTTCCTGTGTAGTGTGTTCTAGGACAACCGTGTTTGAGGAGGAAAGTTGGGCCAGATGACCCCACTGTGGTCCCTTACCCATTCTGTGATTCTGTGATCAAAGGGTCATCTCCATAGACACAGGAGCAGAGCAGCACAGTGGCATTTAGCAAAGACCCAGTCATCCCTGACCTGTCTTTGCTCTTCTTCAGTTCTCCCTGCGGAGCCCCCATTGCCTGAGGGACTCCCATCATCATGTGACAATGGAAGAGGGTCCCCCTCACCTCACAGGCTGAGGGGTCACTGCCAGGGAGATAGGGATCAATATCCAAGGTAAGAGCATTTGGGGATTTTATAAAACTTATTATGTCATATTTGAAGGGGACTGCGGAAATGTTCAAAATTTATTGAGAGTTGATTAGGGAAAAGACCAAAGGCAGGGAAATGGAAGTATCATTGTGGGGGGAACACGTTTGGGAAAATAGAGGGATAAGTGGATCAAACTCGAGGTTTTTAAGATGAGACTGTATGTGGTACTGAGTCCCATGATCTAGTAATCACAGTGGGGTTGGATCAAGGGTTGGACGGGGAGGTCTCTTCCAACCCAGTTAATTCTATGATTCTATGATTCTATGAAAGGGGTTGGTTGCAGGCAAACAGGCTGCAGTCAGTGTGCTTTTTTGGCCCTCCCTGCACATATGGTCCTGTCTTCCCAGTAAATAATACCTTATGTGTGTGTGTGAGCTCTTTCTGCATGTGCATGGGTGAGCTTCAAGCCAGACTGGCTGCTGAGGAGCTTAAGAAATCTGAATACCAGCAGTTGGAGCATGGCTGCAAGCTACAAGGACACATACATTATGGTGACACAGGAGTGTGGGGGCAGCTACTGTACTGTGAGGACTGTGTGTCTCAGACCAGCTGCTGAGGGGCTCCACACTGTTTGTATTTCCATGTTGACATTTCACCACTGGACAGAAGTCCTTATCAGCTGGAGGGGAGGAATGGGATGGGGCCGCCTTTTCATATTTGTCCAAGCACCCCATGTTTTTTGTCTGTGATGGTCTCCGGGGCCAGCCTCATGGCTCTCTTGACCTGGGAAACAGATATGAAGCAGCTGCCAGTGCAATATTGCAGACAGTAGTCTCCCTGATGCTGTCAGACATCACTTGGTAGTGCTCTCCAGGGGCCCACAGGTATTCAGATGGATAGCTAGCAATATCTAAGGTCTTAGAGAAGGTACCCTTTCTTTTATGCATGTAACAAGGTCTTTCCCAGTACCCAGTGTCTCCCACTCATTAGACAATTTCCTGAAAAAAGGGGAAAAAACTGAGAAAAAACAGTTCTTCTATTTGATTCTTCTTCTCCATGAATCACAGAACCATCATCAACTGACTAAGGTTGGTTGGATCTCTGAAGGTCATCGGATTCAACCCTGCTGCTTAAGCAGGACCACGTAGAGTGGGCTACTGAGGCTCTAGATGGCTTTCAGAGATACTGCTTTTTCACACCTCACCAAGCAACCTGTGCCAGTGTTCTGTCACTCTCATAGTAAAAAAAAAGTGTTTCCTAATGTTCAGAAGGAACCTCCTGGGTTTCAGTTTGTGCCCATTGCCTCTGGTCCTGTTAGCATAAGGCAACTGTATTGTATTTAAACATAAAATTGTAGTGTATAAATGCCATGTGTTATTTCAATACACTTCATGAAACCTTTTTTCTGACACATTTTTAAAACCACTGGTAGCAGGTCTACTCAAATAGGGCACTCCAGTGTGTATCTAATCACTGAGGAATTTTTATATGAATTCTATCGAGGTCAAAAAGGTATTATGGCATTGTCAGCCTTGCCAGACAAATACTGCTGCCACACCTGCTGTGGAGGTGGCAAACAAGGCTTTGCTGGCCAAGTAGAACTAGAGCCAAGATTATTAGTTTTAATTGCAGCACCTCCAGAAAAGGAAATGAGTGGCTCTGATCAGTGTATGATATTGCCAACATCAGGGAAGCAGATTCGAGTCTCGTAACTTGGATGTTTGTATTGAATTTAGTAGGAAATGTTTGCGAGCTGTTTGTTTCTTCCTCATTAGTCTGCTCATACTGTTGTTGTTTTCCAGTTCTGTATTTCCTTCATGTTTCTGGTATGGCTTTTTGAGCGGTCTCAGACCTTCAAGAGTTAATCAGTCCATGGTCTCAGCTATAACATGAAAGTCAAAAAGATATATGAACAGTTTAGCTCACACTTTATAGATATTTTTTAGTTTGTTTAGGAAGTTTCTGACTGTCCTGGATTTGAGTGGTTTTCTTCAATTGTTCCTACTGCTGATCCCCTTCTATTGGATCTCTGCCTTCCGGAGCACTGCCATTGTGGACAATTGCATGACGCCATGTTATTTTAAATGGGATAATGTCTTCCAGCTCCGGTCTTTTAAACTTCCTTTTAGAAATATTCTGATAGCTCTCAGAGAAAAGCTGGCTGGTCCTAGACTTTTCATGATTGTTTTGTAACTCTGTGGCTTTCACATGCATATCCAGCTAGTTCTTCCTTGGGTTACTTTGGTGATTTCTCCTTAGTCATAACTCTTTTCTTCCTTACTTCTGTGGGCACAGATGATCATACTAATTAATGAATACGAAGTCTTGGATCTGTGGCAGAAGCAGAGCTTAGGTGACTCCGGTAGTGTCTGTCTTACTAAATAGTTTAGCTGGTTTAATAGTGGATCTTGGTATCTTTTTTTTGCTTCACAATACTTATTTTAAAAACCTCTGGTACCACTAACAAGACAGTCTCACCATTTGAGTGAAAACAGGCTTTTGAACTGAAGGTGATTGACTAACATTCAATATCCCACACTCTTCTGAAGCACAGTTTGAGACCTAGACTCTGAGTTATGTATATTCATTGGCTGGAGTACGCTCCATCCAAGCATCTCAGTTATAGCTTTCTCAGTCTTCTAAACACATCAGATTTTTCCATGCTCCAGAAATTTTCTAACCTGTTTGTGTAGAAAATTGGGTGAAGACTAAAGTTTCTTCACAAGGAACAGTTTTATCACGTGACTCTAGAATTCAGATCACAAAAATTGTTTTCTTCAATGCTTTGTTTATAATGGTCTCGTTCTGATTTTCACCATTTTGTCTTTGAGGATATTTTGCTTACATATGAATGAGGATTTTTGTTTGATTGGTTGGATTTTTTTGGATTTGGGGTTTTTTTTGTTTTCTTTTGCCAAGGACTCCATAGTGCATCCATCAGAAACAATCCAGAAGGTCCAAAAAGGGAGTTCCAGTACTACCTATCCTAGGAAAAAACTGGGTTTTTTGGATGTTCTTTTTCTTCTCTTTTATTGTTTTTCTTGGTTTCAACAACTCATCCTGCCTGGAAGGGACAAATGGCATTTGATATTGTTTGTGGAAGGATTACATATGTATTTTCACAAAAGGTAGCTCTGCATTACGGACCTGAACTGAAAAGCTGTTGTGTACTAATTTAAACACTCAGACTAAGAGCAGAGAGTTTACCACCTAAGTAAACCAGACAAAAGTAACTGATAGGTACTGGTAGAATAGAATAAGATTTAAATGAGTTAATTTAACTGCTGTTTCCAGGGACTTGTTCCTAGTGAGATGTTTGGTTTATGGAAATGGTGAGGGGAAAAAAAACCTTTCCTGGTGAAAGAAACAACAACTTCATGGGTACAGAAGTGCTGAAGGCAAGTTAGAACTAAAAGGATGCATCTCGCAGGCTCCACTAGTATTCCAGAGAAAATAGTTAAAAGCTGCTAAGGAGCAGACTTAGTTTCCAGATTCTTCCCTGCCAGCCTTTGAACTGCCATCTCCAGTAAACCTGTTCATGGATGCTCCCTGCCAGCAAGGCAGGTTTGCAAGCACGAGCTGTCTCATGGGATATTTTGGCATTGGTGCCATGCATCCAGATGGGGGACTGTGAGCCTGTAGGAGTTCCAGTATGTCCCAAATAGTCCAGATCCCCAAGGAATATGCAGATTTATTTTGCAGATCACTGTGGAGACATAGATCTCTTCTTGCTGCCTCTTTCAAGACAAGTTTTATATCTGCGCAGCTTGTATGATAACCATCAAGGCAAAGGATGCAAGTCGGTAAGGTTGGTTCTGCAAGGCATCCCAAGGCTGGTCTGCCATCAGGGAAGTCATGCCATGGACACAACAGATCATACAACAGCCCAGCTGCAGGGATGAAGAATGCGATTTGGTTTTTCTGTGTTCAGGAAACAGGTGCTTGGCATGGAAAGTGGCACTCCTTCCCTTCTCCTTTTACTGAAATCATTGATGATGCCGTGTCTGAGACTGTGCAAGTCACTGAGGTGTAACTCAGGCACTGCCCCAGTCTGTGACTGGTCACATTGAATTGCTTTTCTATAATTTGATAATTAGAACTGATTCAGCACCCAACATCCTGAACCCTATCGCTGTGGCCTTTGGAATTCTGAAAGGTTTGAACTATAGCATTGTGCTCCTAACACTGCCCAGCACAGCACCCTGGTTTGTAAACTGATTGGCTGATCATTCACTTGGAGCAGTACCAACAGCAATTCTATAAAGGAAATGTTTAACACTGTGTGACGATAAGCCATGAACTTGTGCAAACTCTGAGATAACTGACTTGAAGGGTTGCCTTTTGCTTTTTCATCTCAGCGTTAAAATATACTTGGCCCTAAGTATTTACTAAGGTAAAATTCCTGATGAACTTTCTAACTTCATGCAAATATCTGGCAACCAGCTGAATATTGCTGCACAGTGACATGATTTATATCTTTGACACTTCAATCTTCCTATTAAAAGTGATATCCTCCAAGAAAAATAACTTGTCTCATTTGCAGAAAGATTTTCATTTTGTTGCTTCAGAATAGATTGGAAACACGTGAAGAGATTCATATATATATATGAGCACAGAAAGGGCATAAAAGTACTTCCTGCAGACATCATGACTACTTCGTAGTGCCACCTGCTAATGAGAAAGCAGTTGTATGTATCATTGTCACAAACATTAAACATTCTTAGAATTACGAAGTACCACTTTTCATTTTTGCAACAGTAAAATTACAGAACTACCAGTCAAAGTTCCCTTTTCGACAGTAATTCTGCAGTGAGAAACTTGATTTAGGGAAACCCCACTGTGAGTCACACTGTGAATTTATTTTTTCATTATTCAGTCAGGGGTGTGGGTGGAAGTCATCTGAACATTTTAAAATGTTATCAAAGTTAGCTAGGGAAAAGGGAAATAGCTTCAAGAGTCAAATCCAAGCCCTAGCTAAGTGAGGTACAAAGTAAATGGAAATCACCGAGACAGAAAATTGTTCGAGGCTGGGAAAGTCTTCTGGGGAAATATGGCTTCCCTTAATGCTTCTGTCTAAACATCCTATTCAGTTAATGCTGAAAAGGGAAATCATGCTAGGTAGACCTCTGGCAGTGCTTACATTCCTGGGCAGACTTAGTGAGTGAGAAACAGTGAGTAGAGTACCTAGAAAAGGGACACTTTGGGGTCTCTTGCTTCAACATAAGCAACAAGGGTGCGGTTTTGCTGAGGAAGAAGTGTGTAAATAAAGCAGGATTATTGCCAGTACAAAGAGACACAAACCTGTACTGCCTGGGTTTACGCTGGAAAAACCCTTGAAAACATTGGCTTAACAACTGTGTCACCTCCTCTTCCTTAGGAACCCAGTTTGGGTTTAGCAGTGGCTTAGCAAATAGGTACCAGACCTAGCAAGGTGACTGGGGACAATCTGAGTGAGCCACTGATGCTTGTGGTCCAGACAGGAGCTACCTCTGAAGAACTCTTGGGGATAGGTAAGGGTCAATTTTACTTATTTCCTTTGATTACGGAGAAATTCCTGTTTCCTTCTTACATGGAGATTTTCCATGCAAGCCCGTCTGGAGCACCTCTGCTATAAGGGCAGCCTGGAAGAGCTGTGATTGTTCATCCTGGGGAAGACAAGGCTTCAGGGAGACTTCTTTTGGGCTTCCGGTTCTTAAAGGGGGATCATAAGAAAGAGGAAGAGGGACTTTTTACAAGGGCACATAGCAATAGGACAAGGACAAATGGTTTTAAACTAAAATACAAGAGATTTAGGTTAAATCCCAGGAAGAAATTTTTTACGTGGAAGATGGTGAGGCACTGGAATAGGTTGCCCAGAGAAGCTGTGGGCGCCCCTTCCCTGGAAGCGTTCAAGGGCTTTAAGCAACTTGGTCTGGATTCCTTCCAACTCAAACCATTCTGTGATTCTAGAACGCTATGATTTTAGGAAAACTTGCAGAGACAATGTGTTAGGAGTTGTCCAGATCAAGTACCCTGAGAGAGGTGAAGCTGCTGAAGCTTCATGATGACATGTTCAGCCAGCAGTGAAGCTGCACTTGTATTACCAGGTAGGGACATGCACATATACACATGTACCAAATGGATTGGCGCATCTCTCCAGCACCACAGACACAGGGGCCTTCAGCCCCTGGTCCAAACCCTGGAGGCTCTCACTGAGATGCTCACAGGCAGGATAGAGCCCCTTACATGGGAAAATTACTAGAAATGGGGTTTAGAGAGAGGCCATGACAGTCAGATGCAGGTGCAATGCAATGGTCCCTCAAGCAAAATAAGGAACTGTGTAGACACAAGTCGGCACTCAGTAAAAATTCTCATGTATTTTGAGGGGATCTCAGTTTCATTTTCATATATTCATGTCTCATTCTGTTGGGTTTTGAGCTTTTATCTGATGGGCAGACTCTGCCCTTCCCTTCAACATAGATTTCAGGGAGTTGTGCCGAAGATCACGCAGTAGGGAGCCAATCAAATGGTGAAATGGGACATGACTTTGCAGCCCAGCACTGGAAATTCCCAGGACAGGAGGAAGCCACTGCTTCTGCTTCCTCGTCCTGATACTTCTGAATGTTTTTCACTTGGTGATTCTTCAAATTAATAAATAGCTCCCACAGCTAGTGCTGGAGCCCAGGACTTTCTAGTCCTCCCAGTAGCTGACTTGGAAAGTAATTTACTCAAAGTTTCATGGAAAACAACCCTATGTCCCCTCTGACTCTTTGCCCAACTCAGTATCCTCTTGGTCACATTAAAATGTGGCCATAGACCCTTCTTAGAATTTTGTAAGGCAGAAGAACCTCTCTGTGAAAGCCCCAGTACATGATTTCCTTATGTTCCTGTCTCAGCCACTGGACACATCTGGTGTGTCCACTATGATCCAATCTGCATCTCTTGTTTGCCTGTATGTATTTAGACATGTCTATGATGCCTCTGGAAAAATAAATAATTTTTTTTAAAAAATAATTTAAAAAAAAATAAGAAGAAATAAGAAATCAATTACTTTTTAGAAAAAAAAAAGAAATTAGGCTATTGAATCAGGAACTATATAAACCATCCTGTAGAAACAACTGGTTAAATATTTACAGGTAAATATGACTAGTTTCAAAACAGAGCTAGAGAAGTTAAGCAGCATTTCACAAATCCCAGGATTATGTGAGTTGTAGCAAAGTCCCTGGAGAGGTACCCAGCACATAAAATTCCTTTGTACGTCTGAAAATCAAGCTGGATTAAGAATAATCAATGATTAAGTTTCCTTGTGCTGTGAACTATGAATACAGAAGTTGAATTTCTTTACATCTACCACAGCTGTACCCTTTGAGGAATTATTGTCCTAGTCATTTGGAATCCCAGCACACGAAATGGGAACCTAGAGATCAAAGTGATTTACTGATATTTACATCAAAAAAAGAGAAAAGTATATTTCGCCTCAATAATCATTTTCCTGTACTTGAGACACCCACCAGGCCTGGCTGGCATGACACAGAAGCTATGGAGACGTGCATCCTTCCAGGGCAGATGGAGGTCAGGTGTGATTTCCTAGGGCACCTCAAACACCAGTGCTCAGGTAGCAGAATCCCAAACTCATGTCCAAACTTAGTTGCTGTTGCTTAAGCCCACTCTTGAGTCTTGGAGACTAGACACTGCTTTCTTTTTATTAGAACTTTTTTATATTTATCAGCTTTTATCATGGCTGTCCTCATTCCTCCTTCTATAAAACAGTGAACACAGAGTCACAAAATAGTTATTTTAACCTTCCTTTTCCACACTATTGAAAATCCCTGTTGTGTTTCATGGAGTTTTTCGTCCCAGAGCTCATCTCTCTCTGCCTAAGTCCAAGAGCGTTGTTGTAGCTGAGACCCTATCTGTGCTGGCAAGAGTATAAATATCATTTACCATACATATAGGAACCCAGATTATGCATTCCAGTAGCATGACTGATTTTTGTTAATAGCAGTAAAAAAATGTTGAATCATTTTAGCACTCAATTCTACTAATATCATAAGAATGTTTTAGATAGAAATTTTAGGTAACTGATAATAGTCCTCCTGGAGTTATGCTGCTGATTATTCCTAGATAAGATCATTCTTTGTACTGTCTTTTATATTTTGTTATTACAACATAATATTCTATAGTCTGTTAAATATTTAATAATATGTATCATATATTTGATTCATAATCACACAATATATTATGTTGCTGTTATATGTTTTTTATTATTATTTCTACAGTTTATCAAGACTTTGTGGCATAAATAGTATAAATTCATAATTCAAGAAAACCTATGAAATGTAGCTCCACATTTTATCTGAAAAACACTTCCTTATTTTTAAACACACTACAAAATTGCCCAAAACAGAAGACTAGGACTAGATAAGGACAGTAACATTAATTAAACAGATTGCGTCACTACCTGGTGATGAAACCGTTATGCATCAGTTTTACTAATCAGAGGATATTATACAGCATGAGTCAGGCTGTCACTGATTTACTATTAGCTATATAAACAAAGCTTAGAAGTGTGTTCAGTAGCTCAGGAACGAAACTGAGGCAGAGAACCTTGGGTGAAGATGAAGACCCTTTCACTTCTCCTGTTGCTATATGCAGCCGTCTCCTCTGCTCTTCCTGTGGCTCCAGAAACAGAAGATGAAGGAAAAACCCTACAGCTTGTAGAGGTAAATATTTTTTTTTTCAGTGCATTTCAAAGGATAGTCTTTGAGATAATTATAATTGCAATTCACAGAATATTGCTTGAAATTAAAGATGTACCATTTTGCAGAGGTTTCAAGAGAAAGCTTTCCCAATCAATCTAGAAAATGTGTGAAAATTATGTGGAAATTATTTACCCAAAAGTCATCTGAATCTTGCATACTTCACTTTTGGTGTTTTCAGTAAAATAATAACAGAAGTTCTGAAGCATGAATTCTAGCAGCAAATTCTATGGCTCTGCAGAAATAACCAAACTCGGTAACAATATGAATTTTTGAATGTTCTTTGAAACTTGTAATATGACTGGTCTTAGTAACATAAGGAAGGAAAGTAGCTTGAAGCAGGCGTGTACATCCAATGTTTGGCTGAATAGGTCTCTTATGGAATATTTTGGAAAAAGGGACATCTATAAGGAATGCATAGACACAACAGTATTTGTTGTAGACACAATTGTCGAAATGCAGTAGAGACATGAGTTTCTACTATCATATTTTGGAGCTAAAAATAAAAGGCATGATTTACCAAGTCTGACATTCTAGTAATAGTCACCTGCTTCCATGGGAGACCTGTCTGTTTGGAGTATCACTGCCAGTCTTGATTTCCTTGAATGAGACCAGATACAAGCTTCCTCATAAGTTTTACTGTTAGAGTGGTGGCACATGATAAATAATGTGGGAGTATTTATTAATAGTAACTATGAGATTTGCAGGATGTTTCTTCATATATTCCATCAGTGAAACAAGAAATTCAGAAAATTAAAGCAAAACTGTAAATTTTACCTGACTCCTCACACCACGTCCTGGAGAAAATAGGCTGTTCTTACTCCTGGTAAATACAGGGCATGTTGACATGGGAATAGTTCGTGATTACTCAGAAAATTAGTGTGACCCAAGACAGTACTGATATGTCACAATGCTCTTCTTTTTTTAAAACTCTGATTCAGAGTTATCTACAGAACTTCTATGACCTTCAAAGGGATAGCCATCCTCATTTAAGAAGCCATGGTGAAAATCACCTTGCTGCAAAGCTCAAGGAAATGCAGTCATTCTTTGGACTACAACTGACTGGGAAACCTGATCTTGACACTTTGGAGATGATGAAAAAACCCAGATGTGGTGTACCTGATATAGGGCAATATGTGTTCACAGCAGGAAATCCCAAATGGAAAAGAAATAATCTGACATACAGGTAATATTTCCAAATCTGAATCAAAACGTCTTACTAAAAAAATGCAGCACCCCAACTTTGGGGGGAAAGGGGTCTGAAGTAATTATATTATGCCATATATGGACATACAGAGTGATTAAGTGATTTCTAAAAGAAGACCCACTCTGGAAGGCAGTATCTAAAATGAAGCCATTATTAATTTTCATTCACAAAAGATATATCTAAGCTTTTTTATTTTTTAAAAAGTTATTATTTTTCAGCTAAAATGCTGAAGTTCAGGGAAAACGCTGAAATTTCAATGAAATTCTTAACAATATACTATTATGTGTTGTTTTTTCTTCAAAGGATTTTGAATTACACCCCAAAGATGAGAAAAGCTGATGTAGATGAGGCAATCCGAAAAGCTCTCAGTGTCTGGAGCAATGTAACACCACTGACATTCCAAAGGGTTGAAGACAAAGAAGCAGATATAATGATCTCTTTTGCTTACAGAGGTAACAATGATAACTTTGCATATTCAATAACCATCTCCAGTCATAAAAACAATTTGGGATTTTAACTGATTTTTTACATCTTCATTTTAGACCACCGTGACAATTCTCCTTTTGATGGTCCCAATGGGCAGCTGGCTCACGCCTTCCAGCCTGGTGAAGGTATTGGTGGGGATGTGCATATTGATGAGGAGGAAGCTTGGACAAAAGATGGAAGAGGTAACAATTTTGTAACTGGATTCATTTATATAGTTTTACCCTGGACATTCTTAGCTGATGTGATGCTTATTAGTTCATGAGCTTGACTAAAGGCAGAGAAGCAAGCAAAAGGGACAGAACTTGACCTTTACAATTGCTTTGCTTTTTTTTTTTTTCTTAAAGGAATTAACTTGCAGAAAATAGGTTTTTAGGTCATAATGGTTTATAATGGCATATAAATATTTAGTTCATAATGGTTTATAATGGCATATAAATATTTAGTTCATAATGGTTTATAATAACTTTAAAGTCAGCGTTCTAAAATACTTTTCTTTTCGGATGAAAGCTAAAACTTGCATACAAGCAGATCTGATGGGAGATTTCTCTTGGCAAATCCTTTCTCTTTTTTAACCTAGCACTTCAAAGTTTGGTGCTAACTGGGGTGTTCCAAGTATCACCAAAACTGTAATCTCAGTGTTTGTTTTAAAGTCATTTTTCTGTTGGATCACTGCCAACAATTACTCATCATTGACATGATCCTTGATCTGAGCAGTTTATGTGACAGCATGAGAAACAGTTTGTGTTTAAGATACAAGAACACTAAAAAAAGGACAATGAGACCACAGTTAAGGCCAGACATTCTTTAGTTACTCATACAGCTCTTCTGTTACAATATTTTTGAGTTGTGATGCTGATAGAATTACTTACAATCTTTCGTGTACCTCTAGTGTATTTTAGGAGGAAGCATAAGTGTTTCCTATTTAGTTGACTGTGCTGGATATACTGAATACTGAAACAGATTTTACCTTGTTTGTATGATTTTTATCCCACAGGTTACAATTTGTTCATTGTTGTTGCCCATGAGCTTGGCCATTCACTGGGTCTGTCTCATTCAAATGATCCTGGAGCACTGATGTATCCAGCTTACTCCTACACAGACCCCAATGAATTCCTTCTTCCCCAGGATGACATTGATGGCATTCAAGCCATCTATGGTAAGAAAAAATATATTTATTTAATATTTCTACTTGAGATGCTGGTAAATGATAAAAAAAAATGTATTAAAAATACATTTATTCCACCAAAATGAGAAGTTTAACAGCTTCTGAAAAATGGGTAACAAGAGAGAGAAAATTCCTGGAAGCTAACTTCAGCTAAGTCCATTTCTACAAAAAACTCATTTTGGAACAGATGAACACAACAGGTCTTACCAACATTAAAATCCTGCATATCATGACACTCTTTACTTTAAAACTGTATCCCTTCTCATTCTCTGTGAAAAGAGTCCTATGTGTCTTCACAGAACTTCTGAACACTGTCTTTATATTTCTCCACACTAAATGATAAATATTCATCCTATAGGGCAGTCTAATGCTGCTGTGCAGCCAACAGGACCCATAACTCCAGAAGCCTGTGACCCAAATTTGACATTTGATTCTATTACTACCCTACGCGGAGAAATATTCTTCTTCAAGGGCAGGTAACAACAACAAGCATATGTATTATCCCTTTGAAAGATTCGGTAGGTTAAAAAATTCCACTAAGGGAAAAGCTATCCTTTTGGAAGGGGGGACAAAGAGAAGCACTTTCTAGCGCTTCTACCATGTATTTACAGAAGCAAGAGTTCTCAAATCATTAGTCCTGAGGGCCCTAGCTGACAAGAGCAGGGACGGTGACAAGGGCTTGTAGGTTGTCTTCCAGCTATTCTACTGCCGTGGCCACTGCTGACAGACTTGTCTCTGAACTCGATTCAACTAAAGAGCAAGAGCATTCATACGTCCCTTAGCAATGTGTCCACAGGTCCCACGCTCATCCTCAGTTACGGAGCAGGGGCAGAACTGAAGGCATGGCAAGGCAGAAAGATGTTTGCTAGGTAGTTACTGAATCTGAGTTTGAGCTTTCTTGTTATACAAATAAATAGAAGGTCTAGTACTGAACTTGCCTGGTTTTTAACATGTAACTGAGGTGCTAAAATTAAGAATTCCGTTGCTGCAGATTTCCTTTACCTTCAGTGGAGGGGGGGGTATTCACAGTCAAGTACTGATCTCCTCTCTGTTATGCTCCAGGATGTATAATAATTATATTGCATTTATGACAGGAGTGGAACTATTTAATCACATAAATTTTGTTTGAAACAGATACATGCTGCGCAAACATCCTGCAAGGACAGAGACCGAACTCAATTTTATCTCACTGTTCTGGCCAACATTACCATCAGGAATTCAAGCTGCATATGAAAACATTGAAAAGGATGAAATTTTACTTTTTAAAGGTAATGAAATCTGAAGTTCTGTACTTTTTCTGACCAGTTACTTCCTGCTCCTTTGCAAACTATGCAATTACAAAAGTCAAAGTGTTTTTTAAGGAAGTGAAAGAGAGAATCTTACAATTCTGCAAATAATTAAACCAGAGGATCATACTGCTGTAAGGGTTCTCCAGAGGTCATAAACCTGAAAACTTGCCCCTCTGTTATACCTAATGCTGAGAAAAACAAGACATGAAAACAGCTACCCTTCTTCAGGTCTAGTTCTCTTCAGGTAATAGTACTTCACTTTGTGCAGAAGGATTTTTTCTGAATTCAATTGACAAATAAAGGCCTTTTTACACTGCTGTTACTGGTATGCTTATTAGTATTTTGTGATAATTTTGGAAAAAAAAAAACCTGCAAAAAAGATGTTGGTGGAAAAGAGTACTGTGAGAGGAAAATTGTTCAGTGAACTAACCATCAGTTCTTTTCATTAAAGCTCTCAGATACCCTTTCAAATATCTCAAATGACTTTATTATATACATATTTAGGTACATGATACATTACTATATATAAATACGTTCATTGACTCTAAAATTACCAAAACATTTTTATTAGATATCTATGTTTTTCTTAATTGTTTAATTTGATGCACATTAACTAGATTTCAAAATATTATATGGTTCTATAATCAAATAGTATATTGCAGGAATTTAATAAATTCAATATCCTAATGCAGTGTCAGTTGAGTAACTCACCAACCTGCAACCTTCTCCAAGTTGTTATCAAGACAATTACTTTATATTAGTTTCAAAAAAAATCTGGGAAAAGTTCTATCCATACCCCTTATGATTCTAATGTTTTACCCATAAAACCAAAAGGTATTTCCACTGTCTTCATGATATAGTCCCAGTGTGAGAATTAGAACCGTTTTCTAAAGTAGAAAACTGAGAGGAATAATACTGACATCTAGACACGTTGTTTTCTAGACATCTAAAACACAAGTAAATGCTGCTTATGAATAGCAAAACCAAATGAAATTTTCTTATATTTTTCAGAGGATAAATATTGGGTTGTCAGGGGATATGACACTGCACCTGGATATCCCAAACCAATCTACCGCTTGGGGTTCCCAAAGACTGTTAAAAGAGTTAATGCAGCTTACAGTGATGAAACCACAGGAAAAACATACTTCTTTGTAGCTGACAGATACTGGAGGTGAGATTTTGTGTTCATTTACCAGAAGGCCTATTTTCATTTGTCCCTGGGGATTGATGTATTACTATAAAATCCAAGTGTAATCATGTTTAAACAAGGTATATTCCGCAAATTTAAATGTGATTTTCTGAAGCTTAAAAAAAATCAACATTTGCTTGAAAATGGCCTCTTGATATATATATATATATATATATATATATATATGTTTGGGGTTTTTTTGGTTGTTTTTTTTTTTGGTTTTTTTTTTGTTTGGTTGGGGTTTTTTTTTTGTTTTTTTTGGGTTTTTGGTTTTTTTTTGTTAAATATTGGATTCCTGTAGCAGGAATGTAATTACTTGGAACTGAATGAAACAACTGCTCAATTAAAGAGTGGTTTTCTAGTAAATTACTCACTTTTTGTCTGTGACAGTCTGCTGTTCTGTGCAAATGTGATAGTGTCCACTTTGAATTCACATTTTAAACAAAATGAATTGCTAATAGAGAGTGTTGTATTTAAATTTCTCTATGAAGAGACTAAATATTCTCCAAATGTACAATTGGTTGTATTTCTAATTCAAGCTCATGACAAATTTCAGAGAGCAAGGTTGTTTAAGAATTGCATCGCTGACAAAAATTCAACAATGTTTCAGGACCGTGCTACTGTCTTCTTCTCCAAAGTTTTCTGTTTTGCTTTTATACTGAACTGGATATTCAGTGCCTTGAAATAAAAACTCTTTTATGTTCCAGTGATGTCTAAGGAAGGCTATGCCGGTCCAGAAATACATTAATAAATTCCTAGGCTGTGTTGCCAGGGTCTTTGAGAACCTTGTTGCAAAATACATAATAGGAAGAATCAAAAAGCTACTTTCGTTAATCTTTATAAAGCTTCTTAGTAACAGCAGAGTTGTGTGTGTGTACGAATTTGCTTTTGTCTTTCAAAATATTGTCTGCTTCCTCACAAATCGTAATGATGTTTCTTGTTCTAAGGTATGACGAAAAGAAAAAATCCATGGATCATGGTTATCCCAGGAAAATAGTCTCCGACTTCGGAAAAATTGGCAGAGTTGATGCTGCTTTCTGGAAAGACGGTGAGTAAAACATACTTTTGTCTGTGTTTATTTGAATATTTGGGCTTCTGTAGACAGAATAATTTTCAAAAGTTTTCAAAGAGCTGTTATTAACCTTAATGAGAAGGAAATCAAAAATATCAAGTATATATGGAGAGTTTATAATGAGGATTTTTTTTTTCCCCAAAATACTGAAAAAAGTCACCTCTAAAATATAATTGGATTAAATTTTACTTCTAGGCTATGTCTACTTCTTCCACGGAACAACTCAGTTCAAGTTTGATCCTCGTGCCAAACGGGTTGTTGGACAAATGGAGAGCATCAGCTGGTTTAATTGTTAATTGCAAAGTTTTTCCATATGCACACTGCATGTTTTTATGTCCTGGATTTTTCAGCATTTCCTGACTACCAGGTCAGAATGGAGTATACTATTAACAATTATTTATTTTAAACCAAATACATTTATATAATTTATTGCAATTTCACCTGTTACTGTTAAGTTTCCTAATAAATTATGTTTCTCATTTAATTGTGCCCTTGATGTCTTATTTGCCCTAATGCTCAAGAGCCAAGTCTAGCTTCCAAACACTAAAAAAAATGTGCTGTGGCAGGAAATGGCAAATCTTTTTTCCCCAAGACAGAGAAAGGTGCAGACAGCTGTCTCTGAATTTCATCACCCTACACAAACCCTGGTGAAAATCTGATGGGCAATTAGGCCAGTTGGAGCTCATTATCATCAGTGTACAAGTCTACTTCCACTTTCAGTTCCTCTTTCCTCAACTTCTACTCTTAGCCTACTCTCTGTGGTGTATGTTTTCACAGCTGTAGGCAGAGGGGTGTGATGTGTGGCCTGTGTGTCCTTATATTTTTGGGTTTAGAAACTGGTTTCAAGGCTGGAATTGTAGATTAGAAAGGACCCCTGAGATCACTGAAACAAGTCTCTTGCTATCACAGGTAGCCACTTCATACAACGAACAAATAAACCTCTTCAATCAGGGACCTTTCAAGTGCTTACTACTCCAGTAGTTAGTAAATCCCTCCTAATTTCAGTGGGTTAAAGAATCAAGAAGTTTGCTTAAAAAAATGAAAATTCTTGGCCAGAAACACTTCTGATACAAAAATGCATGAAAAAGACAACTTGACTTCCAGCTTGACCATATTTTTTGCAAATACCATCAATTACAATGGTTTTTGAAGGGTTACCCACTTTCTCTTTAATCTTTGTAGCTCAGCTGATAACAACAAAAGACATATGACCATAACAAAATGTGTTATCTTGTATAATACCTGTATTGTTCAACGTGCTTCAGAGAGAGGTCTGAGGTTACTGTAATTGAAGTAATTATATTTGAGGAAAGAATGTGTAACTTCATAAAAATATGTATGTTTCATTTTTTTCATTACTTACCTGTCTATATTAGAAGCCCATTAAATTATATCCTTCATAAATAAAAAACAGGCTAGGTAGTTCTTATGTTTAATAAATTCAGGAGTAAAGGTTAATCTAAATAGTATTCAAAGATAATAAATTGTATAGTTGAAAATTAACTTCATTATATACTTTATAAAATCTAAGAAAATATTATAAAATAATAAATACAAAAATAAATTACAGCAAATAAAGGCTTTAAAAAAAAGTCAATCTATGTGAATCCTGTTCTCACAAGGTGTTATAGGTACCAGTTCTCTAATTTCAAGCATTCGTAGCAATGCTCTTTAAATATATTTTCTCAAGTAAGCCAGTACTGCTGAACTAACACTGACAATTAAACTAAAAATTGCTTGGGAAATATATATTGATCTAAATAGAGTCTGTTGGGTTTTTTAGCAAGCAAGATTTACAAACATAACACAGAGATTACAAGGAAAGATAATATTTCTTAATAGAACAATTATATATTAAAAATTAAAAACTGGGAGCACATGTCCCCTACAGATGTGATGTAGAAGCAGAAAATCTCAAGGCAATGCCAAAAGAGCTCCTCAGATTTAGAGCAGAATGCTAATCCCTCTCTAGAAGAAAAAAAGTAGTGGGTAGTCATGGGGCTGAGAAATGTTAAGTGGGAGATAAAGGGTAAGGAAGTGGTTATATTTTAGAGGAAAGAAAGATAAAGGGTAATTTACAAACCACAGAAGATAAAAAAGTTAAAAAGAGGATGAAGATTCTAATGGCATATTTTTAGTTCGTGCCTTTTGGTATCCTGTGAAGCTTTTATTTTTAGTTGCCAGACACATTTTTGAAATCACTTTGCGTATTTCCCAATTCCAGGAAGACCAAGAGCTCAAAATGAAGTGATGTCTTTGTGTGTACTTATGTGAGTGAATATTTCCTCTGCCTTCATAAGCGTGGTGATTGCTCCATCCCAGCCATACCATTAGGAGGAAGGACATCTGTGGTGCCAGTGGTTCTTGTCTGCCTTCAGGCATATGCTTTCATATGTAATTTGGAATCTGGATGTTGTTTCCAGCTCAGTCCACACAATCACCTGCCATTTTGTTACTCCTTTTTAATAAGTTTACATCCTATTTGCTAATTACTGTACTGTGCTAAGGCACTGTACCATTCCCTACTGTCTTGTTACATGTTTATAAAGTCTAATCATAGCCCCTATCATTACTATCTGAGATAGATTTGCCCAGACACGAATTCAATTCCCTAAATGTGTTTAGTGCATTTGGGGTGCTGTAGGGTATCTAAGCAACAGGATTTCTGGGAGACCATCACTTCCCAAAGTCCCACAGAGCCTGTGCTGTCTGTAGGGACTCATTCTCAGGTAGTTGAATCCTGCCCTCACAGGCTGCAGTCTTCGCTAAAGGTTTGTCAAAGGTCAGAGAGATTATCTGAACCATCTACCTCTGTCCCATGTTTTTCACTCAGCTTGAGTAATGATTCAAGTTTGTTGACTCCATGGAAGGACTGAGCCTGAAAAGCAGTGGCTCAACTCAGATGCCTCAACAGTTCTCTACTGCCATAAAGGTACCTGAAGGTTTCCAGTTGGCTTCCAGCTACCAGTCTAGAAGCCACATGTCCCTTCTAGGTTCTGGATCACAGCCACCAGACCAATGTCTCAGGTTCACTAGACTGTCTCAAAAACACAATAAATCACTTTTTAGGCAGCTTAATTGCTACCTAAGTGTTTTCATCTGATCTCACGCTTAGGTTGTCACCACAGGCAATGGTGTCTATCAAAACATTTGGTGAGCCCCTGAGAGCATCCTGCTAAAGTTTACTTCCTACGTGTGGTCAGATGAAATGCTCTCTAGATGCCATTTGACCATATTGATTAGATTTCTGTAGATATAATGCAAGCTTAGACAGTTAACTCACAGACAGCCACACTGAGAACAATTAAGAATATTGAATCCCTGCTGGTTTGAGATCACCACAATGCAGCAGTATTGCTGAGTCCTGTGGTGCTCTGAGTAACTTCACCTGGTAACTTCATCACTGATCTGATGAGGATAGGCAGTGACCTTTCCGGGTTAAAACATAGGTCACATTGCCACTGTCTGGATAAAACCAATTCTAAGGGAAGAAGTCAAGAGGCAGAACAATATCCACCAGCTCTAAAAAATATCAAAGACAAGCATTAGGAAACTGTAACCAGAAGCTTCCTATACATAAGCATTAGGAAATCGTAACCAGAAGCAGCTTATAGAGCTTCTTCTTTTCCCAGGCCTCAAGGCCATCTATGGGTGTATTTGTGAAACATTGCTTGCAAAAAAACATGTTCAGGTCTTTTTCCCATGGGCAGTGGGAACTGGCTGCTATGTAGGCAGCCAAGTTGCAAAACCCTGGTACTGTTTTGTGTGATGTAGACCTCCATCAGTTGTCACTCAAATGTCTTCTGAGCAAACACTAATGCTAGCTGAAACTAGGAAATGCAGTCTAAATCAGTTGTTTCAGTGAAGACGGAGAGCACAAATAGAGGTCAGATCATCCTATTCTAAGGTAGTTGGTTGAATCACTCTCCAGAGATCTGCATTTCTCTCTTTTCTATAGAAGACTGTTTAACTAATAAATGCATACAGTTAGGTGCATTGATCTTAACCTAGCTGCTCTCATTGTCTCTTATCCTTCTACTGCTACATGGCAGACAGCTGTGGGGATCTGATAGCCAGTCACAGTGGGTACAAAGATAACCACTTCTCCCAGTTCACATCAAATCTGCTCATAGTGCTTGATTTTTATATAAAATAAATTTCATATCAGCTGAAACATGTTTTTTCAAAAATGTATTCTAGTCCCTTTGGAAAATACATTTGGTGCAAAAGCCACTGAAAAGGGCTTTTTTTGTCTTTCATGGCATATGCACATATAGACTCAGATGGTAGCACCACAGTCATTCCTTCTAGATTTGAAACCTTTGAGACAAACAGATCCATCCACTTGAAAACATAAAACAGGTCTCAAAAAAGAAAGTCTATACTTCTGAATAAATACACACATCATTTCCAGTATCAGCTCAGTTGAGCTCTCTGTCTCAGAACATTTGTTGGTATAGGTTGTACTTCAGTTACAGAACTGAATGAGATCCATACAATGCAATGATAATAAAAACAATCAAGGGAAGGGTTTGATTTTATGTTTTTTTTTCTGGTAGCTGAGAAGTGTCATTAACAAATAAGTTTAACTAATGAAGCTATTGGGATGGAAAAATACATCATTAACACTGCCATCTGGAGAAAAATTGGCTTCAAGTGACAGGAAAAAAGGCAAAAACACAGAAGCAAGGATTTCCTGAAAAAGCCACAATCCACCATGAAGGCATTTCTTACAATTGTTTTATAAAAGTTGGGTACATGCTGTCAGAGCTCCTCTGAGGTGCCAAACACCTTCAGCTCCCTTTGCTGAAGTGGATGAGGAAGGTGCTTGGCCAGCACAGGATGAAATCCCATAATTTGTCACAGCTTGTGTGACTCTTGAAACTTCCCTTATTCTGAATTACTTAAGACAGGAAATAATCATATGCCCTGCGGCTAATGTGGTTAAACTGGGAAAAAACCTTTTGTGATGAAATGGCAATTAGATAGAAGATAGATAGAAGATAGAGAGAGAGAGAGAGACAGAAATGCATACATACATACATACATACACACACATATACATACATAAGTGCAGACAGAGATATAAGTTTATTCACATTCTTTAGTCTGAATTTAAAATAAAGTTTTTCATTTATGTATATCTCAGATTCTACTGTATAATTTAAAGGAAACACCCCTTTTCAAGGAGTTGCAGGGAAGAGGTGGGGAGTTATTTGGGCTTTTCATCCATTTTTCAAAACACTGTCTCACTTCATGAATCAACTTGAAAAGAAAATTTTCTTCTTACAGTAATTTCTGCCAAAGTTTTAATTATTTTTTTTAATGGGCTTCATATCTCATGTACCACTCCCATTTTCTAGGCTGAGAATGGTTAAGAGTCCTTCTACGTTTTGTGGCCCCATTTCACATAGCTGGTCAGGACAACTTAAAAGGTTTTACATTTTTCCACCATTTTATCTGGCATGAAATTGCTCAGGTTTGCTATAGCCAGTGTAAAACAACTAAAATTGAGTGCCAGTTTTGAAATTGTAGCCAAGCAGCTTGGGCGTATTCAAGTACTAACTGACTTCAGATGACTGTGAAATCGGATGGGTTTAATTAAGTTTTGTTGTGTCAGTCAACACAGAGTGATAGCATGTGTGGAGGTAATCAGAGCATGATAAAGTCTGAGTCACTGTACAGCTAACTCTACAAAGCACCCGATAACTGTACGAACTGGGATGTGAGAAAGTACACAGACAGAGAGGAAAGCAGACTGCTCTCCTTCCAGGACAGGCATGAGCGTAAGAATGAAGGATCTTTCACTTTGGCTTTTAACATGTGCAGCTGTTTCTAACGCTCTTCCCAGCCATCCAGAGAAAGACAATGAAGAAGATGCAAAGCTCATACAGGTAACTGCATGGTCCATATCTGAGATCTATTGAGCCCTCTACTTTTAGATATAATCTGTGTGTTCCAGCTGCACAGCAGCTTGCTGCCTCTGCTATTGCATAGAATGCTGTTGCCCAGGCTTTACTAAAATAGGATAAACCTTTACAAACTGGATACGTCACATGAATAAGAGTCAGGGACAATCTTGTCTGTTTCTTTTTAGCTACAAACTTCACTAAAACATCTGCTGTGTTGCAAAATCACAGGCAGAAGATTTTGCCATCAAAGTTCACAAACAATATCAGTCCAAAGGTATTTGTTTATGAAATAGATGAAAATGTGAAAGGTGTTTGCTTTTTTTTTCTTTTCCCCACTAGGACTATTTAAATAAATTCTATGCTGTTGAGCCAGATCCAAATCTACTCGGATGGAAAATAAATGCTGAATCCCCAGCTAAAAATCTTCAGAAAATGCAACATTTTTTTGGTTTGAAAGTGACTGGAAAACCAGATAACGACACATTGGAAATGATGAAGAAACCCAGGTGTGGAGTTCCTGATGTGGGTCTCTATGGTGTTACTCTGCCAGGATGGAAAAAAACCAAACTGACATACAGGTAGTATTTCAGTAATTACAGTCTAAGTTTACATTTTATGTTTGTGGATTTCCACTTTCGTTATATTTAAGTATAACTTCTATAAAAATTGTTTCCAGTTGGGAATACAATTATGTTTCTCTTTCCCCAGCTTTTAGCTGTTCATACTCCTGAGAGGAATTTCTGAGAGTCAAGCAGGGTATTCCACATTTTCTGTGTCAACTACAGTATTTTGCCTGCCCGGAATCACTCCTGACAAATATTTTGTGAACCAAACAGAAACATCAATTGCACCCTGTACAAGCCCCATTATCTTCAAAATTTGCTAAGACCAACAGTCTAGTATTCACAGAATCCTGAGGAGATAACTTTCCTCATGCTCAAACAACAAACTCCTTCCTAAAGGCCATTTTGAGAAAAAAAATTATACTGTGTATTCATTATTATAATGAAAAAGACATGTTGAAGAGTTATCACATGCCTCAAACTCAGTTCAAGATGAATCTTGGGATCTATTGGTTTACAGGTTAAATTTCTTCTTATACATTTCTGTTCATCATCTTAAAAATATTAGGGGTATTTTTTTCTGCAGATATTAACACTTAAACTCTCATAACCATAGAATTGTGAACTACACACCAGATATGAGCAAAGAGGACGTGGATAAAGCAATCCAGAAGGCATTTAAAGTGTGGAGTGCTGTTACCCCACTGATTTTCACTCGTATTCATAAGGGAATAGCAGATATAATGATTGCTTTTGGGACCAAAGGTAATACGCTGACTGCATACAATGTTAAGATTAATTTATAGATTTTCCAGTTATCATAACATAAACTCAGTGTGGTTTCAACTTCATGTTATTTAGCTCATGGACATTGCCCTCGCTATTTTGATGGTCCCCTAGGAGTCCTCGCCCATGCCTTTCCACCTGGCAACGGTTTAGGTGGTGATGTACACTTCGATGAGGATGAAGACTGGACCACAGGCTTAGCTGGTAGGTTGAAAAGAAAGGTTTCTGAAGTCTTATGCAGATGGATAAATTCCTTTCTGATTTTATTTAAGTGAAGGAATAGACTGAGATGAAACGTATCAACTATAAGACCAGTTTTCCTCCAACCTGGATACTTAAAATGACATAGACATAAACTCAGCCTGATCTACTCTAGTTCTTATTTAACACTGATAAAAATACCAATGGGACAATCCTTTCCAGGTAGGAATGGTAAAGACATGGCCACTCCTACCTGGGGGCTGGTAGGGCCTACCAGAGTTTCACAAACCAAGCTTTCTGACGTTTTCCCCTTTTGGTGCACACCAAGCCTGGCAGAACCACAGACTGCAGAGGAAGCTTTGCAGCAGCCCTCAGAGGAGATCCCCAACACCTAAAAATCCATACAGCCAACAATGATAATGAAGACTCTCCATTAGTAATTCCAAGATAGGTTCAACAGAGAGGGGAACACCAAGTGCTCAACCATCTGACTGGGATTCGTCTGGTCCCCTCAGCCTCTAGGCTGGCCTTACAGCACATATAGCCTCTGACAGATCTGTCAGTGCACAGGTATCCTTTTCTCATCCAGTTTTTGGATGGAAAACTGCAGAGGGTAACTGCAGCAGGGGAATCAAGGTCATGCCACAGGAAGAGCAAGGAGCTAAGGAAGGTGCTGTAAGAGCACTGCAAGAGGAGGAAAGTGTAGGTTTATTGTGATGGAAAAAAATACAGTAGGTATGAGGAATGGACATGTCATGTGACAAAATATAATGTTTTCCCCACACTGGGACTAAATGGGTCAATCCCAGTTTTGCTGCTGTTCCTCAGTAGCATGGCTTCACCGACCAGACGTTGCTGAACTTGGAGAACAGAGAGGACTTGTGAGAGGGGGAGGACTGACTGGAAATATGTGTGGAAAATATGAAGCTTTGTTTTGTTTGCTTTTTGAGAAACAAATATCTTGGCTTCAGCCAGCCTTTCTTGGGCAATGGATGACCAGTCCTGTGCTCTGCCACAGACTTGTGATCTTCACTAAGTCTGTTGACATTTTCTGGCTCTTGGTCTGTGGAGCAGATGATCATTCTTCCCTAATTCAGAAAGGCGTGATACTTGGAGGGATGCATGTTGAAGGAAATTCCATTTTTATCTATTTACTGTGTTGACATATTTCATAGAGAATAAGCATGTATAAACATAACATTTTAAAAATAGATCTTGTTTGACAAGACTATAAAGAAACCATACACTTTAAAGTCCTAATGGTAGAAAGGTAAATCATTCTGCTAACATTTTATTTTTTCTTGTCTGTTCATGATCTCACCTTTCTTTCTCAGATTTTAGGAGGGAGGGGGGGGCACGCTTTGACGTGTGACACTTTGATACCTGAAGTGAGCTTGGAGTGCGTTGTCCTACCCTTCCCCTGGAGAGCTGTTAGTTTGATCTGACTCACCATCTAATCTGTTCTACCTCAACCAGGAAACCCTGCCAGGACATTCTTCAGAGCTGCACCCACACTCACCTCCAGACATCTACTCATGCCACACACATACTTTCAGTAGCTAACAGAAAGAAAGAGGGTCAAAAGCCACTCCCTTGAAATGGGGAAAGACCATAACCTTATCCTATACAAAAATATGTTCATGTATATGCATACCCTAGAGAATGTCAATATATTTTATGAAAACTGTCACTGAGCAATAGCCTTGCTGTGATTGTATTAGACTGATCTCTTCTCTCTGTCAATTTCTTAAGGATTCAACTTGTTCCTAGTTGCTGCTCATGAGTTTGGCCATGCCCTGGGTCTCTCCCATTCTAATGATCAGAGAGCGCTCATGTTCCCTAATTATGCCTACAGCAGCCTCAGTGAATTTCCCCTCTCTCCAGATGATATAAGTGGCATTCAGTCCATTTATGGTGAGTAAAATCCATGGCTTTAAAAAAAAAGCAGGAGAGAAATAATCTCTTTTACGAAGTTTCACCACAAAAATAATTGTATTCTTATACATTAAAAATACATTTATATGTGAAAACATAATGTTTCTACAATTTGATGTATTCTTTCTAAAATGCCTCCCTCAGGATCTCCCCCAAATGCCCCAGATAAAAGGCCAGCCACTCCTAGCTCACCTAAAACCTGTGGCTCCCAAATGTCTTTCGATGCTATAACTTCACTAAGGCGAGAAGTCATTTTTCTAAAGCACAGGTAAATAATGATATGCCATTTGTCTCTATGGGGTTTATTTTTTCTTGATTTATACAAAGACTGAATATTTTTGTGATTCATGTGGTTATGGGATGTACAGTGAGACAAACAGATTTCATTTCATGGAAATAAAACTTTAAGCAAATATGAGTTATATTAATATTTTTATAGGATCCCCTGAAAAAACATGCTTTGTTTTTTTCCATAAACTATCTCAATACCAATAATAGTTTATTCCCAAATGTGTAGATGGTTACACCAAGCATGACTTGAATAAATGCTGCAACTATTTCATAAGAATCATAGAAAGGTTTGTGTTGGAAGGTACCTTAAAGATCCTCTAGTTCTGATCAGGGACACTTCCAATAAGACCAGGTTGCTCATCCAACCTGGCCTTGAACACCTAATTAAGTGTATAATTAATTTAACTAATTTAATTAATTAATTAAGAAATCAGTATGTTTAACAATATAGTTGAGCCAGTCTCTCCTTCAGTCAGCTTTGCAAGCCCAAAGTCATCTAGGGAATTAATCTGGGTGGTAGCTTACACAGTAAGGCTTATCTGGGATCCTATAACTCTCCTACTATATGGTAAAACCTAAAATTTTCAGCTGCTTATAGCTGATCCCATTAATCAATCAGTACCAATGAGAAAGGTAATGCCAGAAAGAAGCCAGAATAAAAAAAAAACCACATTTCCCATTGTGGGGAGTGTTTTCTTTTCTGACACATCAACCCAGGCAGCTCCACTAACAAGAAAGAACTTGTAGGTGACAATGTTGTTCACATCCTCTTGTATATACAGAAATGTCTGTGGTTTATTAGGTACCATAAAACGTGTTTCATATTTAAATCAGGCACTTATGGCGGGTCTATCCTGATAACTCGGAAGCTGAACGTGAATTGATTTCTGCCTTCTGGCCAACTCTGCCACCTGCTATTGAAGCTGCATATGAAAACATGAAAGATCAGATCTTATTTTTCAAAGGTCAAGTATAAGATTTTCTTAAATTTTTTCTTTAATTTTGTGGGACGAATGGAGGAAGGAAGAGTAGATATATAGACATAAAATTCACTTTTCAAATAAATAAAACAAAAATTTAGAACATTTCATCCAGTGTTCCTACAACCTAGAACAAAGGGGTGTATTTTTCCTTTTACAGTCTGAAAATGACAGGTGAAACTAAATCTTTTCATTGCTTTTAACAGGCAATAAATTCTGGGTTATCAGCGGATATCAGGTGTTGCTTGGTTATCCGAAGAATATCAACACATTGGGCTTCCCTAAAGGAGTCAAGAGAATTGATGCAGCTGTTTGTAATAAACATACAGGGAAGACAGACTTTTTCATAGGTGACAAGTATTGGAGGTAAGAAGAACTGACAAATATTTTCTTGTTAATGACTCCGATATAATCTGAATACAATTTAAATTGTCCATGTGATAAAAGAGAAAATAGACCTTTAGGTAACTGCATGTAACTTGATAATTCTAGTAGTCCTACTTTTCATAGAAATGTTTTTCTGATGCTGCATGTGGAGAAGAGTATAGCTTTGGCTTTTGAGAGCATAGGGTTGTCCTCAAATGGGCATTCAAAATATGGGCGTGCTTTGGTGCATAATGCCTGGAAGCTGAAAAAAAATCCAGCATCTAGAGAATTTTTACAAATACAAAAATGTCTCCAGAAAATAAAGATATGAAAGCTAACTTACTTCAGAAGGCTGGCTGGGATGACTTGTGCAGGATTTCTCTGATTTCTGAAACGTCCTGGATTATTTTACCCCATTTAGAAAAATAAAAGGGAGAGTTCCTTTCCTGTCTTTGACTGGTTAGCACAAGATTTTCAATGTGCTTCTTCTAAACCCTATTCCCAAACTGGCATGAGTGATTTCCAATACCCAAACACCAGGCAGGTGGAAGCAAAAAGTCAGCTTTGGTAAGTTCATGGATTCCTTCTGTGTTCAAGAACAATGGCTGCAAAGGCCTTCTGCAAGCAACCAGGAGCATATGTGGGTCACAATAGACTTTATTGTGACTAATTGTGGGGTTCCTCAGTGAGACATATGGTGTCAGCTGGATTTTGAAATTCCTGTGGTTTCCTGCCCTCTGTTTTAGATTGTTTAGGGAAGATTCTTCACAATATCTTGCATTGCTATTTTACTGCCTTCTCACAAGACAATAGCATGCAAGAAAACCACAACACACATTTCTTACGTAATAACTCATCCTCTTAGCCTCATGTCCATGTGAAAAATATTTCTTGTATCCAAGGAGAAGTAAAACAAAGGCTTGATTGTTTGCTTGTGTTTCTTTCCTGAGAGGGTTCCTCAAACCTGGAAGAACCTTTCAGCCCCCTTAATTCAGTCCCATCTCATAAAAATTGTCCTGGCTCATTTAGGAACAACTTGATTGTTTTAGAAATGTCAGCTTCCTTTCCTCCATCTAAATCTGTCAGCTAGTAGAGGACTATCTACAATATCTTATCACTCTTATGATAAATATGTGCAGTTACTACTGTCAAAAATGTTGGTATTCCTTCAATTTTTCTCACTTCAGGTGCTTCTTTGGAGCTGTACCTGCCTTTATCAGCAAAAAAGTAGCAACCTTATGGAAAACACAATGACCAGCATCCCACAGACATTTTTGTAACTAAATAATACAACTTACTGTTGTAACCCCAGTGAAATCAGTCAAGCTGCAAATGGTGGGCATGTTTCAGCAGCTTCTTAACTCTGTGCAGAATTGATGTCTAAACTCTGTAAAATTACACATCTCCCTTCATATGATTTAGGTTTGATGAAAACAGCCAGTCCATGGAGGAGGGTTATCCCAGACTCACAGTCAATGACTTTCCAGGAATTAGCCAGAGGGTTGATGCTGTTTTTCAAAAGAAAGGTAAATGGGATGAGCTTTTAAGTAAAATCACTTTACTTCTAAAGATCAGAAGTTCTGAAGTTATGATGAATGTCATTGTTGCTGTATCATGCAAAATACAGAAATGAAGAGATGCTCTCTTGTGTGTTCCCTGATGTGACAAAATGAAGCTATTTCTTGTATCCATAACATGATGCTTTGCTTTTTCATCTCCAGGATTATTCTACTTCTTCCATGAACTGAAACAGTGGGAATTTGACCCTATTGCTAAAAAGGTTATCCGAGAAATGAAGAGTAACAGTTGGTTAATATCATAAAACTTTCTTACATCCAGCAAAAGACAATAAAAATACTTCTGAAGATCTCAGAACTTGTTAGTATATACACTACTATACATACAGAAGAGGCAACAGGACTAGTTTTCATAAATGGTTTTCACGTATTTTAATGAATGAACATGTTAGCTCAATTTGTATCTCTAAAGGCTACAATGAAACTGCATTTTTCCCAAGTACAAAATGTACAACATGATTTATTAGTTTGTACTCCAGAGGGTTTTTCAAATATTTTGGCAATAAACTGATTTTGGTTGATGTCACTGTTTTCTGTTTCATCTGCTGAAGGCAATCTATATTTCTGAGGTGTGAAGGACTGTAGGTTAATATCCTTCCAACATACAATACTTATATTTTGCTTCTTTTCTCTCCAAAGAGTGATCTTTTCTCTCCATCTGCAAGTCAGGCTTTTCATTAGTCACTTACTTTTCTATCCACTCTCCTGCATCTTCTCCTGCTCTTTGACTGTTGCAGCCTTCTTCCTTTCACATTATAACAATATTTTGCCATCAAAATCCAGATCCAGCACCAGTGTCTAAATACATTATCTCACCTGATAATCACCCTGATCTGTCTTTATAGTATAGCCAGTTAGCATTTCATCAGTGGCCACTTTTTGTAAAGCTGTGAATGACATCCTGCACAGATCAGCCCCGTCCTATTAAAGATATAGATTCAACTACCCTGTCATGGAGACAGTCTTTGCTCCAGTAACTCAAACCATATGCTTCAAATGCAAATGTATCTGAGATTTAATGCATGCTGTCATCACACATGGAGCAAACTCCTCACAAAATGAGACAAAATCTATAGAATTACAGTCATATCCTCTCCTGGTATTTCTTTTCAATTTAGTTCTGGAGAGAGTCCCAGAACACACTGCCAAATGGCTGGCCATACTGCCTGCATGGCTGGGTATATTTGATCTCAAAATTGGTTTGTCCCCCAGTTCCCTGGTTCTCACATATTTGGCTGTTTACATACCTGTTGCATGCTTGAGTAAAATATTTCTTTTTGCTACGTGCTTTTGCAACAATGGACTTACCCCAACCTGAACCTTTCTCACGTGGTTTTTGTGTAAACAGCAGGAGTAACATCATTTTGCTGCTATTGCTATGAGAAACCTGCTGGGTTTTTTCCCACACAAAAACCAAAGTAGAGGCTCAAAAATGCTGTTTCACTGATTTACAAAACTAATCATGGTGAACACAATTACAACCTAGATCCCTAACAAAGCTTAACCTTAAATTAGGATGAAATGGTAAACATTTGAGTGAGATTCATCTGACTACTTACCGTTTAGCTACATATCTACATGAGTTAGGGAAGATCCCTGCACTGAAAGAAGAAAGAGAGTGTCCTGGGGCAAACCAGTGCCTTCAGCCCCCAGAGAAAACATCTCTTTGCAGATGAAGGCCAGCCAAGTAGTTTAGAGTAGCTCACATTCAGACAGATAAGTATTGATGGAATTTGTGATGTCTTTGATGTGTATCTTTCAGTTTTTACTCAGAATATGTAAATACATCCTATTTTTTCTCCTCTATCATGTTCACTTCTTGCCAAGTTACCACAGCAGCTTTTTATATCACCACAAGCCAGTGACAGAGTTGTCTGAAGGCTCTTGCTTAGATGCCACTGTCTATGGAATGATTGTGATATTCCACAAGAGCAGAACATGCTGGAGGCAGATGGGATGGAGTCAATTCCTTACTTATTTCTGTATTTCCAGCCTTCTTTTCTCCAGCATTTAATTCAATTGATGTCTGCATAGAAAGCACAAACCAACAGCACAATCACAGAGGCTGCCAGGTTACACCCAAGTGTTTATATTCAGAGGCAAGTTTACTCTTTCACACACACTCTGTTCAGTATGTAATGCAATTGTAATTTAAGCTGCAAGAAACAGTTAATCATTGAGTCATCAAGGAGATTATTCAGTTCTTTGTAATACATGGGCAAGTTCTTCCATCTTCAGATGTATAAACATCATTGTTACCCTGTGCTCCTTTTTTCTCAGGTCAAACATTGCTTCGTAATTTATATAAATCCCTTGTCTTTAGGAAAGTTAATATTTAACAGTGAAATGCTGTTACTGAAGTTTTCTGACTGGCAGCTTTGGCCTTATCTTAAACCAGATTGGGGTGAATGTTCACAGATCACCTGCAAAAATAAATAAAGCAATGTGTACTGCTGTTCCTTTATTTGCAAAGAAGGCCTGGGAAATCATTCCTAACAGAAGACTTGACTTCTGATTAGCGATAACGGCTTGATCACTCAGTTTTCACTCTTTTATTGCCATTTCATTGGAATAATAAGAACCAGAATAGGAGTGTCAGAGTAGAAATCCATTAAGTGATGAGTGCTTAGTGGTGGTCCTATCTCTGCCAAGTACCTGGCCAACATGGGATGTGTCTTGCACCTCACTGTATCCTCCCACAACCCTAAAGATCTGCCAATACCACCTCCCCAGCACACTCTTGTGCCACCTGTAAGCTACTCATAAAGCATGTCCCCATATTACATTTAGGTATTTAGCTGCTTAGTGCCCTGTGGGGTGACCAGCCACTGGCCCCACAGCCCAGTCGAGGGGTGAGTTATCTGCCTTCCCACTAATAGGGTTTTTTCTCCTCTAGCCAGCTGCTATTTACCACAAAACCTGTAGGAGCTATGGAATTTCTGTTTGGCTTCTCTGAATTGGCCAGTACCACCAGTTGCAATTGGAGCAGATGGACACACAGACACACAAAAAAGAGGATCCCATGTGGTCTAGCTAAAATAAGTTTCTTAGTGTTTTCACTAAATATTCTTCTTGCTTTCCACTGTACATTTCCATTCAGTTTTGTAATATCATATTCCTCCTCCTGTTGATGAGAGGAATTTGGAAGGGCAGACAAGGCAGGGCAGAAAAGACATATAAAACCAAAGAGAAAGCTAATCCAGTTGTTTCATATCAGTAAGAAAAAATGGTCATTTGTTTCTCATCCAAATTATGTTTTTTACCAGACCTTTTTCAAATTAATCATAAGATCATAAGATGATGAGACTCGATCGAAATGAGGAAATTATACATCCTAATGCAGTGTGTTGTTGAGACATACAAACTAGAGCATTCCTAGTAGATTGTCCTGAAAAGTCCTGCTCACTTCTTTGCCTACAGGAACCTGGTCTTCCATCACTGGCAAAGGAGTGTTTCAGCTGAATGGGGCAGGAGTTGTGTATAATCAAATACTTGCCAGAGCAGAGCTTAAATCCTACATTTTTTAAGTAGAGTTTAAAACTCTTACCCTCTCAGGTGAGCAACCTCTCCCCTGTGCTCTCAGGTGACAGACAGATGCCCCAAAAGCCTTGAGAAAACTGATAATGAATCTTTTTAAGGGTTTGATACTTTAAAGGAAGAAAATATATGAGCATGGGAGCTAAAGTACAGAGAAAGAACGGACCACTACCTGGAGGTACATAACCACCCTTCCCTGCACTCACTCATAACTTTATGCCTCTTGATGCTAATTTCCCAATTCTGGATAACAAGCAAGGAAGCTGCAAGGCCAGTGTTTAGGCACTGGTAGCCTACATGCTCTTTGAACATCTTATGGAGCTTGAACCTTTTTGAACACTGACCCTTCAGACCTGCCAGAGCCATACCCTGAGAGAGAAGCAGGGAACTGAAAACCAGTACACACATCACAGGTACAGAGATGGAACTTCAACAACTGAGGATGAGAGAGACAATGTGCTAGGACAAAACAGGTGAGAGCACTTCTCTGAGGTCTACAGACAGAGGCAGAGACCCTTGCAGAGTTAATACTCTTAATGACAGCCATCTCAGTGACTGTACTGCGTGTACCTGTATTTTGTAGAGGGGACCTACAGGTTTGATTTGTGGTTTCTGTGGTTCTAGCTGTGAATCAGAGTTTCTCATGGTCTGTCTGCACTCATTCATTAGATCAACTTGGGGGAAGGTTTTTTTTTGGATTTTCCTTATGCATCATGGGCTTCATATGTTTTTATGATCTTTAAGCATTGTATCTTGCTACCTTTCAATATGTGAGTGGACATAGATCTTTGTGTGTTTGTGTGCTCCTATAAAAGTGCCTTGCCCACGAGTGCATGTTGGCTCTGTGCAGGCTCTGTGGGGCTCTGTGGCCTGCAGAGGCTAAAGGAACAGGGGATCTCATCAGCTGTGTGGAAATGCTTTCTCTCTATGCTATGAGCAAACGTTACTTGTGGAGCCAAGAGCCATAGAGCCTCCACATAAATCAGTAAGACAAGGTTTTAACCTATGAGATAAAAATCCAACATAAGCTCCTGGAGACTAGCTCTGGGGAGAGTAACTCAGCCTTTGGATGTTGTGACTGTTGGGTGTCAGTTTGAGCTTGGTGTTGATGAAGGTGGTGGTTACTTTTGCAGCAGCTGCTGTGGGTATGGGAGATTAGCACAGACTGACAAAGAAGATGCTGCTTCTTTCAAGAGACGGGATTTGCAAACCTCCCTTTGGCGAACACAGCCTATACGTGCCACGGCCACAGACTGCAGGGTCCGGACAGAGCTACCCACTGCCCCGCACATCGGGATCCCTCGGACCGGGAGTGGGGTCACAGCTGTCACCCTGCAGTTACAGCTGCCACCCAGTGGGGTCACAGCTGCCCACTGAGGGGTCACAGATGGTAGCCAGTGGTCTAAACTGCCATCCCGCGGTCACATCTGTCACCCCACGGTCACAGATGCGACACAGCTGCCTCCCTGCATTACAGCTGGCAGGCGAAGGTCGCATCTGTCATCCCCCGCACAGATGTCGCCCGGCGGCTGCGGTTCCACCCCGCGGTCACTGCTGCCACCCCGCGGTCACAGCTGCCCCAGCACCTGCTCCAGGTTGGCTCCCGACAGCCCAGCTCCTCAGATGCTTAACTCCGGTTTTCTAAACAGCGGTTTGCATGAGGGTATTTCATGGCAGGAGAAGTACGCGAGGAGAAGCACTTAGATTTTAAAATCTGGTAAAAGAACTGGTAAAAGCTGTTTCGCCCTAGGCTGAGACAGTTACAATGGATAGTATGAAAAATCAATATTTGAAAATGAAGATGCTTCAAAAAAGGATATAGCTTACAGACATATGGGAAATGTCGTTATTAAATAGAACAACTGGGTAATAAATATAAGAAATAAGTAGTTTACAGAAAGCATTGGAAACATTTTTCAAACATGTATGTATATGATAGAAATATATATTTACCTCTAACTGTGTTTCAGACTATCATCATTACTTTTATAACCACTGCTTTTGATTTTTCACCCAAAATCATAGGAGGAATGATTTACATAGTAAATATATGAACTAATCATGATATAATTTAGCTTAGATTATCGTATTTTTCCAAGCAGCTGAGAAGTGAATTTATCACTTCATGCTACTGCAAACAGGATTACTGTGAACAAATCAAGCTTTTAGCATAAAAGAAACACTTTGTGTCAGCAAGCAAGAAAAGTTTACACTGATCTCAGGAGGACACCAAACTAGTACAGGTATGTTCTGGAGCAAAATTCTGCAAATTAACAAGTGTTTGTTTACAGAGATGTACAGCATATGGGAGGAGAATGACTACTATTAAAGATGTCTTTTTCATTTCTAAATTCTTTCTTCATTTCCAGAAACACAGTGAAACTTATGTGCATCATAAGCTAGAGGACAGGTATTAATTAGAGAAGAAGATGCTGATTCAACAAAGCCTTCAAAGTCATGCCAAAATTCAAACACCTATTTATGTAACTCTACTTTTGAAATCTTTTGCTTAGTCAGAGTCCTAATGAGACATCTATGCCCATTAAGACCATAAAAATATACTGCCTCAACAAAGCTTATACAAACCATGGTCATTTCTCAAGCACTTGGCTGAAGAAATGTACATTCACACCATTGCATTCAAAATGATCTGTTAATAAATGAGAATGGACCCCACCATCTTCCTTCCCTACTTGCAGTCCCCTTGACTCTCATCCCCAGAGCTTAGCCTGACACTTCGCAAACCTTTCTGTCTCTGCCTCTGGTTTTGCAAAGTTTATCCTCAGGTGCAGATTGTTGGAGGTCATAATTTTGGTAATCAGTGCTATTAAAAGGCAGATGTCTATCTAAATAAAATGTAAATTGTACAGAGGTAAGAAAAAGGTCATTTATCCATTTTTTTAATATGCTGTGGGATATTTTTGCACACATGGCATTTCCGTAAGAATTTGTTTAGACTGTGAAGACCAAGTTCTAATTATCTAATTATCTGATTTCCACCTATATCCTTGTGTCTGCTGTCCTATTGACTGGATCTGAGCCTTTAAAGATACATAACCATCAGGAAAAATCTCTGCAATTTGGGATGAATTTGACCATCATGATGCCATTCTTAAAGCTATAAAGTGACAGTGAAACAAAACACTTGTGGAAAAAATTATCCTGAACTTAGGGAACATATTGCCTACAGGCAGGAATAAAGATTTTATCTCTTAGGGCACCCCTCTACGGCAAGGGACAAAGGAGCTATAGCCTTTAACACTGGGATAAGCACGTCTAGAGAGCATTAGCTTTATATTTCAGAGTAGCATGGTTCTGAAGCCAGCCTCTTCATCATCCTCACTTGCTGTGCACAGCTTCAGTTTATGGAGTACTTTGTGGCCACAGAAATCAGAGTCCTGGTAGAGAAAGCTATCTGGAAAGCTCTGCCACAGTTGCCCATATGCCTAATGGAGAGATCTGAGCTTGGACCAGTGAATGGTCCTTTGGACACTTTCATACCTGTGGCCAAGACAGGTGACCAGAATCAGTCCAAGTCTCTTACTGAATGCTTTTCCTGTGTGTAGTTAACAAAAGAGACTTATAGAAAAGATGGGCATAGCCCTCAGGTAACATTTTTGTGCAACACCAAGCAAAAAACCAGCACAGAGTGATCCCTGCAGCCACCTCTATTGGGAGTCTGTCCCTCCCTCAGCAAAGGCATCCAGGTAACCATGTTCAGGGAGGCATGGACTGCTCAAAAACCTGGTCTCTGCACCTACTGTCAGTCACCAAGGCCAGACTGACATTGTAGGAGGAATACCAGACTGCTGTGGGGTTTTTTTGCACACTGAAATAGAAATGTGAATACCCTGTAACACAGCACATCTATGTGCCATTGGTGTGCAAGACAGAGGGTTCTTTTTCTCTCAGTCTAAATTAAATAGTCTTTCTTCAGCAGTGGTACCATCCTCCTTGGCTGGCAGCTGGAATTGCCAGCATCATATGCTATCTGACAAAGAGACAAAGGTCTTATTTAATTGCCATGTACGTTTATTTAATTGCCAGTAAGTTTATCTCCATGCACAATGGTAAGTTTATCTCAGTCATCTGACAGAAAAAATAGCAGAAGTAACAGCAGTATTTTTCCTGTGCTACTGTGAGACAAGAGCCTGTGTATGTCACAGAAGATGTTATGGCACAATCTGTGTATTTGAATCAGAAAAGCTGAGCAGTAATCATTTACAAAATAATAACCTCTCTGCATACTAGAATAAAATTGTTTAGACTTCTTTGCCAAATTTATATTTGCCTTAGAGAAAACTGATGCAAATAATCTAAACTTGTCAAAACCTGACTGTTTGCTATCATAGAAAATTCCAACATTAGAATTTCCTCTCATTCTGAATCAAACCTCAGTTCAGCATAAGACTTAATTCTGGTATAAATAATTACACTTTTATATTAATAATTGCTCATTTTTAATTGCCAGACTTTTCTAATAACCGTATGTTCATCTAGGTTATTTTTACTCATCCTTTCTTATAATTCAGATTGTAAAATTTGTATTGAAAAATACGCAGTTTACATCAATCAAAACATTGACATGTCAATGAGCAAAATTTGCCTGAATTTTTGTAGGTTCTTAGGAGTCCTTTGACAAGTGTCATACCCAAAAAGGAAGGCATTAATCTGTGAGGATAGCAGCAGCTACATGATGAGAAATCTTAGACGTGCAGGCATTCCAGGGTGTTCAGGTGACCAGGAATGTGAGCTACAGTACTAGGGGCATGAATGACTTGGAGGTCATGGTGTTCCTGACATAGCAAACTACCAACTCTTTTCAGGAATGCGAAAAGAATACATGAATGCATAGGTGAGGAGTTGTGGCTTTTCTGGCTTTGGAAATAAGTAGGCATCATTTGGATGATTTAAAAGGACAATTAACTTTTTAATTTTTGCCAATGTTATCTCCAATTCATATTTCATATATTTTATCTCCATTATAAACTTGGCAAGGACTTTGTAATAAGTCTCTAAGATTTTTTTCCAAAATTTACTAGTTCTTAAAATTAAGGGAAGATTGTATTAGAAAAGGGCACAATGTGTGTTCAAGTGCACAGTTCTTCATCTGTTTTAAGAGAGAAACGCACACTTGTTACTGCACCACTAAGTGCATTGCATAACATTAAGAAGACTACCAGTTTAAAAACGTAGATTGGCTATCACAAAATGAAATGATCTCACGATATGAGATCATGAATGGTTAGAATTTTCCCACAGTATGACATCTCCGGCTTTTTTTTTACCTCAGCCCTATTGCACAGCGCTGCCACTAGATGTCAGATGATGAAAGGGCCACACTGGTCCCCACAAGAAAGTCTGGTCAGCAGATGAACTAGAAGAAAGTGTTGAACTTTCTTCCTGGCCGGGTGAAAATAGGTAGCGATCTTTAGCTTTTGATAGCATTAAATTGTGGGTTTTCTAGGACGAATAGCACTGTTGTGATACACAAGAACACAGGAAGGGTCCTGAAGCCACTTTCTTCCTCTGGGCTGTTACACTGTTTATAGAGCATCTTTCAAAATGGAGTCTGATTCATTACAGGAACTCTTCATCATTAGCACAATGCTAACACTAAATAACTATAGAAAAATGAGACTCAGACCTTACCTGATGCCAATTAAAGTCATATAAAGAAAAATAAATTATCAAGTTTAGTTCCTTCAGTCAGTATAGACTTACCCGTATGACCATCTCAGCTGGCTTCCTGGCCTTGCCCTTCAGGCCCATGTTCGCAGCTAAATTACACTAAGTATGGGGCTTGGTGAGGAAATATTATGCTATGTTTACTTTCAAGGAAGTCGTAAAACTGGACACTAAAGGAAAAGAGACTTGGTACATTCTCTATGTTATGTCATGGAGTTGATGAATGCTGTCCATAACAGGTTAAGGGAATATTTGCAAAAATCAGAGCTAGGAAGACAGCTCTGGACTATGTCCTGGCACTCAACAGAAGGATCACCTTGGAATGTGAATGTCATCACAGTCCCGACTTCCCAGGACAAGACCTGGAAAGGGGAGTAACAAGGAAAAGGCAATGTTCTGTGTATAACAGGAGAGAAAAGCTTCCCACTTTCATCTGCATACAGGACAAGTTCTGTATTCTGTGATTACACCAGTTTAATCTGAATGCTCTATCCGTGTTCACAGGAGAAAAATGTGCTTCAGAGAACTTCGTTCTCTTCTAGTATTTGTGTAAAGCGAAATAATGCAAAAGGATTTCAGTCACAGTGAATGATACTAAAAACCAAAGCTGATGTCAGGTTTATCCCTTTCTAACTACAGAGGGAAAGCCATGGGACATAACCCATATAATATTGAAGTTAATTACTTGGGATGAGTCTAACTTTCATCAAAATGGTGTTGTAACACTATTTCATTTAACTGCACAGACTTAACCCTACAGGTCAATGCTCTGAGTGGGCATGAAGTATTTGCACTACCAAAGAGATATCTTTTTTTAATCTCATTTCCTCCCCAGAAGTGTCTAAATTATTGCTTTACATGGAGTCTTTCAGTCGCTGTTCATGGTTGCAGCTGTGAAAAGGCACCTCCTCTTGTTATCTGTTTCCTAGTCTGATGCTAGGTTATATTTTCTTCCAAAAAAGAAGTACCTCAGCTATTCATTAAAAATAGAGTTTCTGAAATGCTATACATGTGTGTGTTCTTCCTCTTTCTTCTGCTATTATTTGCTATATCATCATGACTCTTATCCCTCTGATAGTCCATGTGGGACCTGGCATATGCTTTTGCCCCAGTGAAGGATTAGAAGGGGACAATAATTTTGAAAACACAGAGAAGTGGAATGTGGGAACAAATGGTACCTGAAAATAATTTATAAACTTTGCAAATTCAAGGATTTTCTGAAAAACAACATAACAATGTGGGATGTTAGAACAGTTTAAAATGTGAAAGTATGAAATATGAAATCCTATACTGGGGGATACATTTGAGGTTAGTTTGGGAAGTAAATACTACATGAAAGACTGATAAGCCTTAATCCCAAACAAACTCATTGAAACAATTAAAAACAAAAGGAATTAAAGTTACTCTTTCAAAACTGGGCTAACTCAATCCTGAGAGAGTTATTTCTGACCTACCATTGCGAAACAGAAGGTAGAAGAACAAAATTAAATCCATCATTATCTACAGCATTTATTTTTAAAAAACACACAAGCCACAG
>JAYRBT010000001.1:40362552-40382346 GCA_036023395.1 Myiotriccus ornatus | reverse complement strand
GAAACAGAAGGTAGAAGAACAAAATTAAATCCATCATTATCTACAGCATTTATTTTTAAAAAACACACAAGCCACAGGTTTTACTGCTGCTCAGTGAGTGTCAACATAAATATGTATATAAAGTCATTGTGTTGCTTAGTGTTGTAGTTTTCTAAGGAACCACTGGATAACAGTTTACCTGCTGTATGACAGAAGGCTCTAAGACCCTAAGATGAGGAATTGCTGCTTTAATGTCAGGCCCATCCTGAAGAGCTTTGCAAGATCAACACTGGAACCTTTGTCATCTTGTAGTACTGAAGATTAAAATCCTGAAATGTCTGTGGGACATACTGGTACCTTGTCATCAGTGAATTAAATTAAGAAGCAGCAGAGAAGTAATGTTCTATACTCTTAAATTATTAACTTGGTCCTTGACACAGCTTTGTCCTGGACAAACTATCATTTGGACATGGTTCAGGAGTCAGTATAGTTCAGAGACTTGCCTCAAGAAATCAAGTTGTTTGTCATCGATCAGATGACTATCAATTAGATCTGCATGTATCTGTTCTGTTTTAAAAGTTAATTTTCGAGAAGAGAATGGTTTCAGACATGGGTATTACCCAATACTTTTCCTTTAAAGTGCTCTTATAGCACATCCAAGTTTTAAGAACCTTTCTTCTGGGAGCTGGTAAGGAAAACAAACCTGACTCTTAGATAGAAGTCCAGCCTTAAAACCCCACAAAAAAAAGCAACAGGCTTTTCTTTTTCTTTTTTTTTCTTTTTTTTTTTCTTTTTTTTTTTTTTGTGAATATTGCACTGCTTCATAATGTGGTTTTGTGGGTTGGTTATTAGGGGATTTTTTAGAGCACATGCTCTCAGTCATCTCAGTCCTGTTTGGGTGGGTTTGCTTAATAGTGCCACAGAAATCCAGTGCCATGGCAGGTCCTGTTCAATGTCTGCTGTTTGTCCAACTACGCTCTATAACATCCTTCTTTACAAGGCAGACGTAAGGCTAATGTATTCTATCATTGTGTCACTTCGTCTTTAGTCAAAACAACAACCAACTTTAAACACGTACAAGGCATCTGACAAGACACTGACTGCGTATCTCTCTGCCAAACCTCAGGCCCTTCAAAGCTCTGGACTATCTTTTTTCTAATCTGCCTCAGAGCTCAGCTTTCATCTGCTTCGTTTCAGCATCTGTATAGACTGTCTTATCTGCATAATTTAGGGCCCAAATCCAACATTATTTCTCCAGTCCTTTGACTTGCCAAGGAGGTCCAATAGATCTGTTTGACCATAGATCACTGACCCAAGTGACTTGTTACCCCCTAAGCAGATGCTTCAGCAGCTGGGGCGGGTGAAGATGGACTCACACCTTTCCTGTGAGAGTATCAATCAAATTGTCACTAAGAAGACGGCAGACAATGTTTGCTTGGATACATTTCAGCCCAAGTTTACAGCAGATATCCTAAACACTAATTCTTTTTCTGAGCTTTACAGGCCTGCCCCTTCAGCTACTCTGAAACTAGGGACCAAGGGGACCAAGAACCTCTTCTGTGAAAAATGTAAAGTTCTTTTGGATAACAATCAGTCAGCATTCTGCTTAAAGCTGTGACAGTCACTGTTTCTCTTGGGCTTTCCAGACTTAAAGCAGTCAGCATTTTTGGTACCATTTTGGAGCAACAGTCCAGTGAAACCCCATATACTGCAGCCACGCTTCACCACAGCCTCCTATGAGCTGGTAGAGAGTCATGCAGGACTTCACTGGACTTGTGCCTTAATAGCACTTTGCCAAAAATAAAGAATGTCAGCAAAGTCTTTTGGAAAATCAAGAAAACTTTCTAAAGAAATTTAATTTATGAGTTTTTCAGTTTTCATTAGGAACTGAAAAATTCCCCAGATTTCATAAACTGGTTGCCATATCCTTTGTGGCCTGTGAGTCATCTCCTAGAATTGTGACAAGACTAATTCTTTTTTTTAACTATTATTTTATTTTATCACCACTCAGTCTCTCATTCTGAGACTGCTAGAGGAGATACCACTTGCAAAAATGCCTGACAGATCAGAGTTAACATGATTATAGCTGGACTAATGCTTTAATCAGTGCTGGGGTCTGATCTCCAGATATAGATAGAACCAATGTGACCAGACCAAAGAGAAACTGTAGGACTGAGGCTACTAGGATGAAGCATATAAGATGGCATTTCAGATGAAGTCTAAAGCCTAAGGCTACATCTCTAGCAGGAGATAAAATACAACTGAGATCATTCACTGACATGGTGGCTGAGAGACACGAAAGAGCTCACACCCAGGTTATTAAACTCTGTTAATCTCTGAGGTAGTTTTCTACTTCCAAACAGGTTACTTGGGAATTGTCCCTGACACATGACATTCCCTGAATAGTGCCTGGGAACCATCCAGAGCATTGGTCTGAAATGAAGCCATGCAACAACCACTCCAGCAATTAAGCAGGACAGAAGATTGAGATCTAGCACCTGGGAATGTTTTTCAGTAGCACAAAATTTACTCATACCAGACAGAGCATTAGCATCATTCCATCTCTCTCAAAGTCCATCAAACGTCAGGCTCACAGATGCCAGTGCAGCAGTTTTCAGTGAGGCTCACAGGCAAAACGTTTTCTGCTCTTCTCACCTAGACTCCCTCCTTTTAATTGCATGATGATTTAGTTTGTTCTCATTTAATTTTATGCCTGACAAGACAATTTTCGTCTGACAAGAGAATTCGGATGACTTTGGCAAGAATTTGAATCAGAGTTGCAGCTGCTACAACCATTTCACAAGAGGCAGCATAGTAGTGGCTTCTAGGCAGCCACAACACCACAGTTTAAAAAAGTGAACAAATTATAAAGCAGGATATCCTTTGGAGACTGCTACTGCTCATTCAAAACAGACGTGAAGCGCATTGGTCTAGTGGCAGAATGAACAGATGCAGGGTTGTGTTGGAAGGCTAGCCCAGTGAAATAGCACAGAATCTTTTTAGATGCACACACAACAGCACATGCATATATATATGTACGCATACACTTACAAAACTATAAAGAGAATTCAGGCAACATACTGGACAGGTGCTCTGTGTGTGGTGGCTGCACATGGGCAAACTGCACTTGACAAATCCGTAGCCCTCTGAATCTCTTCTGCTACTTCTCTCACCCCACGCAGCCTCCATCATGGTAACTATGGGTTTACTATGACCGAGAAGTCCTTATCACCATAACTTCAGTGCAGATTTTCTGTGACCTCTTTTTGACAGGTTCTGTATGCATGACCTAAATAAGTGTTCTCACTGTTCCTACCCCAGTGGTACAGTTCTGACAAGTGTTTTTTAATGTCCTTATCTAAAGAGAACACAAAGCTGAAGCTGCCAAGGAAGTGACTTCCACGTGCCATTCATCAAAGAGGAGACCTCTGCAACACTAATAGGCTCACTGAACACTCTTTCCTTTCTTCAGCTCATGTTACAGCTCATGTTAAATATTGTTGCTGCTTTTGAAGTGAACACCACTAAACACTAAGTGAAGGTTAGTGCACCAAAAGGCTTAATAAGGAAGGAGCCACTTATAGGTATATTTATATCTAGTAGGATCTACTCCATCATTTTGTTTTACCTTTTCACAACACAGAGAGCAGAAACTTCTCCAGCGTTTCTTATCTTCAATGCAACTGGTCTTATATTTGAGTACTTTTTTAAAGAAATGCATCAAATCCTTATCAAGTCATCAAGAGATGAAGAATTTCCCAACTTATTAAATGAGATGTTTTAGCACTGGAAATATTTTTCACTAATTTGCGTAGAAAAGGGAAACATTTAATCAGATACAAGGTCTTTTAGGGCTTCAGATGCCATCAGTCAAATCCTAAATATATATAAGAATACCAGTGCTCAACCTGGTCTGCACTGGTGTTATAAGATCCCATGCAAATGCATCACAAGTTGCATCATGTAACAGTTTTATTTTCTTTTGTGCTGAATCGTAGCAGTGACATCTTTTTCCTTCAAATTCAGGTTCCAGACCTGTACCTGCATCACTGGGAAACTTGCAATTTTTGTATAACAACTTTTTTTTTCAGGTCCTCGTACTGGATAACTTGAGTATTTCAAACAGAGAGCCCCCCTTACACCATGTCTGACTAGGTTTCCCAGAAAAGGTGCAGCAGATTGATGCAGTGGACTAGCTAAGGAATGAAAAGGAGATGCTCTTTTCTGTGGTAGGTATGACACACACATTCATTGTCAGTTGACCCTTTTGGTCTGTTCTTCTATTGGAAAACAAAGATTTTATTTTTCACTAAGAAAGTGCAGACAAACTAAAAGCATTGGAAGGGTGGGATACATCTGACAAAATGTAGACATCTACAATATATATGGCTCTACATGAGTACTTCAAGCAATTATACTCAGTATATGCATTATATACATTATACTCAGTCTAGACCTGTTATTTACTCCAATCTCTGAATAATAATGTAGAGGATGCCTCCACTGAACAGAGCTAAAGCCAAACGGAGATTAGTCTGCCACCTCTCCAGCCTCCCAAAGGCTGCCCATTTCATAAGAGGGGTGAAATATATGCTTATGCCAAGGTTAAACACAGAGCACAGTCATGGTTCATCAAATCTTGGCTACCTACAGCTTCAGAAATATCAGTGTCTAGAAGATCCAAAAAATACTTATACCATATTCTTCCAAATGGTACAAAGCACAAAATAGTCCTGAAATAAATTGTTCAGCTTAAGATCTTCTGTAAACACAGTAGAAGAGAGCAACAAATATCACAGATATCCACCAACCACACCAGAAGAAGAGAGCAACAGATGTCACAGAGATATCCTAACTGCAAGGCCCTTAATCAGCAGAGAATATATTAGATACAATTGCAGATCCCTTCTCACCACGATCCCATTTTCCACCACCACTACTGTTCATTCTGTTTTCAGGAAGATGCTGGGGAAAAATAAGCACAGCACAGAAGCCAGTCTAATCACACTTGTGTTTAAAGTAGAATTAATCATCCATAAAATGTTCTAGTTTCATCTACATAGAAGTGCAATTTGAAATATTTACAATGGTTAAGGAAGTAAAGAATAAAAAATATCTTAAAATTGGTAAAATTATACGAGAATCAGTGGAAAAGCAGTGAATTGTTTTTACATCTTTTCCCTCTTAAATGATTTTGATTATTTACCTCTCTTATCTATCATACTGCTTTTTTTTCTGACCCATCTAAATAAAGTTTAAATTAAAAAAATTTAATTTGTTCTCTTTGTTTTTCCTAACGAAATGGGAAAAACAAATGTTATCTGAAAATTGAAGAAAGAGGCATTGGCACAAAAAAAAAAAAAAAGAAAATTCCGTGACTTTTCCAGGAAAAGTTTTCTGGTAAATTCTGACCCATCTATCTTAAAATCAACTCACACTTACTAAGCAAATGAAATAAGGGTGCACAGTGGACACAATATTATTACAGCTGTTCTAGCCACTAAGTGAAGACATTGATTCATTCTAAAGAGACCACACTCAAAAAGCTATAAAATTTTCATAGAAGTCATTAACTTCATTTTCCTTGGTGAATACAGAGCATATGTATATGCTGCAATATTCATGAGTAATAAAATAAATTCCTACAGAACAAAGCCAAATGTCTGTGCTACTGCAGTTAGTACTTAGCAAAGATGCTATGAAGATCGTATGACTTGCTTTGAAGAGTAGCATTAAAAGTATCATCAAAGTTTTTAATCTGATTTTCCAGATCTTGTTAGTGGATCCTAATCTTAGAGAAAACCAGCCATGAGTTGGTGTTCATGAGCCTTTTCTATCAGTTCTAGAAAACTTCCATTATCCTTAACCTAATGATGTTTCTTACTTGCAGTTTCTTTAGCTTTCTCTTTAGATCAAGCAGTTTCTTACGGCTCCCAATAGATTTTCTACTTAGCACATTTAACCAAAATCTTCAGACATTTTCTTTTCTGGCTTATTAGTCTATTTCTTTAAGGTATGAGAATGTCCAGCTGTATCCATGAAGACTACATTATGTAAACTGTGCAGTCCAAGTGAAGTTGCCTGAAACCAGTTGTGTAGGTGAGGAGGCAAGGTTAGTTAGCCATGGTAGGGCAAGTGTAAGGGTTGCATGTTTTCCTGAGGCAGAGACAGCAGAAAGAGGCAGGAAGGGATTGTTTATTATCTTGTTGCTCTTCATACACCACCCATAAGCTGAAAAAATCTGCCTCTGCCCACTTTCTGATATTGCATATTCAAAGTTATCCATCAAAGATACTGTTCAGATCATACTTGTCCCTGCCCATGGCAGGGTGGTTGGAACTAAATGATCTGTAAGGTTCCCTCCAACCCAAATAATTCTATGTTTTCGTGATTCTATGATTGCAGTGAAGAAGTTTTAACATTCCAAATATATTTTCAAAAGTATGAAAATTACAGCACTAGCTATTTCTAATAACTCTTTCTTCTTCCAAATCTATGATCTAAAAAAAAAAAAAAAAAAAAAAAAAAAAAGATTGGAAAAGTATTCATAAAGAGTTCAGAAGAATCAGTAGCAAAACAGATGCAGCATTGGAAATGAATGGTAAGTATTTAATGACACAGCAAATAGGCCTGATCCTGCCCGTCTGTGCTCTGTGGAGGTAAAGGGGTTAATATAAGCACAATGTCTGTTTCCAAAAAAATAGCACATTTATTAATTTATTTCTGTGATGAAGCTGAATGAAATTTCCTTACCAGCTGCTTTAACAAAAACTCTGAAATGTGTCAGCTCCATATCCAAGCCATGTCATCATCAGCTGATTTCGAATCCCAGGATATAATTCTGCTCTTGTCCCTGGGATCTGCTGACATGACACAGGGGAACGGTTCAAAGCTGCACTAGAAGAGGTTCACACCAGGCATTAGGAAGCACTTCTTTATGAGAGGGTGGTCAAACACTGGTATAGATGTTCTGGAGAGGTGGTTGATGTCAGTGTTTAGGAGGTATTTGGACAACAACGCTGTTAGCAACATGCTTTAACTATTGGTCAGTCCTGAAGTGGTCAGACAGTTGGACTGGATGATCATTGTAGGTCCCTCCCAAGTGAACTATTGTATTGTATTGTTTTGTGTTCTATTCTATTCTATTCTATTCTATTCTATTCTGTTCTGTTCTGTTCTGTGTATTTTGGTGTTAGACATACCATAACAAAGTAAGTGGTCCACATTGAACACACAAATGTTAATAGCAAGCAGAGATGTTAGATTGTACTGACATCAGTATTTTAGAATTGATTTGACAATGAATTTGAGTAGGCTGACAATGAATGTATCAATGTGCTATAAGTAGTGCAACCCAGATAGCCAAGGCTGCACTACCTTTGTGACAACTACGTGACTATGTGACAACAGCTCAGGTATCACTAAAAACGGAATTGGGATAACACAGATTTCATTGCTGTCTAACAGTGTAAGCTGAGTCTCTGAGGCACACTGGTGAGGTGATAACCATCACTGCAATGAAAAAAGGAGGTTGTAGTGAGGTGGGGATAGGTCTCTTTTCCCAAGTGACAAGTGATAGAACAGGAGGAAATGACCTCAAGTTGTGCCAGGGAAGGTTTCTATGGGATAGTAGGAAAAAATTCTTCAAGGAAAATGTTGTCAAGCATTGGAATAGACTGTCCAGGGAAGTGGTAGAGTCACCATTCCCGGAGGTATTTAAAATATGTGTAAATGTGGAGCATAGGGACATGATTTAGCAGTGAACACAGCAGTGCTGGGTTAAGAGTCATACAGGTAAAGTCCTGTAAAATAAAGACATTTCTTTTTCCAGAAAAAAAATATTTCATTATTGAAGAGTTAATTATCTTTCTAACAGTTACCTGTCTTTTATCCAAAATATAAATAACTCTCTAGAGCATGAGAAAGCTGAAAAGAGAATTGGTAACATCCAGGCAAACAGTTTTTCTTGTGGCAGGCAGCCATATCTACTGAAATGGATTAAACACAAGACAAGTTCTGCAGCTGTTCAGAGGTAGGAGTTAACAACTGATGGTGCTCACTGGGGCTCACATCTCATGCTCTTCAACAGCAGGAACTGCTTCTGAGAGCTCTGTCTGGAGATGATTGCGAAACTTTTCTCAGTGACTCAACAACAAATACAATCACATGAGTTTGCCAACAGACATGTTAGCCTGCAGAGAGCAGTAGGGGCATTTCATGAATGCAGACAGGATGTGGCAAGCATGAGGTTCAATCTGAGAAGTTCTTCACCAAGATTTTCCTTCATGACAGTAAGTTAAAGATGCGTGAGTTAATTTGTCTGTTCCGTCTGAAACATATCATTGACATTCAGGCTAACTTTAGGCAAAGCACCCCAGGAAGAGTCTAGATTTGCAATTCCTCTAACAAACGCTTTCTTTTTCCTTTTTTCCCTTTTCATATTTTTATGGATTTGTTTACTTCTCTTCTGGTCCAAAAGCCTACAAATATGGCAAAGAGAAGGAAAATGAGACTAATATTTTGAAAACCAGTTCTAGATGGGTTGCTATAGTGTTTGCTGAGCAGGCCATCAGATGGAAGTCGAAGAAAGTGAAAACTGGACCATGAGGATCAGAATCACAGTTACTCCTTTTCTGAGCTTTTCCTTTTATGTAAACACAGAGCACAACGAGGAATACTACAACTCAGCCCTGCAATATAACACTATTCCAATAATTACATCAGTGTTAGCATTTTGGAGAGCTTCAGTCATACCACTCCTACCTAGAATCAATTCTAATGAAAGTCAATGAGAAACCCTTTCTGACCAGCTCCTAAAGACCTGCATTTCCAGGGAACATGGTGATACAATGGTAAACCACTGAAGAAGCTGTAACTAATTAAGCCCTTTCTCAAAAGAACCAGAAAAATACTCCAGAGTGAGCAGCTCTCTACAGGAAGAACCATTTTGTGGTTTAAGTGGTCCTATGCAAGGTAGATGAGCAAAGAAACAAATATTCATACCCATCCAGTATCTAATTACTGGAGTTCAGTCTGCAGCCTCTTCAGCCTGTGTTTTCATCAACACAATCTATTTTCATCAAGAAGAAGGTGACGACAGAGCAGAAGCCAGTCACCCTTTCTCCATTTTTAGTTTGAAAAAATCTGTTCTGTGATCTAATAAATTAGACCTGGCACAGTAGCTACACAACTATATAGCTGAAAACAGTGGTAGGGGATTTGTATTAAGCAATGGAAATGCAAAAACACTGGGGAAGCATAGTTTAATATATGGCTATGCATGAATTTTGGTGCTTGAATTTTTACTGTTTTTCTGTTGTCACAATTTTTTGCATTATGCCAAATTTTACGCATTATGTCATATGTACCTTTCATATTCATTCCTTTGTGCCAATTTTTATGCCAATTAAAAATATTCTGTACTAGAAATTGTACCATCCAGGATGCTCTAGCTGACTGACAAAAGCTTGGCTGATGGATCAGGCTTGCAGAGAAACTGCAAATGCATCAAATACTTGCACCAAATCAATTTAAGCAAGATCTTAACTGCTTCTGTTCCTTTTACTTACATGACAGAGTAAGACATTTTGAACTCCAGAAAAGCCTGAGACCGAGGTATAAGTGGGCCATAAAAATGTTATGATTTCCCTCAAAACTGTGTTGTACCATGCTTACATAACCAAAACACTGCACAATAAATCCATTATGTACGTATTTTCCTTGTTTTGAAGTTTCTCATAACCTGCAGTTTATGGCTCTTCTAATGGTTTTTCTGTTATTCTTGCATATTACAAAGTTGCATAACTCAGAGAAAATTAAGAAAGCACCGTGCAATTGAGTTCCTGGTATCCCAGAATAGCTCTGCACTGTTCCGGGTGAGCACTGATACTCGGTGTTAGCCCTCCCTTGAATGTTTCCTCTCTCTCTAGTTGAGCTGCAGCACAACACAGTCATATCTAGAAAGCCAAGGCACAATCATTCACAGAGTTCATATTGCCACTTATCAGTGAACAGACTATTTTGGGACAGGCATATTTGTCACTGCTGTCACCCATCATCTTTCTATTGCCATCATACCTTATCACAAATAAGAAGGATAAATACTAAAAAGAAAGAATTTCTAATGTAACGTGAGCATACCCAGCAAGCAAGAACTTAAAGCATGAGGTCCGTGTGAAAGTTGTTCTCGTTCACTGAGTTCAGAGCTGACACGAAAACACATTGAATTGCCCCCTTAAAAGACTTACCAAGTCCTCTTTTGAAGCTACTTCACTTACTGCTCTTCTCACTAAAGAACTTAATTCCTCCAGTGATTAGAAACCTGTTTGCTACTTCCCTATTTTTTCCACATAAATTTCTATATCCTATAAATTCAATTGCCTTTCCTTTAGTTTACTCTCTGGGATGTACTTGAAGAAAATAATCATTTCTCCTCTTCATTGCAACTATGCAAATCATTACTGTCAACACCTCTTTGGACTTCAGTTGTGAAATTAACAGCTGCTTTCTCATTACAAAGACACCCAAAATTGCTCCAGAGCAGAAAGCAAAGAACCTGTTTCATCAAAATTCAACAGACTTAGCTCCTCTGACACCAGTAAAGGTGACAGTAGGAGGAAATTGAAATCCAGCTTAATATATGATGAACATCTCTGGAGTTAGGACATAGCTGCATTAAAACAATGCAGTCATCAATTACTTTGCAACATATTGTAGATTAATCATTTTCATTTACCAGTGAACTTAGGCAGGTATAAAAATACCTGTAAGCTACAGGTTTTAATTACAGCAATGTGTATTTTAGCTATCACAAATGTGCATGGAGATAACAGTACTATCAGTGTCATGTCTTCCTTCAGTTAAAACATCAACTTCTTTCTGAATTTTTTACTTTTTCATCTAAACTTCTAGACTTCTTTGTCTTCCGAGAATTTGTGTTATTTTCTACTAACTATCAATAAATATACTGTAAAGCACTTAATTTCTTCAGCTTTGAGAGTTTTGAGGGATTTTACCCCACAGGTATTCTGCTGTACATACTGCTACAGTTATAAACTTTGGAAAGAAAGGTAGTTCAAAAGTATTTAAGGGCATGGCATAGTTTTGTACTCACTCTGTAAATTTGCTGAATTTTACATTCATTTCTTCCTAAACACATAGAGCAGATAGCTCAGTGGCGGATTATTCTGTTGATTCAAGAGCAAAGATAGTGTGCAGCATAAATGAAAGCCTATTTTCTGTACATGCCTTTGTAGCTTATAGAGACTTTTGATAGTTAGGGAGGCAGCGGGCTCAAGTGTATGGACCCGCACCTAAGTAGACATATTGTATGATCGGAATGAAAACTTAAGCCTTCTGGTGTGCAGTGTGAAAACAATGGAGAAAGACATAGTGGGAATGGGATGAGGGACACACAACTGACTCTACTTTGGTGCTTAAGCCTGATTATAACATGCCTTGATCACATTGTGCTCAAAGACATCCTCTATCAAAAAAAAAAAAAAAACCAAACAAACGAAACAAAAAAATTCCCCAGCCTTTGCTTCATATATCTTCCAGATTACAGCCATGTTGCACTCTTACTTCAGCTTTTGAAACACATAATTCAAAGTGTGTACTTGCACTTAGTTGTTGTTTATGAGTTGTACTACTCTGACTTTCCCATTCGAACACAAGGAACACAAGCACATCTGAAGGGCCCATGTACCAAAACCACAGCATTCCTGGGCTACTGCTTTCCCTTGAGGATGTGAAGACAGGCTGAGAGACTTGGGCTTGTACAGCCTGGAGAAGAGAAGGCTTCAGGGAGACGTTATAGGTGCCTTCCAGTACGTAACAGGGCCCTGCAAGAGAGCTGAGAGGGACTTTTCACAAGGGCATGTAGCGATAGGACAAACGGGAATGGCTTTAAACTGGAAGGGAGGAGTTTTAGATTAGATATAAAGAAGACATTCTTTACTGTGGGTGTGGTGAGACACTGGAACAAGTTGCCCCTGAAAGTGTTCAAGGCCAGGTTGGATGCGTGCTGGTCTAGTGAAAGGTGTCCCTATCCATGGCAGGACAGTTGGAACTAGATGTTCTTTAAGGTTGCTTTCAGCCTAAACCATTCTATGATTCTGTGATTCCACGTGCATGAATGAATGACACTGAATGATATGAGTTACATTTCCCAGTTCTGTACTTAGTGCATTAAAACACGTTTCACGCTACCCAACAGGGCTTGCTGCCAACATGATCTGCTTTAATACGGAAATGCAAAGGTGAGTTAAGGGGTGGATGGAACACTTATACAAAGCTACTGTTTGTGAGTCCAAGGGCTTCATTCTGAAAGCAAGTGTGAAATTTGAGGAAACCAAACCCAGCACGTCCATACTGATACACACCTCTTTATTACTGTACTCTCACGTAGAGTGTTCTTTCATAGACTTCAGTTCTGGAAATGCTTATACACAGAGAACATATGTTTTCTCAGAGCAATCTTGCTGTTGTCCTTGAGAATACTTTAGTGTGCAAAGCTAAGCAAGCACAAAGAAATGTGAAGAACACAGACCTTCTTTTAAAAACTGTCTTAGTTTCTTCCTTTATTTATAGCTCTGTAAGTCTCATGCATCCCACTGGAGTTGAAAACAAACAGCTGGAAGTGACCAAAAGAATAAAATCCACCATAAGAAAGAAAATATCTAAACTAGGTGCAAACATCAAATTCAATAAATACAATTTCTTCTCAAGATCCCAGCCACCATAGATCCTCTACATAGCACCTCGGGCAGCAAACATAACACAATTTATTTAACATTACCATGAGAGACACCCTCTACTCCTCCTGGCTGCTGTGAAAAGTCAACAGGAAATGTGTCATCAAGAAATCTTTTTCTCCTTGATAGATTTCATAAGGAATCAAATCTATCTTGCATTGAAACCCTGGCCCCATTGAAAATCTCCAGCAAAACTGACACTGACTTTAAGAAACCAATGACAATACCTTAGTAGAAGAGGTTCAAGGTCTCCATGACCGCCAGTGACAGCTGCTTGGAAAGTACAAGGCAAAGCATATAAATAATAGGCTCTGCTCTGGCAAGTACCTTCAGTTTTTGGACATATATGTTCATTATTTCTTTTATTTTACATCACCTAGAAATGATCAATCCAAGTCCTCAGGTAAAACTAACCTAACATTTGATACCCTTAGCAGTCTGGGAGAAAACTGTTGTATTTTTCAGAAATATATACAGTAAATATTATATCATTTTAATTCTGGGCAACGGAGAGAAGAACAAATTTTGTAATTTCAGCAGAAACAGGACTTTCTGATTCATTCTTCCCAGTAGTGAGGAAGTAAAGGCAATCTCTACCTGACCATGCTTTTTTCTCCTGCCTTGAACTTTCCCCTGAATCCAGAATCTTACATCCGGGAGAAGACTTTAGGATGCCTCTTCAGTGCTAAATAATGTGCATTTATATCTGTTGAAGATTTTTAAGAAGTTTTCCTGATCTTCATATATGACTTTCAGCAGCCACTAAAGGTTTTCAAATTTGTCTGTTTCCAAAACAGGCAAAAGGAAAAGGATGTAGTTTTATCCCTTCTTATCTGAAACCTTAAATAAACAGATATAATCTGTCTATTGTTTGAATCACAAACAACTGTCCATTAAGAGTGACCTTCAGCACGCTGTATTGAGAAACTGCAACATATTAAGGTACACTTTTTTCCTGAATATAAGGATTCTGTCACACCTTTTATAATCCCTATAGAATAGACACTATCAAGCAACACAGAAGGTTTCAAAATACCATGTTAGAGAAAAAAAAAAGTGATTGAAATAAAATACATCATTGAAGAATTACATTTGTGCTTTTCCTCCACTGCTAGCAAAGAAAAAAAGATGGCTGGAAAGCTGCCCTGTGGAAAAGGACCTGGGGGTAGTGGTCAACACCCAGCTCAACATGAACGAGCAGAGTGCCCAGGTGGCCAAGAAGGCATCCTAGCCTATATCAGCAATAGTGTGGCCAGCAGGACCAGGGCAATGATTGTCCCGTCATACTACATGCTGGTGAGGCCGTACCACATGCTGGTGAGGCCGTATCTCAAATCCTGTGTTCAGTTTTGGGCCCCACACTACAAGAAGGACATTGAGATGCTGGAGCGTGTCCAGAGAATGGCAATGGAGCTGGTGAAGGGTCTGGAGAACAAGTCTTATGAGGAGCTGCTGAGGGAGCTGGAATGGTTTATCCTGGATGCTCAGGGGAAACCTTATTGCTCTCTACAACTTCATGAAAGGAGGTTGGAGTGAGGTGAAGGTCTGTCTCTTCTCCCAAGTAACAAGTGGTAGGACAAGAGGAAATGGCCTCAAGTTGCACCAAGGGAGGTTTACCTATTGGATAGTAGAAAAATTTCCTCATAGAAAGGATTTTGAATCATTGGAACAAGCTGTCAGGTAGAGTCATCATCCCTGGAAGCATTTAAAAGACGTATAGATTGCTTGGGGATATGGTTTAGTGGTGAACACAGCAGTGATGGATAAATGGTTGTGCCTGATGATCTTTTCCAACCCAAATGATTCTAAATAGACAAGAAAGACCCTATAAAACAAACAAACTTTTTTTTTCTTTTGAGAAAAAGTTATTCAGGTATTAAACACTTTACCCTCTCAAAGTGTGGCTTCAGTAGTAGCAGCTGAAAGGTGTCTCAATCTTGGAAAAAGTTTTGAACTAAGGATCAGAAATTATATAATCCCAGTTATGAAGGAAGGCGGGACCCATGATTAATATTTTCTACTCTTCGTTTCAGTTGACTGAAGCATTTTCTATTGCCTATTTTAGGACAGGATAAATCATTTCCTAGTGGTGCTTGTTTGTCATTCTTTTCCACAGAAAAAGCACACGTGACCAGTTGACATTAGAGGACTACCTTGCTCACGAGCTTGTAGACACTGATGTAGCCATCAGGCAGGGAGAAGTTCCCCATCCAACTGATTCACGGTCATGTGCCCACTCATCCTCTGATGTGTCTGGATCAGAAAGTAGAGAAGAATAAAAACGTATTTTGAAGAATAAGTATGGATGAATACTTCGATAACCAACAGGGACCACAGGAAAAGCTTTAACATTCTAGTAATTTCTGAGTTTGTATCTTGTAAAGATCTCAGATGCTGTCCATGAACAACTGAATTAAGGTTCTAAGAGAAGATGAACTGCTAAGAATTGAGGTGTGACATCAAACCACATAGGAACAAGGGGCAACACTCAGTTGCTCATTTCACTGAATAGTATAAAGGGTGGGAAGAAGGGCATTTCCATATTGTTTTGTAAGTAGGTTCAACAAGACAGAGAATGTGAAGATTAGTGACTCTGTAGATATGAGCTGAGGTCATGAGAATTTACCATAAATCAGATGCTACATGTTTAGAGAAAAAATGGTAGCTTTGAGTTCATTGTTATAAATTTGTCAAAAGGTATAGGTTTTCATTTATAATTAACATTCCCAAATAGTTCCGTAATTCTTTCTTTTGCTTGATGTAAGTGCCCAAAGACTAATTGCTGTTCATCGTGCAAAAGTTTACCCAAAATCCTATGCAAACAAGGATGAACATCCGAAGAATAAAATCAATAATGTAATTTTTTATGAAATGTTCTGTGAAGCAGAGAACACAAAAGTGTGTCTCTTCATTGCCTTTGAGTTCAGCAAAGTTCTTATCATACAATGCACATAATTACGCTTGTGCATCTCTGAACACAAAACTCAACATAATTGGATCCCTGTATTATTCAAAAGTTTCACTGCCAAGTCAGGAAGCACAGCCGTGCACTGTGGGTGGTGTGGCAAATCACACTTGACAAACTGAGATTAGTCAAAGTAAACAGTTTTGAAGCAAACATAGTTTGTAACCGCATCTTCAATAAGTCTGTGAAGAATGAATGTATTCATTAGCAATCTAATGATCAAACCTAAGTACACTGAAGGTCTGTACAGAGATCGTTTCCATAACAAGGTCATTTAGAACTCTCTAGCCTGGGATTGTTTGTGTAGCTCTTGTCAAATCTAGAGTTGAGAAACTGGGCTGGAAAATTTGATTTTAGAACGTGACTGAGATTCCCAGTGGGAAATTCAACCCAGAAATCTATTCTTTCAACTACTAAAGGCTGGCATCTTCACTAAATTATGGTTAACTTAAGAAGTTCTGGTACTTCTCAGGAGGGAATAGGGCTTTGCATGATTATGTCCTAATTGGAGGAAGTGTTTGCTTCACTGTTTCAATAACACAGCTGCACATCTATTGAATTTTCTGGGCTGAATTTTAATGAACAATTCTTTGGCATATAATTTCTGTTTTGTTTCCTCCTTGCTAGCCTTTTAGGAAGAGTAGAAGATGAAAGGATTGTTATTCTCCTTCCACTAAATTTCAATTAAAACCCACTAAGCTGATGTGTCCTAATTTCTGTAGAATACAGTCTCCTGGAGACAATTTAGAAAGTAGGGAATAAGATTGTTCTGGGTCTACTGAGTGAGGGGAGATTCAAACAAAAACACTTGTTTACCATGAAACACATTCAGCCACAGTAAGTACATCTAGTACAAATGGTAAATGCAAATATTGCAACAGAAATTGATATAGAACAGAAAGTGGGTCAGTACATCCAGTACACTGAAATGCAGAGAGCACAAGTTAGGGACGACTGTCCAGCTGCAACTTAAAATTGCCCTTTTGTGTGGCACTAGTCTTGTATTTACTATCCTACTTTTTGCTTTAAAACAATGCCAGATATACATCCTGTTAATGCACAGGGATGACCCTGTAAGACCACAAGAAGTTAAGCATTCAAGCCATGTTTTGACATAGCCTCCTAAATTTTTGACATTGTTATGTTTTTGTCATGTTTGTGAAATGTTAGCTCATTTCAAAGTCACAGAACTGGTTATACAAACTTTATTTCCCAGTCAAAATACCCTTTGTCCCAGTCATACTCCTTTAGAAAAATTAGGTACTTCCTTTTCAAAACATAAAGAATGTATTTGAAGGTACAGCTTTATTCCAAGAAAAATGTCCAAATACCCAAGAATCAAATCCTACAAATATTTACAATCAGGTAAGCTACCTTAATAGTAAGATTACTGCATAAGGTGGTCAGCACTATGTGTTTGGAGCAATATATCTCACCTAAAGGCTCTCAGTAATAGAAAGTTATATTTGCACATCAGGTTACAAATGAATTGATTTGTTTCAATACTTAAACAAACAATTTTGTAAGTCTCCTGGTGTACTAGTCAAAAGAAATATTTTGACTGAAGGAAATCTTTCATTTGCTTCTTTTAAAACTTTAGGTAAGCATAGCTTTGAAATATCATCAATAGCACAAAACTATCTTATCTTCAAGTTGTAAAATAACTAAATATTTGGGAAAGGCTGAAATGATTTAATGAATCTGGACTAAGATCACAAGCTGTTCTATGCAACATGAACTGCACTATTTTAACAGATGAATAATTTCTCTGGAAAAGTTCACTCCTCTCTATTTCTGCAGTTTTTTGAAATGCATTAGCAGAATGCACCCTCCTCTGTTTCTGCACTACAGATACATTTGCTCAAGGTGTACCCACCCATCACTGGTTGTTAAGACACAAAGGGGAAATTTGACTGAACAGCATCAGTGTTTGGAGTTAATTAGCACCTGTTATGTTCAAGTGACTTTTTCATCAGCCTTTAAGTACACTCACAACATTTTTCCTAAAATATTTAATCCATCTATTGTCCTGTTGCCATTTCCATAATAATCTTAGGCTTGGGAATGAACTCCAGTTTATACAAAATATCAGTAGGTATAAATCATTTACAGGAAGATTGAATCACATCCACAGAGCCAGAGAAAGTTAGTGGGGGAAACTGCTTGTGAGAAAGAAGTTCTGTTAGAAGATACAAAGTGAGGAGTTCAGTTTTCCTCATTTTGTTAAACTTGTGACTGTATTTTTCATTAACCTTGCAACACAAGCCTGAAGGAATAACTTCCCATGATTTTCCCTCAGCCAAGGTAAGTACAAACCCTTTCAAATCCAGGGAGGCACCAAAATAAAGAAGGCAGGATCTTTGGGTCCCACAAGTGCTCTAAGGACAGCTGCAGACTTTGTGGGACAGATCCTGATTTCATTACCCTGGCTAAGTTGCAGGACTGCAAATAGCCCTAGTCAAGTTAGCAGGAAAGGGTAGGGTAAGAAGCTGTTCATTATCAGGAAGAGTTCATGATACCTACGAAGCAATGCCTGAAGTCCTGCATCAGACAAACCAGACTGAAAAAGAATATGCCTAAAGATGGAAGAAGAAAATGGAGGGGCCTGAATTAGCTCCCAGGAATTGATCTGACTCTAGTGGGTTATTTCTGGTTGATTCAAAAGACAGCTGATGCCCACATAAGTCAAAGTTTAAGGCTGGGTTATTCACAGAAATGAAAAAGCAGAACACAAATAAGTGTGTCAACTTCAGACTATAGCACCACAATATTGCTGCTTGTCCTTTTAAATGGCATGGTTTGATTTTGGAATAACTGTTTATAAATATTATGTAATGTCTTTAAATTTTGTTTTCAAGACTAACCTTAGATACTCTAATATCCTCAGCAGCATCATCAAAAGCAGCCTGGCCAGCAGGACATGTTCCACTCTGCTCTCATGAGAATTCACCTGGAGTGCTGTGTCCAGGGCTGGGGCCCCTGAACATAAGAAGGATGTGAACCTGTTGGAATGAGTTCAGAAGAGGGTCATGAAAATGATGAGAGGGCTGGAGCACCTCTCCTTTGAAGACAGGCTGAAAGACTTGGGGTTGTTCAATGTGGAGAGGAGAAGGCTCTGGAGAGGCCTTAAAGACACCCTCCAGTACCTAAAGGGTACAAGAGAGGTGGAAATGGCCTTTTTATGAGGACATGTAGTAATGGGACAAGGGACAATGAATTTAAACTGAAAGGGAGGAGGTTTAGATTAGATATAAAGAAGAAATTCTTTACTATGAGGATAGTGAAATATTAGGACAGGTTGTTCAGACAAGTGGTGTATGTCCCATTCCTGGAAGTGTTCAAGGCCAGGTTGGCTCTGATCAACCCATCCAGTAGAAGGTGGACCTGCCCATGGAAGGTGGACTGGAACTTGATGATCTTCAAAGTCCTTTCCAACCAAACCACTCTATAATTCTCTAAGTACTTGGGAGGTAGGATTTTCTCTTAATGACTACCTTCTATATCTTCTGACCCCAACACGTGTCTACTTTGGGGCAGCTTGAGTCCTGCCAGTTCCCTCTATACTTGCAGTGTCCTTCAGCTACCTCCAATGCTCATTCCAAGCAACAACTCACATCCAAAAATGGTGTTGTGTCGTTCAACAAGACGGCCTGAGATGCGGGTTGGAGTGGCAAACAAGGTTTCTTCTGTTCTTCAGCCTGTGTTAACAGCAGTTTTATTCATGCTGCCCTCCTTATTCACCTCTCTTCAGTCAGGAAAGGGAAAATAGAAATGGCAAAGCATATATTTGCTTTGAATTTACATTTGAATTTTTTGCTTAAAATATCAATTCTTGGGTTTTCTTTCAGATGCAAGACATATTACCTCTTGTTTTGACTATCTAGTTCCTGACATGAACAACCTCTGAAACTGCTGCTTTCAAACAGCAATATCTGCCACAGGTTTACAGATAGTTCTTTGGGGAGAGCTATCAGATATGTTCAATGTGTCAGGAAGATGATCAAATAAATACAAACTTTCTTTGGGTTTCATATCACTGGAAAGTTGGATGATCAGAAAGTCACAAAGATGAACTGTTTCAATGAGGAATTCCTG
>JAYRBT010000001.1:40329568-40356412 GCA_036023395.1 Myiotriccus ornatus | reverse complement strand
CAGTGGGGTTGGATCAAGGGTTGGACTTGATGATCTCGAAGGTGTTTTCCAACCCAGTTAATTCTATGATTCTATGATTCCTCTTTCAGTCCCACAGGGGTATACTCGATTATTATTAAAAGCTACTCTAACTTCTGTTGTTTTTTCCATGCTACATGAAAGAAATCCAGCTGTTGGAAAGAGTCTGGAAACTATGAAGCAGATGATTAAAGTTTTAGTTAACATCAGAACACCTACAAGTACATCACAGTCTGCAGCTATCACCGATCTGGCCCAAATGATGTGTGAATTGCTTGTCCATTCTCACCCACTCTAGAGCAAAGTAATGATGCTGTAACTGTCCTCAGTTTGTAGGGTTATAAATATTCAGACTGTTGTATTGAAACACCCCCTCCCTCCCACAAAACCAAAACAAAACAAAAACCCCAAACCAAACCAATCAAACAAAAAACCAAAAACAAACAAAAACCCACCTAAGAATTCTGAAAAAATGCACCAGTTTTGTTACTGCCTTACCACAAGGATGCAATTATGCTCCCTGTCAAACCAGAGCAGAGAGGTTTTGTGAATGCAGGTCTCAGATCCTGCTACTACAAATCCAGAGACTTTTTCTGATCATTGAGTCGTCTTATTCATGCATTCAAGAGCACCTTTAGCTGTCTCAAAGATGCAACTGATAGTCACTGACCTTAGTCTGAAACTTCTCCCACCAGTGTGACAGTGAAATGAAAGCTGAATTTTATCTTCTTTGGTAATGTTCAAAGTATATTAGTGGCAACAGTGTACAGATGCCTAGTATAGATGAAGAAAGCTAACCACAAAGTTATACTGTAGTGTCACTCTGTGATGATGGCGAGAAAACTGCTGAAAAAGATGCACACTCATATTCGAGTGGGTTGCCTTCCCATTTCACTGAGGAAGTGGGGGTAGCTTCCTGATCCCTGAAAGGATGCTTACATCCCATGATAGCTCAACCAAGTAAGGCCTCCACACAGTTCAGTTAGTAAGTCACTAAAGTTGTAGAAGGTTGCATCCCTAAAGCAGAAACTTTCAGAAACTGGTTTCAAGCAAAATCATTATTCAGAAATTTTTCTTTCCACAATTTACCACAAAATTCTTTCCACAAAATTTTTCCCACAAAATTTTTCCCATTAAATGTAGATACAGTCAGATCCTTTCTCTCAACAATTTCTGCTCCTTTGTATTTTCAGCCATTAGAGTCCGTCCTGCTGTTCAAGAATTACAATATTCTCCTAGCTGCTTAGTGCATTCATTTACTGCTCGTTCACCATATGAAACGTGTATTGCCACCCTGAGGTATACTCATGTCACCTTTTGTTCCGTTCATAGCATTACTCTCTATCTGTTTTACTTACCCTTGTGTAGAGTCCCTAATGATAGAACAGCTTTCTACATTCTTCCATTACAAATTAGTTTGCTTAAAAGTTATTATTGTGCTACTATGAAATTACATGGGGTGAACAGCCTGCTAGTATGAATGGACTCTATAAAAAAGTAGTAAATAATCACGTCTTCTGATTTCCCATGTTTCTCTTCAGTTTAAGCTCATATTACAAGATAGAGTTGCAAACGAATAAGGCCCATATAAATTCATAAAAATTGTATGTAGAAATAAAAGAATAATGGGAAATGTCTTACTGCAACAGAGTCGAGTTCTGTAGAGGTATAAAAGATGCTATAAGCTCTAGAATAGGCCAGCTATGCAGCAGGTCCAACAGAGAAAACTGTCAATCACCTTAAAAACAGTTAATAAACATTAATCCAAAATTGCATCCTAAAGACCGCTGCTACAAGCATGTGAACATCTCTTTTGTGAAACAATGCCCACAGGTTTGGCTTGGTGGGTAGCTATAGAATTGTTTTATGATCAGCTGCAGTTTTTGATTGGGCACATGTGGATTTGGGATTTTTTGAAGCCTGAGGACAGGTATGGCAAACCAGGGTGCAGTTCCCCAGAAGCCCACTTCTGCTCACATGTTCTTACAATTAATGTAACTTCCCTCAGTGGTTTAGGTCATATGTCCTGAGTAAAAGCAGAACAGTAAGAAGGTTTTATTTCTTCATAAGGAACTCTGATATTAAGGCAAGGAATTAGGTCTATTAATTCTACAAATATTGGTGTCACCGTGAACATGATGCAATTGCTCTTTAAACATCTGAAACTATTGGCTATATTAAGTGGAGGAAAATTCACCCTTGCTTGACAAAAACATTCACATTATTGAAGTGACTACTTTTTTTCTCAGGATTTGGGAAGCCGCCATAATCCACAGTGCAACAGGTACAACAGCCAACACAAGCTAATGACCTACTGTGACCTAGACAGGGAGCACATCCCTTGGGCTAGTTTCACTGTACACAAGAGATGAATTTCAACTAATTGTAAACTACACAAAACCAGCTGTATTGGAACTGTGTAAAACGTACTGATTTTTCTTTTTTTTTTTTCTCCTTGTCATGGTGTAGTCATGGATCTGTTACTAGTATGATGGAATCAAACTCCTTCTACTCTCTGCAGAGCAATAACTGATAACTACCTCCAGAGCAAGACAGAGTAATGGCATGCTGGGGCAAACCACAGAGGTGCTGTTTATCTGTAGAGGAGAAAAAAGAAATAAAACAAATAAAGAACACACACCCAAAAAAAAGTAGAAAAAAGAAAAAAAAGAGGCAAGTAGGTTAGTTTCTTCCTTCCATAAAAATTTAAACTTGCGTTATGTAAAAATGCAAGCTTGAATTACAGCAAACTTTTGTGACACAATGAAAGGACTGGAGCAATTCTTCTTTCAGTGTGCAATCTCCTGTTATTACACATTAGTGTAATGGATCACAGAGGATTAAAATATATAAAAGCCTATTGTTCCTGAGCTGTGATCAGCCATAGTCACCTGACAGTGACAATTGCCTCTGGAGAAAATATAATGACGTCAAGTAGATTTTAAAGAAGCAGGGTGGTGAGTGTGCCTCGAGGACTGTTCCACTCCAGACCAGGTGTGTGCTTCCAAAATCAATCTTCTGACCATCTGCACTCATTGCCCCTGAATTCATGCCAGAATCAGCTGGGCATGAGCCAACTGTGTCTCTTTCAGATGGTGCTGAAAAAAAGGACACCATTTCAGTGATGGATGCTCAGCCTGCTGGACCAGACCTGGAGCATCCCCCTCCCACATGAGTGCCCAGGCCTCAGCACTGGGTGTTTTACCCTCCACAGCCACTTAACTCCTTTATCTAGACATGGGCTTTGGTTAAAGAGAGAGTCAAATGAGGTTTAGTTAAGCAACCACTGAGGCTAGCGAGCAGCTATGTGAATAACTGTTCAAAATTTAGCAAGGCTTCTTTGTGACTCACTCCTCACCATGCGAGTGCAAGTAGTCCTTATTTGGTTGTGCAGTTTTTAATGGTCGTGTTGCTTTTTAATGATGACAAAGTCAAAATCCACCATGTAGGAAAACTCGGTGTAACTTGCTTTGTGGGAAACAGAGGCTGCAACTTTGCTCAAGGAAGGAAATGTTTGGTGAAAGAAAAACTCAGTGGTGTAACTGAGTTCACCAATGAAGTGATGTTATTGTCTTTATACTCAGCTACTGGAAGTCAAACAAAGTAATAGAAAAGGACCATCCCACACCTGCAGGACCTGTCTGAGCAGCAGACAGTTTGCATCTATGAATCAGTACTGGGAATCAGAAACTATTTGAATAGAGACAGTACATGATCAAACCTGACAACTCAAGGAGGAAAAAGTGGTGTAAAAATCTTTTTATCTGCTTGTTCACGTATCATAGAACCATAGGATCAACCAGGTTGGAAAAGACCTCCAAGATCATCAAGTCCAACCCCTGATGCAACATCGCCCAGTTTTAGTCTTTTGCAATCATCCTGGATGAATCTCAGCCCTCTCTAATACATATAAGGTCACTGGTCTTGTGTTGATTACATTCAAATTCAATCTCACACCTTCTGTACTAGAGCATAAAACCCTGGAGGTCAGCCTGTAATTCCTCTGGAATTGCTTTACTGCATGTCTGTTTACAACAAAGTCTTGTATCAACTCTCTGGTATTTCAGGGTAGTCTAATTTTTGTGTAGAAGTAAGATTTTACAAATCAGGCTAAATGCAAATTTTGGTTAATGTCATTTTTATTCCCTGCACTTTTTCCAAAAACCTATACAAGTCTGTGATGCTCACAATAGGTAAAGTCCTGCTATGTCTATCCTTTCTTTCAAACCCTGCTCTCCACTATCACCAAAGCCTAAACTCACTGTGCTACCCCAGCATGTACGGATATGTGCAGATCATCGGGATGAGTCAGGAAGAGCTTCAGACATTGACTACTCCTTTTTTGGGTTACAGTCAGTGTGGACAGATCAAGTCCAGCATGCCTCGTGTGCTGTCACAGCTACTCTGCCTGCCCTTACAACACCACTATATGACCAGTCTGTTTTAGGTGGGACTCTGCTGCTTATCACAGAGATTTGCTGCAGGTTTACAGGCAGTCTGAGTTTGTCTCAGTCCAACTACGAAGTTAAAGATTTCCCAGATGAAATTACGTGATTTTGTCAAGACAAGATGCACGCACTTCTTTAGATTACATCTTGTTTCAGTCATTTAAAGGCAATGTCATGACAGACTTACAAATGGATGTGGACAGCCAGCTACAGAAAGTGAATTCACAAGTGAAAGCTGACAATGGGAGGTTATGACATTTTCCCCACCCACACAGGTTTTGACCCACACTGCAGTACAATGCAGCTGACTGACCTCCTGCCCCCTTCCCTTCCTCACATCCTGTACATGAGCTTCTTGAGGACAGAAACTCTGCATATAACTAAAGGTTATAGTTATGATTTGAATTTAAATTGAATAAAGCCAGTGATTATATAGAAATTTTTGAGAGGTCCGTATGTGTGAGTCAGTTGGAAGAAAAAGAGACATCGGATCACTGACCAAAGGAGCAGACAAATTAAAGCATTGAGGGTGTCAGAACTCACACACATAGGTAATATTTACAGGAAAGCTGTTTCTCTTGTGGTTTATTGCTCAAGATTATTACAATAAAACCTTATCTCTCAATTTGCATCTTTTTCCCACATTATGTCCCAATTAAACTGTTGTAAATACGAAGTCATTAAATGCAAAGGAATTCTAGACACTGTGAGAAAATGGTAAATCAACAAGTTGAGATGTGTTACGTTTGATTGCTTAATTATTAGTGAATTAGATGTGCTAGTTGTCACCACATTGTTTGTGCTGAACCTGAACATCTAATCCCTTCCTCAGGCCTTTCCTTCCCTAAAGCAGTGCGATGTGAAGCAGATCCTTCTGAGAAATAGCTCAGTGCACCTGGATCCAGCCAAACAGGAGGGAAGAACTGGTTTGCCTCTCTCCAGAGATGGGCTGACTCCCTGTTGAGAGGTCAGGGCAGGACCTCAGTGCCAAGACAGGGATGACTGGAGGGTTTTACGATCACACAGCCTGCAAAAGTGATATGTAGCCCAGTATCAGAGACAGCAAGGTACTTACTTGAAGAGAGACCCTCAGGAGTATAATCTACGGAAACTGAGTGCAGTAGGTGTAGAGATGTGCCTCCCTCCACAGTCAAGGCCTCAGACAAGAAAAATGGCCTGTAACAACCATGAGTGTGCCATGAAAAGATGAGACAAGAAGAATGATGAAAGGTTATTTTGTGGAAAAACACCCGGAAGGTTCTGGATGAGATTGTGCCTTGCTGGACGTAGCCTCAGAAACTGCAGTGCAAAAAAACATTCTATTCTGCAAAAATATTTGCCATGTTTGAATTTTATTTTTTTGTTAGTCAAAGCGAATAATCAAATAACATAACAAAACTGATCATGTGTCCTGCAGACCATAGAAAAACAGGTCAATCCAGTTTGGTAGGACTATATATATTATATTACATAATTCACAAATCACTCAAACAAAACATTTCTCAGGAATTTTTGGACATTCCTTTTCCCTGATATTCACTGTAGTGGGTAAACAACAGCCAGTTCTGATGCAATCACACACATAGCCACTTACTCACTTCTTATGCACATGCAGGTATGGGTGAGATATTGAAGTGCAGAAGAGAAAAGGAAGGGGTGGAAATGCGGGGAAGTGATGCACAAGTTCACCATCTGCTCACCAGACTGATGTTCAGCCAGCCACCAGGATATTACTGCCTTGGAAGACAACCCTCACTCCACCTTCTTCTTCTGCTAGTCCAGGTTTACTGTTGAGCATGACATTATATCATATAGAATATCCCCTTGGAGAATTCAGGTAAGCTGTCCTGGATGTGCCCCTTTCCCACCCAGTCTCTACCATACACTGTGAGAGCAGAGTGTGAACTGAGAAAGTCTTGACACTATGCAAACACTGTTCACCACTACCCAAAGCAGGGGTGTGTTATCAAAAACTGATTAAGCAGCAAATCCAAATGTAGCACCATACACACTGAGATGAATATATTTATTCTGTCCTAGATAGACCTGTAACATTCATGAAGATATTTGAGCAACTCTTGACTTTCCTTAACTTTGTCGGCTGCATCCAGATCGGGCAAAATCCAGCTGGGTTGTCTATTCAAGCCGAATCACCAAGATACAGCAATCATTCACCACTGAATCTACTGCATTTTTTCATCCCACTCATGTCCAAAGGAGGCTCTGGTCTTACTTTTTATATTTGTATTTTTCTCTAGAACTCAAAAGCCCTGCTGCCCATCAATGAATTCCACACAGGACATAGCTTCGTGAAGCTTCCTTGTTCAAAGTAGGGTTACTCTACTCAGAAAATGTCACAGTGTAAACGTTCCAGTGGCAATATTGTGAGTCTTCTTAACAGAATTTTAGACCATGGAGCACTTTTATCATCACTGTGTGGCTACAGCAACTTCTCTTATTAGACATCTTTAACAGTGTTTCTTCTGATCTCCTTAAATTTTCTCTGCATCGGCCATATTCTCCAACAGAGGCACAGGCTCTCTGCTGAATACAAATCACATAAATATGCTGTTTGGAGAGAAAATTATCTTTCCTGACCCACAATAGTTTTTATCATCCAAGATCAAGACAAACCAATAAAGTCTGCAAAATTCACACAGCTAAATCTAAAAATTAGCATCTGTTCCTTTTTTATATTGATCTTGTTAGAATTAGATTGATTCCTGCTGATTCTGAGCCCAAAAAACTCAAAATTCTTTTCACTGAAAGTTTTTTATTTCAGTTCAATCCTAACGTTCATCAAAATCTTCTCTCTTTTGGGGGGAAAAAATTTATGATCAGAGTTGACAAACTTCTAGCAAAAAATGAAATGGAACATGGTGCAGGTCCTTTTTCATCAAACTCTTCTGTTTAAACTCTCCTTTTCAGTTTTGCCTATGGCCCAGTTAAACAAAAATGGGACTTGCTCAATAGTCCATCAACTGTAATGGAGCTCTGAAGCCTTCCTCTTGTGTCTATGAGGAAATAATCAGTACCAGACACTGGAGTCATGGAGTTCAAAGTGGTTTAAACACATCCTCATCTCCTTCCACCCAGACCCTGGTCCAGATCCAACTTTACTACCACAGTCTGACACAAAGTCAGTTGTTGAAAAAGATGAATCGTGTCCTAGCAATAAAACAGGATGGTTTTTTATATCAAGCTTTAAAATTTGAACATGAATATTTTTTCCTGTAAGCCTACCAAAATGTACAGAAGTGATAACATGTAGATATCTAGATGTTTTCAATATCAGGTGCCAGTATCATTTCTTTGGCAACTATTCCAGACATAGCTGTGTACTGCATTCCTCTCTTGCATAATTCAGCAATTTTTTGGTATAGATTGTCTCTCTCTGAAGTTAAATTCTTTCTCATCACATCAGTCAGAAGTACATTGAACATAAGAGAGTAAACCACAAACTCTTCCATACATGTTCACCTATGCCCATATGATCTGTCCTAGTGTGAGAAATAGTAATGGTCTTTTCCTATTTATATGCTTCTTCTTTCAGATTAGTGCTAATATGGTCACAAAACTGCATACCCTGAAATAAAAATCACAAACCAGCCTCTGAATTGGTGTTTCCAGGACTCAAAAACTATCCAATAAAGTTTAGGGGAGTGAAGATGAGACCACTGTTGGCATCAGGGCCAGGGAGGTTGTGGCTTCCCTGCTCCTCTTTAGTTTTCTCTGCCAGTGCTTCATGGACCTCTGTGAGATTGCACTGGTACAGCTGGTGGAAGAAGATAGCTCCACCTTTGCTAGGGTAAGTTCCTCTCTTTTCCCTGAGAATTTTCACCCTTTCTTGTAAGCTATGTTTTATATCTAGTTCTCCAATGCAAAGAGACTCTTCTGAAAGGCCATCTCGTTTGGTAGGAAGGGGACAAAGGTGTCTCATGCCCTCCTATTTCTGGAGGGCACATTTAAGGAGCTCTCTTCTGATCTCTATGAAAACTGCAGAAACCTCTTAAAGTTTACTGAATTGGGCAGTTGTGCATGGTCCCAAGGAAATGGCAGTAGTAATGGCAGCAGTTTCACTGAGACAGTGCTTGCATCCATATCATGTGTGCCTCTACACCAACTGATACAGGCAGGCAGCCAAAGGGCTGTTGCAAAATACCTTTTTGTATAAGGAACATGGGAGAAGCTCAGTAAGTGATTACACAGTAACTGTACTGATAAAGTTACTGAAAGTGAACTTCCCTGTGACTTTGTGGTTTCACTACTAGAATAATATGAAAAGAGAGAGACAAAGCTGGCTGCTAGCTGTGACGTGACATCAACGGGGAAGTTGCAGGAAAGATTTGTTTAATGTGCTTTCATTTACTTCTTAGAACAGTGATGACATTACATCAACACCACCAAAAAGTGAGTCACATATGTAATTGCTGCTTGGACCTATCAGGATCTATATAAGCATTTTTAGCTGTGGTCTTGGGAGACAGAAGTCAGACCCCTTCTGCTACAGCAGGGCTCCTTAGCAAGCTGGGCACCATGCATTATCTCCTACTTTGTGCTGCCATCCTCCTACCTGAGAGTCTTGCTTTTCCAGCACACATGAAACCAGAAGCATGGAGCAACGTAGACCTTGAGAAAGTAAAGGTATGTTATCAGGGGAAAAATGTAATTGCATGATGAATAATCTGATTTTTGATTCAGCATCTACATTCCTTTCCTATCTGTTTATATTGTGCTTATTTTACATTACCATAACAGCTTTTGCAGAGACGAAAAAGAGCAATTTAAATTTGCTGACTAGCTTAGACACCCTAAGTCCCATTTACAAAACAGACCAAGTTCCAACTGGTAAATAAAAGGGAGCATGTAATTTTTAAAACATCTCAAAAATTTTATGTAGACTGTGTTGGAAGGCTGTAGATTTGAATACTCAGTAAATTGTGTTTAACTTAAAAGGATTTCTTACTTACAATATTTCATTGCTATTGCAATTCTTTTCATATATGCTGGTCTATACTACAGAGACAACAGAATTTGGTGAACTGAAATGGGAAGAAAAGATACATGACTGTAGGATGATGAAACAATTCAACCAAATATAAAATGCAGTTATCCAAACTTCACACATATATGTAAGAATTTTTATTTTTCTTCTCTTCTTCCAGGCATACCTTGATAAATTCTTTCCACTTTTTCCAAAAACACAAAACCTAAGCTTAGAAGAGAGGATTAAAGAAATGCAGAGGTTTTTCCATCTGACTGTAACTGGAACATTAAACACAGAAACAGAAGAAACAATGAAACTGCCCAGATGTGGAATGCCCGATATAGCAGAATATCAAACATTTCCTGGAAATCCAAGATGGAAAAAAACACATTTGACTTACAAGTTAGTGATGTTTAGGTTTTATGGGTGGAAGGGTTGCTTTGTATTTAACTATGTGGGTTTCCTTCACACCCTAAATGACATTAATCTGTTTCCCTTTGCTGCCAGGATTGTCAATTATACTCCTGACCTACCCAGAAGGAAAGTGGACTATGCAATTAAAAAGGCTTTAATGGTATGGAGTGATGTGACTCCACTGAACTTCCAAAGAGTATGGATTGGCCAAGCAGACATTGAGATTAGATTTGCACACCGTGGTGAGAATACCTGTCATTTTTAAAATACAATGGTCCATACTTGACTGAAAGCATGTATTTTTGTAGCCATAGCTTTAAGAAAGAACAAAGAGTTTGGAATTATATTGAAGTCTTCATCAATTTTATCTTCTCTTTATCAACAAATTTGTTATGTCATGATTCAGGTTTACTCATATAAAATCATTAGAAAATTCTTTCAGAGTCAGGTTATGCAAGGTAGAATTCAGCTCCAGAATGAGGCATTTAAATTTAGATGTTCAAGGCTCTGTTTGCCTTGATAAATAGTGCAAACTAACAGGAAGAGCTCTGTAGAGCAAACCAGCATGGCCTGAAGATCCAGCCTCCACAGGCTGGATACATGCAGGTTAAGGAAAGTTTACTTTGGTCTAGATCTAGTATAGTTCCCTGGACAAAACAGCCTTCATCAGATGGGGTGCATTAGGTTTGGCCAAAGAGAGTGTTTGCTGGTTGCTTTACACTCCAAGGTTGCACCAAGGTGCAAGACAAAACATGGTAAATGGGGATGACCAGTAAAGTCACTTCAGAAGTTTACTTGTGATCTGGAATATTATATGAGGTTAGCCGTGCCTTTACCCTGTGCTTGGAACCTCAACTGACTCAGCTTAGAAAAGATAAAGGCCTACTTTAAGGTTATCTGACTTGTTCTCTAGATCCATTGACAATATTTACTGGAGCTCCCTTGGCTATAAATGAAGATCAGACACCTTGGCTGGCAAGCAGATGACTGCATATAAACACTAAAATGTCAAAGCTCATATGTCACTGATGGGAAGCATATTATGTTGCCATAAAGAGGTGACTTAATGTGACAATCAAAGTGAGAAGGGATCCTGCAAACTGGAATGGGTTTTAATCTCTTATCACACACTAGGATTAGGCCTCTTCTGCCTGTGTTAGCCCTGCCCCAAGGTCCATCCACTGGTCCTGTGAAAAGAACACGGAATGTCATTTGAGTCCCCAAATATTCTTCAATAGAGTCAGAGATTACTGTGAGGTACGAGGAAATTTTCAGAGTTGGTACAACTCTCGTACAGCTCGTGCATTCAAGGTAGGAAACAGTAATATTCCAGCTGCACTATGACAGAAGTGGGTAATAGACCATTCCCCAAGGCTGGGGATAAATGAACTTATCTCTTCAGGAATGTAGTTATCTATTCCACATCACTGTCTCACACTAAAATCAGTGCAAGTGAGAATGTTGCCCAGCATTTTTCAACATTGAAAACGTTCAGGTCCTTGCAATGTTGTCAAGCATGAAATATTTATTCTGAAATAATCCCTGATTCCTTCCTTCTGACAAAGGCTGCAAAAAAAAAAAAAAAAAAAAAAAATTCAGCCCTTTCTGAAACATGAAGCAGCCTGAACTATCAAATACAAGTTTTGAACTTCAGTCATTAATTTGGAGAGTGTTTCCTAAGCCTTGCTTCTTGTTTTCACAACCTTGCTGCCATTGTAGGAATTTTTTTTTAAGGATAGGTAACCAACAAAATTAGCAAAAACAAGCAACATGCTTCAATTTGGTGAATTTAAATATGATACCTGATGTCATCTGATGACATTTATTTGTTTTCAAATGCAGAGCATGGTGATGGACATCCTTTTGATGGAAAAGGTAACACACTAGCCCATGCGTTTGCACCTGGAGAAGGGATTGGTGGAGATGCTCATTTTGATGAGGATGAAAAATGGTCAGATTTCAATCAAGGTAAAGCCCACGTGTGTATGAAGGGGAAAGACAAATATTATACATGTTGGAAGAACATAGCCACATGAAATGCTTTTCATAACTCTTTACACTTATGTACTACTTCAGTGCCAACATTTGTGTTCTTTTCAACTACCTTTCCAAGTACTTGTGCTTCATTACCATTAGCAGCTACATAATGCCTATTCTGTCGGTATTTTAAAGCACTTTTCACAGGCTAAACAAGAACTATGAGCCTCTGTTTTCTACATAAACTATGATGAAGTAAATTGACCTGCTTGTAGGATTAAGGTCGACTAAAAGCAGAGTTGGAAAGAGAGTCAGAGTCTCTAGATGCATATGCAAAGAATCAGTAATGTTTCTATAAAATATTACAGTTACACAAAAAAGTTCAACAATAATGGATCAAAACCCTGTGGTTTCATTCCAAGATGAATGAAAGATACAATTTCTCCTGCTATTTCAATTCATGGTATTCTAAAAAGAAATGCCATGTGTTTAACATACTTTTCTGTGCTTCTATGCTGCAGAGGTTAATTTGTTCCTTGTTGCTGCTCATGAGTTTGGCCATTCTTTGGGACTTGCTCATTCAAATGTCCGTGGAGCTCTGATGTACCCTATCTACTCATATAAGAACCCAGCAACCTTCAGACTTCCAGCAGACGACAGGCGAGGAATTCAGAAGTTATACGGTAAATTCATTGTGAGATTTGATTTTCAATATAAAACCTAGTAGGATACAGTTTTCACTACTCTTCCTGACTGTAAGGGCTTCATCATACTACTAGAAAGAACGAAAGGGAACAAACTTGGGAAAAACACATTCCTGCATACTCCATCCACTATGGATGTAGTGTGTCCCCGTACAACCAAGGGGTGACAGGGCAGCAGTGCAGTGGCCAGGTGCACTGTCTTTCTGCACATCTACATATCGCCAAGCAAATCCTGTGGACGTTGCTCTGCAAATGAGCTATTTCAGTGAGTGAGACTACTGGCAGGAAATGAGAGATACTGTGCCACTTAACAAGTGAAGGCAGAAACTCCAAAGCAGTAGGGGGACCATTACTAGAACTGACCCCACAAGACAAACTTTTCCAGCTTTGCTTTTCTTTAGGCACCACATTCCTCAGGGCTTGCTAGAGGAACACTAGGAATAAAACATTATTGCCTGCATTGTCAATTTCAAGTACAGTCTCTATGTTTTGTGCTTCTTTTCCACAGGGAAAAAGTCATCAAACTCTTGAAGAAAATGCTTAGCAAAGGCCAAAGAACAAACACCTTGTTGTTTTGGTCTTTCAAAACAATTTAAAACCTCTGGGTAATTAAGGTAGTAAACTCCTGGGCTGCACTTTCTCTCCCTGAATTTTTATACTGATTTATTTGCACCTTACACAATTTCACCTAACAATAAAAAAAAAGTCTAAAAAAAGCCTCCAAGCATGTATACTCTGTTTTCTAATGTTTTCATTTTTCTTTTGGCATTTCACTGGGGGATTAAATAACTCCTGCATGCATGATGGACAGTCAGACAAATATCATTCTGGATAGATTTTTAGTACTTAAAGAGCCTGTGTGTATTTACTGATGTAAGAATAAACCCTGTTCCTGGCTTGCTTTCAGTTCCCATGCATATCCTGGCACTTCACAGTACATACTGCTGCCTCCTCAGAATCACTGTGTGCTTCCCATATGGTTCAGCATAAAGATCTCCACAGTGATTCCTTCAGTATGGGTTGGGATATTTTCACAAAGAGAAAAGCTTTTCAGCTTCATGTCCTCCCTGGCTTGTCAGAGGAGCAGGTTTGAGAAGTAGTGGACTGGGAATCCTATTGTCCTCTGTGATATTCAAACACCTGTTGGGTATTTTGAAATTAAAAGGGAGGAAAAACCAAACCAAAACAAAAACAACAAAAAAACCGAATCAAACAAAAGAAAAAAAAAAAAAAGAAAGAAAAGAAAGAAACAAACAGGAATTCTCCTTCTCTCCTATGAAAGACTAAAACCACATTTCTAAAAAACAAAAATTAATACAGACAGGCATAAACCTGTTCACAGAATATCACAGAAGATGCAAAGTTGGAAGGGACCAACAAGTATCACAGAGTCCAACTCCTATCCCTGCACAGGACCATTCCCCAGTGTCACACCAAGTGCCCAAGAGTAAACACACACAGCTGCTCACTTACTCCCCCAACCCCTACCCCCCTCGGTAGGATGCAGGAGAGAAATGAGGAAAAAAAATAAAATCTGTGGGTTGAGATAAAGACAGTTTAATAGAACAGAAAAAGAAGGGAAAATAATAATAATTACAATATCCAAAGCAAGGGAGGCTCAATGCAACTGTTTATCACCCGCAGACTGATATCAATGCAGAAGCCCATGCCCAAACAGAAGCCCATGGCCAGCTTTCCTCCCAATTTATATGCTGAACATGATGTCATATGGTATAGAATATCCCTTTGGTCAGCTCTCAGGGGTCAGCTGTTCCAGCTGTGTATCCTCCAAGACTCTTGTCCACCCCCATCCTACTCACCAGTAGGGTGTGGTGAGAAGCTGTAAAGTCCTTGGCTTAGTGTAAATGTTCATCAGCAACAAATAAAACATCAGTGTGTTATCAACATTACTCTCATCCTAAAGCCAAAACACAGCACATGTATCAGCTACTAGAAAGAAAAAAAATCTATCACAGCTGAAACCAAGACAATAACCCTAAACAGGACCTGAAACACATTCAGGAGACGTAGCAATAGGATCATGCTGATTTGCACATCCCGAGGATATTAAAACTTGTCAAAATAATCGAGGTAAAAGGTGTAATTATTAAGAGTTTCCTCCAGGTGGCTCCCAACACACGGAGATGCTAAGCACAAACACCCGCTCAGTCTCACAATCAGAAACTTTACCCTCTCTCATAAACCAGCGTTACACAGTATAACAAAGCAATAATATTAACCCAGTCCTCAGAGGTGATAAACAGCACAGCAGGGAACATGTACAGCTTACACAACACAACTCGGAGAACACACACAACAACTTTGAGAGCAAATAAATCAACACTGTGATCACAGACTATTAAACTAATACAATGAACACTTATACCAAATTTGTTTCAACATCCTCAGGTTAGATTTGTTCTTATCTCAAACCTTCATGCCTCACGTTTGGTGCCAAAAAGGACTGACACTGTTTAACCCAGCAGGTAATTAATTGAACATGACACAGCTGCTCACTCACTCCACCCTCTTCAGTGGGACGGGGGAGAGAAATGGGAAAAAAAGTAAACTTTGTGGGTGGAGATAAAGATAGTTTAATAGGACAGAAAAGGAAGGGAAAATAGCAAACAACAATAATAATAATAATAATAATTCAAATACACAAAATAAGGGATGCACAATGCAATTGCTCACTACCCACTAACCAATGCCCAGACAGTGCCAAAGCAGAAGTCTGGCCAGCTTTCTGCCCCCTTTGTATACTGAGCATGACATTCTGGGGTATGGAATATTCCTCTGGCCAATCCATGCACACTGTCACAAATGAAGAAGCCATGAGATCAAACACTTGACTAAAAGTAGCAAATCTGTTTTCTAGTATACAATTAATTTTCATACGGACTGCGCAGAATAGGATAGTACAGCAGAGCTGTATTCCTAGGAATACCATCCTGACAATGGGATACATCTGGGAGACAGCTTACTGTGAGCACACGAGATGACCGGCTTGAAGTAGGGCCAGCACAGGTGGCAATGAGGCACCCTTGTGTCTTGAACGATGCACGTCAGAGAGTCAGCAGTGCCAAGCTAGCATATCCACGGCATGTGAACTAAAGTAAGAGCCAAGATTATTGTCTTCAGAGGTACCCAAAGGTACGCTGATGAGCTGCCAGCAGCATCTTCTTGTCGAGCTACTGTCGCTCTTCCATTCCCAAATAGGACCCTCCCCTTCAGGGAAAACTGCTGCCACTGGCACACTTAACCCCGCTCTCCAGGTGTGAACTATGCAAGTATCTGCCTCCACCTAGTGGTACAGCTCGGCAAACTGCACTGATGGTACACCCTGCTGTAAAGTGCATCTTACTTGTCTACAAGCACACAGACGATACTATTAGAGATACCACGCACTTGTAAAGGATCAACTTTATTGCAGTTTTAAAAACGTCATAGTTATTACCCTAGAGAAGCTATTATGGGGACTTACCCCATCATTTAGGTATCCTGAGCCTAATCCATCAACACAGAGTAATATTTCGAGAGGGCAATGCCAATACCTCAGGCACCTGGCATTAACACCAGAATAAGACCTCAGAAGACTAAAATTAATTATATTAGCCACAATTCAAGCCTTAACAATGTATATGAAAGCTGGCACACATCAAAAGTTTACTGATATGTCACAGGAAAGACTTGATGAGCTGCAAAAGTACAAGTATGGCCTGTGAGAGTAACGTTCTCCTGACTTTTCCTTCATAGTGTTAATAGCAAATTTAATCCAATTTGAAGATGCTTTTTCTCTTGTGTTTTTCTGAAATTATATCTTCAACAAAACCCTCCTTAAACAGGATGCTCTTAGTGGTATCATTATGCAAATAAAATTCATTCACTTGGAGTTCTCCCTGAGATAATTTTGCAAACTATTAGATGATTATCCAGTCCTGATGTAAAAGATCCAATTTTTATTTAGCAGTGAGTAGAATACTTTATGGTAATAAGGAATATATCAGTTTTTATAAGGCAGAATGATTAAGGAAGAAATCTCTTCTTTTTTTACTTGTGTTCACTATGCTTACAAAGAAGAATGTTCATATCATATCACTATCAGGTTAAATTCCATAGTTCCAACAGCTCTGAGTTCATACACATTACAAAACATTACCAAGATGATGGATAAATATTGGTCAGTATTTTCCACTGAGCTATTTGCTCCCAGAGTATGATGTCTACAGCTCAGAAATACTTTGGATGTGAGATGCTTTTCACATATTCCATGTATCTAAAGTGAGGAATGGGACCATCTGTTTCGAAGTTTCTGCTGACTATGCAGGTCTAAGCGGCTTGCTTGGTCAGTTCAGTCATTTTTCTATGTTCTCTCATACCAGCTTTAAGTATTAGAAAGCCCACGCAAATTCCACCCCCCATTACATTGCACATTTTCATATTTTGGTTTAATGTTGGGTTTCAACAAAAAAGTGCTTAGGAATCCAGCATAACTATCTGGATAAGCATAATTTAAAGCACTAATCCTAACCTTTGCATGCTGTCTTCCTGAAATTTTTACTGCCTTGTTATCTCTTAGCTTTAGTTTGTGTTGTAAAACTTAGTTTTAGCTGTGTTTTCATCATGTTTATACAGTATCTTAAATGATTGGCCCTCCATTCTCTATAACTGGCCTCCTTGTTATTACAGAAGATGTAGCAGTATAAAATAACGTTCCTCCCTCCCCCAAAAATTAACTACATGCTAGACTTTGGAAACATTTACATAAGTGGTAATCAGATTTTTGTTTATATCTCAGTTACAAATGCTACAGATCTTAGATGTCTTAATTAAAGTTCTCATGGGTAACAATCACTAGCAATCTAGATGACAGTCAAGCAGCTGCCCTATGTAGTACCTCAGCACTAGTTTATTTAACAACCTAAAAAATCACCTAGCAAGAATTTCATGAATACCCCAGAAGTGTCAGATCAGACCAAGCACATAGTTTTAAAAAGGATCCTGTGTCCAGAGTATTTTTGTGAACCTAACTGACATTCCTTCAGGCAGCCCTAGCTTTTGCACTTCACTTGTAAAATGTTGCCTCTATTTTAATTGAATAAAATACATTCCAGTGCAATCTACTTATTGATTTTGACAATATCACAGTTCTTTCACAGCTTCAATCCCATTTGTCACTCTTGAGATCAAAGTTTTCTTTTTTCAAGTAAACTATGCAAAGAACCTCCATAAAAGTAAATAGAAGGTTTATAAATCAAACCTTAAGTGCTTAAATGCACTTTTTATTTCAAGTAGTAATTTAAAAAGTTGAAGCAGAAACATCATCTGGTAATTTGTACTACCAGAGAGGTACAAGCAGTGAAAGTTACATTATTCCCTGTTGCTGCTTTATGTCTAGGCTATGTCTACAAAACACAGAAAAAACACCATAATTACTTCAAATTTCATTTCAGGTATCATATGATACAAATTGTGCATTCAAAAGCTGATGTGTATCATGCACAGCCAGAGATGCTTCAAGGTGTACCCTCTTCAGCATGGACTTATCCTTGGGCCACAATCCCTTACATAACCATGGCCACAGACACTTTGAGATATACCTGTTCTGGTGAGTACTTAGCCAGGGGTACAGGTGTTTTGGGATGTCCTGCTTTTGAGTGGATTCATTCACAGGTCACAGTCCCTTTGACTCGAGTTCCCACTGGAGTTCCAGCCTGTTCAGTACAACAGCAACAATTCCCTGGCCATCTGCCAGCCCAGACACATTTCCCTTGCTTTTATCAAAGTGTTCCCAGGCACAGCAGAGTCAGATGATAAGCATCACAGCACTACAGTGAGCAGAGAAAGCAAAAAGTGGCCCGTAGCAAGCACTGGGCTCTAATGTACAGTCAGGCAAGCAAGTCCCATGGCAAGTACAGGAGCCTGCCAATTAACAGCTAAACAGCAAGAACAGTTATAAATTCAATCTCGCACATTCCAGTGAAATAAGTCATTATCTCAAACCCTTCGAGCCCCACACTGGGAGCCAAAAAGAACTGATGTCGTTTAACCTCAGAGGATTCCTGGGAATTTGTGTCAGCAAATGACTTAAACAAAAAAATCAGATTAGGAGAAGATGGATGTACAGGCAAACACAGTGAGAAGATCAGATATCTGGAAAAGCTTTCTCAGAGTATGAAGAGTTATTGATGCGAAACAATTTCTTGTGATATTGGTTTTTGCCTTTTTGAGTCTTGCAGAACATTTTTTCCATTCAGGATCAAAGTCTGATATTTCACCCTCACTGGTTTATGAGAATGTGCTTTCCAGCTACTTCGTGTCGTTGTTACAGTATTGGCCCATGTGTGCCAATATTGTGGTGCTCACAATGAGCAATGTATCAAAACCCCAAATGAGTTTGCAGCTTACAAACTGTTGTTTCCCAAAAAGGTGACCCAACCGGCCAAACAAAATAATGGCCTGGCTGAACTCATTCCAGTATAAATATTTCATCTTACTATTAAGGTAGATTTAAGCAGAAACAGAAGCAAAATCCTTTGGAATCTAAAATCATTTACAAAGGAAGACTTACATTCCAGCATATTGCAGCAGTGACCTAGTTTACATGCATTTTCATAGCAGCATCAAACATATCATTAGTCTTTGCTTAAAACACATCAGTCATAATTACTATCTGGAAACAGTAGCAGTTAAAGTGGATGAAAACATATTAAGACTATCAATAATACAAGAATGGAACTACATGACAGACACAATTTACAGATTTTTCAGCTGCTAAATCACAAACAGTCTTTCTGTCTTCCAGAAAGAAATTGGTTTGTGTTTTATACATCAGGATTGATTCACTTGCCTCCACTGTTTTTCACCAATAGAAATAAGAATAAACAAGAACACATATGCAACACGCTGGAAAACCCATCTTATTTCAGGATACTCAATAACATTAAAAGAAATAAAACTTGGGCAGCCCTGTAGCTGAAGTCGACTGCTGAACATTGCATTCATTGCAATGTACCGTCACAGAGCATGAGGTTCTAAATTAATAAAGTCTAGGGTTAAGAGTTCTTTGAAGCTGACCTAGAAAGCTTGGATATTTAGCAATAGAAACAATTACACATTTTACTAATCTGCAAACATTTTCAAAGGAAGCAAAAGAACTGCAAAGCAAGCTTATTAGATAGGACTGTGAAGAATTTTTTGGACACACAAAACAAATTATATAAGGATTTATTATTCTTTTCAAATCGAATGTATCCTAAAAAGATTAAATTAGAAATTTTAGGTATTTGTGTGTTTCTAAAAGTATTGCATAGAAAAACACATGTACTCTCCAGCTAATAGTCTGTCTGTTAGTGGCCTTTCCATCTTTGTCTATATACCACGAAATTTCTATAAACAAACTCAAAATGTTACATCAGAAGATTATATACAAGTGCTTTGAAAATGAACAGTAAGTAGGATTATACTATGTCTAACATAATCAATTTTCATTCTTCTTATTACCTCAATTGATGGAGTTTTTATTTAAAATTATTTTAGCAAATATTTATAAGATTTACTTTCTAACAATGCTCATTAATGGAAAATTTGAACAACAGGAAACATTCATTCATTTTGCCATTCTTGTCAGAAAATATAGATGCTATCTTCACAGTTCTAGGTGATCTGCTCATTTTATTTATTTCTCTAGAGTTGTTTTTAGACTTGGATGAAAGAATCATCTATGTAAAGCAAAGCTGAAGACGGATTTTCATCAAAGATTTGCCATAGCCAGAATTATGAATCCAGTCCTCTCTTTTCTAACAGGAAAACTTCTTTGAAATCTGCTGGATTTAAAGAAATAAAAACAAACAAACAAACAAAAATAAATTTAAAAAAACAAACAAACAAAAACCAAAACAAAACATAAAGTTCATTATTCTGTGGTACTTATTCAATTTAAGACAGAAAGGATCAAGAAGTGAATGAAATAAGGCTTGATTAAACATATGTCTGTCACGACAACACTATGGTAAAGAATCCACTCTTGCATTAGAAATCCTCATGTTTAGTAACAAATTGTTTAAGCATGTGCCTCATCCGTACAAAACTTTAGAAACATCATACAAATATTTTAAGAAGAAAAATTTTGTTAGACTAGGGTCAAGTTCTTATCGTGTTGCATCATTAAGCTCGGTTGTACATGGCCAGCATTTCTATAAACAACAAAAAATTCCCACTATGGAAAAAATTTTAATAACTTGGGGTTTTTTTCCAAAGCTGAAATGAAATAAAAATATTACAATTTGACCCAAAACTTCATTTTTTTTTGTCACCATTTTCATGTTAAAAAAATACACAGAATTCAGTTTAATAATCCTTATTGTCTTAACATTAGGATAGGGTAGGTTTGCAGAATTGCTAAGTAGATAATGCACAAGTGATTGGAAATTTTAAGTGGGAAACTGTGGCCTGGGGGTTGAATTCAAGTTCTGTGTTCTGTTCTCTGTCTCTGTGAATTTTCACCTAACACTGTTAAAGAAAAACATTTCATTGTCTTACCTATTGTCTCCTAGAAAACATCCATTAGCCATGGAATTCCCTACAGATTCATCTAAAGATGCATGTGGCTGCTATTCTGGATTTATTAATTACAGTATTACAATATAGTGCATCAAATCAAAGCCAGACTGGATTACTAATGTGTTTTCCCCCAATATTTCATTATATAGATTTTAAACCCCCTCCAATTCTCAGAAACTGATAAATCTAAGTCAATGATGATAAGACAATACTGGTATCTTATAAATATCTTGGTAACTCCCCAAAGTCACAGTACAACCTAAATTTTACCAAAGCATGTAAGACAATTTCTTATGATTCAGATGTCTGTGCGGTAGACTACGGCATGAGAGCTGGCACAGCACTCTTTTAATTCCTGCTTAGTTGAATCTAAATGCCATTTTTCTATGATATTTTTTATTAATATTTAAATTAAAATAATAATAAAAATATTTTAATAAAAAATAAAAGAGACTGCTAATCAAATAACACAATGCAACTAATGTGTGGGAAGAGAACACTGTCTAGAGGAGACTCTTAGCCTTACATTCATTGGCAATTTAACATCTGAGGTGCTCTTTCCTTGCCCTCTGCTCTGATTTTTCAAGCCACACCTATCCCAGAAATGTCAGTCCATGGAAAGGAAGTATACAAAAGTCATGTTTTGCAAAGCAAAGTATGACATCCTCATATTAGTCAAAGTGTTGAGAGAAGAGATTGATTTAACATAGGAGGATTGTTATAAAAAGATCTGTCAGACAAATATCAGCCATGTTTCCAAATCAAACTCTGAAAGAGTTTTTTACTTTTTTACTAGGAAGGACATGCCAGCTTGTGAGATGACACATAGACACAGGTCTCAGTAAGTTTGAGCTAACAAGTGCACCAGACCTAATCAGACTGGGTTCAGGATTTTTGTCATTAGGATCAGTGCAAATAGAGGCCAGAAGCAGTAGCAGGGAGACTTCATCATATTCAACCTAGAGTATCCATCCCAAAGCAAAGAGTTTTCCTGGCCACCCTGTCAGTCCAGTGTACCCATTTGCACTATCCAGCTCCCTTGGACTCCGACAAGAACAGCAAAAGCTGCTTGATTCACTTCTTTCTATGAAACATCATAGTCATCATCAATTAATATTACTTTGTTATTAGTTATGATAATGTTTTCTTGGTGTATTTACTATTTCCTCAGCCTATGTCTCTGATTGTTCAAAAAGTGAAAAAGTAGAAACCCTCAACATGACTGGCACAATATACAGCCAGAAGAAAAAAAGGACAAAACTTGTTTTTCAGAATATGCTATAAATAGAAATATAAAGCAAGAATAATTTTTATGTACTTTCTTCCAGTCCTTATTTCAAACTATCTTCTGTTTAATTATTAATCTTGGGGTTATTTCTACTCAGTAAATGTCCTTGATAGCATTCCTTTTCTACTGGATTTTCAGTGAGGTCAGATTAGTGTCTCTGGAACCACCATCTCTTCAAACGTTAGTTTTATATGGGATCGCACTTAACTCTGGAACCTTTGTTCACAAAATTTAACACATCAATGTATTCTTAGCAGTCCTGAACGAATGTGTAATGGAAATAAGGAGAGCACTAGGATCCTCCTCCTCCCAGAACTCAACAGAAGTAGTTAAAAATGAGAAAGATTCAGTGAACACAAGCCAGCCCCCCTGGTGCTGGCAGCCTCAGCCCCCATACAAACACAAGACAGCAAAATACTACTTGCAACAGCAACAGTCATGCATGACCTACAAAGGCCAGAATTAGGGCTCAGACTCTTTTGATCTGATGATACTCTAATAATGCAAAGCAAGCCAATAGATTGGTAAGAAAATCAGGACACTTCTAGCAATGGACACTACAATGTGCTGATGTTTCATGTGGGCACTGGTGCTTAACAAAATATGGCTAATCTTGGTTGTGTCAATATAATTTAGAACTTAATTCCATACTCTTAAAAATTAGGCATGAAGAAACCCAGTGCAGACTTGCTAATGCCCTGGATTAAGAAGACTGCCAGTTTGGTCAAGTTGTGTTCTTATCTCTCCTTCTACAGAGCTCAAGTGTTAACGTTGCATTGCCAAGAAGCATGAATTAAAGCTTGCCAGTATTTCAGCAAAAAGCGTTGCATGTTCCTATCTTTTCCTGATTAGAAATACTTTGCTGTTAGCTAGCAGTGTTGCTCTAACTCTGATGTTTAAGAATATAAAAATTACACGATTTGTAAAGCAATGTGTCATCTGTCATGTTTGGAATAAGACATTGTGGGGTGGAGGTTAAAAACTAATTTACAAGTTGGATCTGTACAGAGCTGACATCAAGCTAAGTACAGGCTGGGAATGACTGTTCTGGTATTACATAAATTAATATTCCTTAAACACCTTAAGAGAGGAAGACAGCTGATCAAGTATGACAACTAGGAGAGATGACAGCCTATAGAAGTGAACTTCTGTGGGACAACCATGGGTTAATAGTTGATGAGATGTATGGAAAACTACAGTGGTCATAAAATTCTTAATGAGCAAATACTGAGCCCATAGTTTTGAACCCTGAGTGGGATCGGTACTTCGGGATCCCAGGTTTGCCTTTGTAGGTCTTTCCTGAGGATCAGGTTTCACATGTGAATAAAAGGATTTTTTTCTTCTTCCAGCTGGATGTTTTTGTTTCTTTTTTGATTGTCTTTGTGAGTTAACCTTGTGCTGGACCTGTTTGGTTTCACCTGCACCATCTCCACAGAGCCATTTTAACATCTCATGAATAAAATGGACCTGAGACGCCTATGTTTAGGATCCATGGATTTTGACAATTCTGTTGTGAAACTTCTATTTGCAATACTTGTATGAATGTCCTAGCAGTTACACACTTACCTCAACAACATAAGAACAACTTTTTACAGATCAAGGACATTCCTCTCTAAGAGGTCAGACTGTACCTTTGAAAGAACTGCCTTCAGGCAGTTCCTGTCAGGGCTCTGAGTGCTCTAGAAAGCCTTAACTAGTAATAACAAGCCCTGACCAACCTCACCTGTGACCTCCATCCACATGTCTATATTCATTCATCCAGTAACTCTCCTTAAGCTCTTGCCTGATGCTCTGGTCCCTGCCTGAGCTGCAACATAGCTGTGCCTGCCCAGCAGACTGGTTTTGCTGGAGGGACCACAGACTGACAAAGATGGCAGCCTCATACCATCTACCTTAGATTTACACTAGACCTAAGACACAGGATTGTTTCTGAGCCATCTCCTACTGTTCCTTCCCAGCTGGGCTCCCTGGATCAGGCTCATCACCTTGACTTGTCCAAGACTGCTGGTGGACCCTGTCACTTTCACCACCCCATCCTGCTCAAGTCCCGTGGGACTGCATCCTGGTTGGTGAGCTCCTGTGGTTAACCTCAGGATCCATCTGACTCACAAAATTAGGGGGCAAAAACGCCACAAAATTCTCACAGTCATATTTTTATGTGGGAAACTATATAGGAAATCATTAATTACACCATGTACCAAAAGTGGATGATAACTTCCACTAAATTTTCCCAGAATGTTTCCTTCTCAGCTAGGAACAACTTCCAGACACCTCGATACATTGCCAGAAATTCACCACTCACAGAACAACAAACAACAGATGAAACAAGACCACACCAAAGCAGTCAACAACTTCTATCACCTCTATCTTTACACAGTAATCAGCCTATCAATTTTTGCAAAATGCCTCAGTGCCTGCTAACTCATCCCTTCTATGGGAGTTACTTAGCTATCTCCCACAACCCGAGGACTCCTTTTTGTTCCAGGTAACTTAACTACTCTTTTCCTGCAAGTTGAGCAACGTTAATTAGGCTGTTCCAAAATAAATCATTTCCAGTGTGGTTTAAACCTGATGTTCACTGGAGTTGTGCAAGGGCTGAAACACTTAGACATCTTAAAGATACATCTTATATAGAGAAATATATCCTCTAAATATATGCTAGTTTAGTAAAATATGTTTCTTTTTTCTTACTACAAGTTTTACCTCTGTAACTAGAGGCCCTTATACTTAGTAACATACGGGCTACTAGTATTTCTAAGCTTTACTGGAATTAGGCTACTTGAAAATAGTATTCCTAGAGAAATCATTATTTCAAAAGAAAAGATTTGGAGTATCATCTCAGAAAATTCACAGTAAAAAGATGCATGTTGATCCTCAGGTACTTCAGTCATAAGAACTGCACAGGAAGCTATGCAGAACAAAGGCATAAGAAAATGCTGGAAGTACAACACATGCACCTATTTTCACTGAATGCAAAACTGAGGGGCCTAATTAGGCTAGAATTGAAAGAAAAAATATTTATTCAGCATTTTCGTTCAGCACTCGCTGAGACTTACAGAGTAAATGCATGTCTGTCAGTAGGGAAGGGAACTAAGTTTCACACAGTTCCTCAATATAGTTTCATCGCCTGCCTGTGTGCTCTAGGACCAGTCACTTTCCTTCTCTGGCTCAAATGCGTCACTTCCCATGGGAACATTATTGTGCTGCAGCAAACATAAATGTAGTAACATGTGTGAAATATTCCACTACAATTGTACTGCTGATTCTTAATTACCCACATTAAAAATAGTTTTACTAGAAACTAATTCGTATCAGCATATAGTTTTCTTTCCTCTGATAAATATTTTTCAAGTTGTTTTCACTCTTAAGAACACATCAACAAATTCCCCTTGGAAAATAAATTCCCAGCATCAACTCTATGTTAGAAGTAATCCTGAAAGTTTTGAAAGAGTTGAACTTGGTTTTCTCTTTCACTTTTCCCTATCACCTTTGTACTCTGATTCACAGTTTTCTACGTACATCGGGAAATTCCTGGATGCCTCTACGGCCTTTGCTCTGGTGACTCAAGAGCCTAAAACAACCAGAGGCTGTGTGACAGGCAGCACGACGCACACGGGCCGTAAGCAGTGGCACCTTGGGAAGGTGTGCGCAGTGAGCTGCGAGTACTGACACCCTGCTGTCGATCAGGTGGATGTTATTAAAAAGGAGGATAAATCAGCGCTGTTGGGGGCTCCGATAGGAGATGCTAAACGGCATTTGGAAAGCGAACCGCCTTTCATCAACCCCGTTTCCAGGGGTGCTCGCAGACCTACAGAGAGCCACTAGCGTGTCACCTCCCTGGGCACCCCGTGAAGTGCGGACATCTCGCCGCTCCTACTAGGCTCTTGTTACGGGCACACAACGCTTTGCCGCCCAGACTGCGGGAAAATGGGGAGCAGAGGGGAAGAGACAGGGGGATCCTGGTGAGCGAGAAAAAGAGGGTGGACCCCTCGCTGATCCTTTCCCCATCCCGCTCGGGGGAAGGGGGTCCCGGCTCGGCCCCCGCCCCGTGTGGGCCCCGCCCCTGCCCGGCCCATCGCGCCGCCGCGGGCAGACGCGCCCGGCGAGCTCCGGCGGCGATTCCGCGGCCATGCGGCTCCTCGGCGGCGTGTCCTGCGCGCTGAGGGCGACCCTGGCGCTGCTGCTGCTGCTCCTGCTCGCCCCCGGCTCCCGTGAGTAGCGGCCGCGGGGGGCCGGGATGGTCCGGGCCGAGCGCGGCGGGCGCCCCTCGCAGCCGCCCTGCCGGGGGGCTGCCGCGGCGCCTCGGCCGGGCCGGGCCTGGTGCCGTCGCTGGCGGCCGGGAGCGGGCAGGGGGCTGCCCGCCGAGAGCCCCCGGGCGCGGGTGCCCCGCGGCGGGCCGGGCCGGGCCGGCGGTCCCTGGCGCTCTGCTCCCGAGCGGGAGCCGGG
>JAYRBT010000001.1:40304152-40329468 GCA_036023395.1 Myiotriccus ornatus | reverse complement strand
CACCGCGCGCACAGCCGGCTTCTGAGGAAACTGGGATGGGGCGGAAGGGTTAATATTCGGGAGGTTTGTTAAGGAGAAGCAACAATTACAGAAAAACGGCCCGAGGAGCGGTTCGGGTCCGGGCTGCGCACTCCCGGAGGGATGCGCGGGCACGCCCGGGCCGGCTCGCCCGTGGCTCCGGGAGCGGGAGGCACGGCGGGAGATGCGCCCGCACCCCGCCCGTGTCCCGGGGCCCGGCAGGTGAATGGCGAGAGGGGCTCGGGGGAGCTCGGGGCGCTGCGCTGCCCCAGGCGGGGCCCGGCTGGAAGGGGACGCTCCCGGCCCCTTGTGGGTGCTGCGCTCCGGGGCGGTGCTTACGGCGAGGGGCTTTGAACGGGGGCGTTGGGGTCATCGTGGCGGTGCGGGTGGCACCGACGCCGTGCTTTGTCGTGTTTCTGTCAGGCGCTGGCAGCTGCAGTGCCTCTTTGTGATGGCCAGTTCTAGCAAATACGCGGCCTGTGTTTGCTCGTGCTCGGCTCGGAACACCAGAGTCAGGGGATAATCGTTGACATGCACTGAAATAAAGAGAGAGATATAAAGGTCTGAGCGGCCGTGGTTGCCTTTTCAGAAGACTGAAATGACCTATACGGTGCCCCACAATTTTCCAAAGTAAAGAAGCCGAAAGATACGTACCAGAATTAACTTGATATAAATACTGTTGAAGAATCTTAGTCAGTCCAGCAGTGCTACTATGCTGTTGCTTAATCTGGCTAAGTTGTAGTAAAGTTGATACCAAAAAAAAAAAAAAAAAGTAAAGTGAGGAGTGTAAACACCTTTATAATTGCCCTTCCAGAAAATAGGCAAGTTTCTTTTAGAAGAAGTTTACAGGTAACCTATTTATTGCTTTGCTAAGATCTTCTGGCCCCGATTTAACAATAATAGACTGTCATTTCATTTGATACAAAATTGCATTGATCTGGTTTTTATCATGCTGTTTCCTGAGTGCATGTGCTAGTTTAACTCAGTGTACGGTCAGCGCTGTCTCCTGGGGCAGCGATGATCTCATCTAACTTTTGACAGTCTAATGTAGTCCTTCTTCTATATGTGAATTTGTTGTCTAGAGCCCAGTTACGATATGTTGAGAGAAGTTGTGCCCTTTTAAGGCTCAGTTTAATGTAGCTGTTGAAATACCTTTTTTTTCTTCTTGTCCACTTAGAATTTTCCAGAAAGTACTGCTGAGATTTGTGTTGGTTTCAGCAAAAGTTTGTGATTATCTAGTCAATGCTACTGGAGAAAGTGTGAAACCCATCAAATCCTGTGATTTGCAGAAAGTGAAAGTGGCAGTACATTTGTCCTCTTCAATTAAGATTTTTGGGCAGACTGGTTATTTCAATATAATGCTGTTTTTTTACTTTTTGAACGGTTTACTTTTAGGTGTTGGTCAAGTCAGTGGAAGAAACATCACTAAAATGTTGTTATGATTTAGGAAAAAATACTTCCCACTATTATGCAAAATCCAGCTGGCTTCCTGGTATCTGAGTAAAGAGAATCTATGCTCCCTATCAGGAAGTGGCCCCCATCCCCTTCCTGCTCTGTTCAGAAAAGATAGCTAGCAAGGTCTTCCCAGAGCTTACCTGTATACAAAATTCATCACAGTACAAAAAATTATCATCATCAGCAGCCTCCAGACCTGAAAACAGGCATGGTATTTTGATTTCCCTGTGTTCTCCCACTCCTTAGATTTTGGGTGACAGCAAAAGGTGGTGTAGTTTTTCGGTCTCAGATTGGCTGAGATTGAGAATTGATTACATGGATCTGTGTTGTTTCCATCTATGCAATGGTGTTTATGCTTTCCTTTGCAAGACTATGAGGTAGTTGCACTATGTTAAGGCATGAGGACCTATCCAAAGAGTTGCTGCGATAATCATGCCTGCCCTCTCTCTCAGGAGAGACCTTCTGGGTAGGTCAAGTACATAATTTCAAAAATAGGTACCAAAAGACCCTGTTGAATCAAAGGGAAAATAAAGTTTCCAGAAAGCAGGGATTTGAATGTATGAGTTGTTAGAATTGCCTGACAGCTGTTACAGTGGATTTGAGGTCAGGGGGTTGCTTTGAGTTGAATGAGTATTGTCACTCGTTAGGGTAGGGTTCTTCTACCAGGGTTCTTCTGTGGAGAACAGTAATTTGGTATGTATCTGAGCTGAAAATTACAGATCTCAAACAGAATGTTATCCACTGTGTTGATTTTTGCAAGCAAAATCAAGTCCACTTAGCATCTTGTCCTGTTCATTTTCAATAAGTATTAGAGCTCTCTCTCACACTGCATCTATGTGTATAGCACAAACACAAATCTTCAGCTCCTGTCTCTGCCACTTTGGAAAACCCAATTCCAGCTATAAAGCTGGAAGAACTGGACTGATTTTGCCCTTTTGAAAGTTTGCTTATCCAAATTGTCTCTAACTCATGACTTCTTACACACTAGAACAACAAAACCACAAGAGGCCCTGAAAGCTCTTGGCCTCCTAAACTGTGACATAGGCTTCCACAGGAAGCATGCTTGCCTTCAGATACACCCCGACCAACCACACACAGTTATGGTTTTAGCTGCATCTGTGCCCAACCTTAAACAGGGGAAAACAGAGTTGTCTGACAAAAATTATGCTGATCTCCTTTCCCTGCTTACTTCCCAAAATGTGGTGCTTTGAAACAGTTTTAAATTGGGTATATCCTTGTTTGGGTGCCCTTTCATCATGGAAAATGAACACAGAGGTCCTTCCCTTCTTTCCCTCTCTTCTGGATCACGGTGGGAACAAGCATCACTGCAAAGTTTTGTAGGCCCAGTACTGTAACTACTGCTATGTCCCAAAGAGCTTTGCTTCTGCTCATGCATAGGATGTTGCAGCTGGCTGCCAGCTTTCTCCCCCCTTCCTTCCTGTACTCGCTCATGCGTGTGTACACCTGGGTCAGTGCACATTTCTAACCCTTCCACTTCTGCTTCCTGGAGAGGGCCAGAACCCCTCACTGTTTTGCTTTGGGGCGCTTGCACTGTGCAGCCTGTGGTCTCGAATAAGTCTCCACTTGTCAGAACCATCACTGAATAAAAACTATGGTGTTTTTCCCTTTGCTTAAGAGCCAGAAGTCCTTCCTGCCTCCCTGTTTGAAGTCTCCTGCTTGTCACTGCAGTGATACGTGCAGCTTCAAATCCAAAGCCACAGTCTGACAATAGAGACCAGTTTGGGAATAGCGTAATTTTAGGATTTTCTTTTTCTCACCTGTCCCATTCACTGCAATGTGTTCTGACGTGGCATATGCTTATGCAGTACCCCATTTAAGCTGTATTTGTATTCTAGAGCCAATACTTGTGATTCAAATTAAGAGACTTACCTATGTTTGGGGTTTGTTTGAGGAGAAAGAAAATTTGCATCTTTTAAGCTGGATAAGGTCCTTGATGTCTTTCAAGGTGTACAGTCCAAACTGATTGAAACTAAGATTAATACAGTCCTCTCTTCCCTTCCTCCTCTGCTTCCTATCCTTCTCTTTCATCTAATCATACAGGAAGCCCATTCTGCTGGTTGATGCAGCAAAATACATTGTGTGCTGTTGGAAAGGGGGTAATGTCAGTATTGTATTGGCTTAGCTTCCTCAATCAGATCACTGTTTAATGGGGAGCATTTGCTCTGATGTTGACCACATTCTGCAGGATTGGGTCCTTTCTGGGAAAGCTTAGTTTAGCTGTGTCCCATCCTTCTTTGTTTGTTTGTATGTTTTCTCTAAGCTCCCTAATTAAATAGTCTAAAGTATCTTGCAGTGCTGCCCTCCATCTCAATACTGCAGGGTTTTGCTATTTGTTTTTGCAAACTTTAGCATTTTGAGATCTTCACTAAGGTTTTGTAACCACTAAGAAAATGCTCTATTTCTGTCATACTTAGTTCAGGTTATTTGCTTGTCTTTACCACAGTATTAAGTGATCAAAACTAGACTGTGCTCGGTAAAGGCAGAATCCACAACCAGTCCTCATGTACACATGTGAATGCCAGACTATTTATTCTGTGTGGTTTATCTATAAATTTTACCCCCTGTTTGTCTGAGGATAAAGTATTCAGGCCTCAGTTAGTCTCTAGGGTATGATGATAGTTCTTTGGAAGTCTGATCCTTCTCAGTCCCATTTCCCACCTGCCAAATGCCCAGTGGATGCTTTAATATGCCTTTAGTCTCAAGCTGAGCGATGCAAGTTCTTAGTGGAGCTATTTGTCTTATGTTGTCCATGTAGGGCCAGAGCAAGTCCCTGTCTGCCTGCACAGGCCTTGCAGACTTCACAGGAGAAGATTTAAGTGAGAAGTTCTTTTTCTTCTGCTCTGGGGGTTGCAGGTCAGATATTATTACTGAAGGAAGGTGCCTGATTTTCTGCCTCTTCTCTTGGTCTCATTTTGTCTCAAGGAAGACAAGAACCTGGGATAGGAATGGTGGGGAGTACAAAATAGAGGATGGGAGGAGTTCCAGTTCATTTGATGTTTGGGTAGTATAAAAATTGTCCCTTTTAATGCACTAAAAGCAGGCTGTTATGCTTTTATATTATCATTATACCTAATTCCTGTTCATGACAATTTAGTAATTTATATACCCCAAAGCCAAGTGACACATTATGTACTTTTTTTTTTTCCTTAGTAATAACTCACCTAAAACTGTCTTTTTATTCTTGGGGTTTTTTATGTAGGAAATGAAGACACGAACAGCACTGCATCTTCTACTACGATTTCAGACCAGAAGTTGCCAGGTAATGCTCTTGACATTTCTGTTGCTGTTCCTCAGTAACATCGAGATAAGCAATATGCATTATTGTATACCTTGAACTGTCCTGCCGTAGTTTGTCCTTTATTTTATTGAATTGTGAACAGCTGTAGGGCAGGAGGGGAGGTACTCTGATTGTCACGTCTATTCTGGGACAACTAAAGATATTTAAGAGGAACAGTAGAACACAACTCAGTTCTCATATACTAAGTTACCCCAGAGCAACAGAGAGAGGAGAAATAAAATGGGAAAATTTTGTGTACGGAACTAGAAACATGTGGCAACACCCATTTACAGTTAAAAGGAGAACCAAGAAATCTGCTAAGCTAGAATTCAGAAAAAGAGAAGGCACTTTTTCATTTGAGTAATTTTTGCCGTGTACTACTTCACTCATTTCATTTGCTGTTGGCCAAAAATGGGGTGCATAGCCAGTACTCTGCTCACTGACTCACTGTAGCTGGTGTTAATTGCACTGCTGACTCACACCCAAATTCCAGGCAGTATAGGTAGCTTCTTTTCACCTGTGTGAACATGCAGTTCACATCCAGAGTTGTCCCAGAGTTGCAGAAGGAAGCACTCAGAACCTGGAGGAAATGCAAAGATGTGTTCTGGTTGCAGTATTGGGCCAGTGTGGAAAAGGTTTAACCCCAGGCATCTCCATGGCTTATCCAAGGAAGAGTGTGTCTGTAATTGTACAATCCTAGACTATTTCTCAAAGGCAATTAAATTTGCAACTTAATATCCCAGGTATGTCATATAAGTGTTGCATGAGCAGGGGGGGCTAGTTGGCTATGATTATACTAAAGAAAAGGCGAACTAATTCCCTCCCACATTCCCATCTTTTGGTACGTGGTACGAAGGTGTAAATGTGGTGCATTTGTTCTTAAACCTGAGCTTGCTCATATCATGTATGCAATTGCAAGAAACATTGACAAAACTGTTTTAGACTAGACTTTTCCAGTGGTAAGAACAGCAGATCCATTCAAGGGAAATAGGTATAGGTCTGCTTCTTGATTGTAGTAGCTGTGTTGCTCTCTTCCTAATCTCTGAGGTTGTGTACTTTGCTTTTCAGCATGGCTGCAAAGCAACAGTGCTGCTGCATCCACAGCACTGTGGGACGGTGCTGTAAAAGATCAGTTACTTCAGAGAAAAGGTTAATCACAGAATGGGCATACACAGCAGTACAGAATGAAGGGAGAAAAGTATGGGCAGTGACACTCCCAGGAACAGCCCAGTAGATCTTTGCCAGGAGGAAGACTGTTAACCTGTAAGAAATAACAGAAGAGGGATGCAGCAATGAGGACGGAAGTGAGAATGGGAGGGTGCCTGAGAAACCTAGAAGTAACATGAGGAGGAAGGAGGGGCAAGAAAAGCAGAGGTGAAAAAAAGGAGAGGACAAAACCACTATGACTGAAACATGGTTTGTATTTTATGTCTTTGAAAACAGGTACCTTCTTAGGACTGTTTTTTGTAAAGAGAGCATAAGTCTACAGAAAGATGTTTCACAGAGTATTGGTTTGTCCCTACTTGACTACAGTATATTCCCAGCATCAGCCCAGTTTGCAACAGAGATGCAGCAAAATGGAAGAAAAGATTGAGGGACAGGAAATGGAACTGAAGTAGAGGAATAAAAACTAGAAAAAAACCTCACGGTGCTTAAGTAGGTCAAGAAAGTCAGTGACAGTATGGCTTTTTACAGCAAATGGAATAGAACGTGACATAGAAGTGGAAGAGAGCAAACAGAGGAGATATAAAGAATTCAGATGCAGACCATTCAGGCACTGTTGTGCATACAGTGTAACTGTTCTTGCTGCTCTGAGATCTGGAAGCATTTTGCGGAGGGATAAAAACTGCTTCGGGATGGAGTAATCTCTACTCTATTTCCTGTTGTAGTCTGCAAACACAGATAACCTGAGGAGAGTTTTGTGTTGTGGGTATGTTAATTGCAGTGTGTTAAAATTGAAATGAATAATATTGATTTTCTTGTTTGCGTTTTCTTTTTCCTAGAAGACAATAGCAGTTCATCCAATGTCACTGCTTTGTCATCCACACAATCTGCAGCAACATCTGCAGGAGGTATGTGTCTGTTCGTCTATCCATTACTATGAACCTAGAAGTTAGCTCCAAACCTAGCCCAGATCATACCAAATTCTAAAGAACAGGCCATCAAAAGTGGGTATTTGAGAGAGATTATTTTGAGGCTGGGAAGCAACATGTAAAACAACTCTGAAAAGAACCTATACTGTTTTTTCAAGTTTAGGTAGCATGCTTCATCAGTAATTACATATGCAATGCCATTGTAACACAGGATTCAAAATAAAAATTCAAGGGAGAATTTGCAAGAAGTTGGTCTTTTAAATGTTCATTCTTTTTCTCTTAGCAAACTTCTTCCATTTTCATGGAGTAAAGGTGAATAGGATGTTGTGCAAATGGTGCATGTCTATTTAATATTATTTCACAGTAAACAGATTTAGGGTATAATGAAATCCTGAGAACTTGAGTTTCAAGAGTAAGCCTCTATTTCCTTTTACATAACTCACCATGATGATCATAAGGATCATCAAGGTTGAAAGAGACCTTCAGGGTGGTCTAGACGAACCATCAACCCAGCACCACCGTAATCACCCCTAAACCATATCTCCAACTGCCACATCCAGATGCCTCGTGAACATTTCCAGAGATGGTGACTCCACCACCTCTGTGAGCAATATATTCCAATGCCAAACCACTCTTTCAGTGAAAACTTTTTTTTAATACCTAATCTGAACCTCTCCTGGCACAACTTAAGGCCACTTCCTCTTATCCTTTCATTTGAGACATGATGGAAGAGACTGACCCTCACCTCACTGCAATCTCATGGGACTTAATATCATAGAAAGTAGTTCCTTTAGAGCTCATAGCACAAAACAGCACCGTTTAAGCAAGGCACAAGTGACAGATGTGGAACAATCTGTCATGGGTACTTTTGCATTGTTCTAGCACTACCTTATTTCTTTCACAACCTGGCAAAAGAACTGTAGGTAAGAATTATTTCCCAAGGCAGCAATATTGCCTTTGTGATCCTGCAACATAAGTAACATGTTAACACATCTTTGTAGAACAAACAAACAGTTCATCCACTTGCATTTGCAGCATTCCAACTGTTGGCTACATCAGTGTGAGATTATTAAAAAAGGAAACTAAAAAATTCATCTTGTGGAAGAACTTGCACAGGCAAATTACATTACATTAGTAAGGACTGGATAAGAGTTAATGTGCAGTTGTTCAGGCTGTGATGCACAGACAAAAGGTTGCATCTGAGAGAAGCTGGTTCTAGAAACTGGATCCCCTTTGTGTTAAGAACCATGTGAAAGCAGAGCAGAAATACTGTCTACCACAAGATACTTTGTGTACTTGCGGAGTTTTATGCTGATCATGAAGTCCCAGCTATGTCATTACATTTCTAGTACAACACTTTCTAGTACTTTCTGTCCCTGTAATCTCCAGATGAGCTCTGAGCTACCACACTCAGAAGTTGCTTGTTTTCATTTACGTATAAAATACTCACTAGGAGGGGAAAAAAAACCCAAACCTTTGCAAGGACCTTTCTTTATACAGCAAGCAAGTGGTGCACTGTCTCACTCCATTGTCTGCAGTGTAGCAGTTTAAACATGTCTGACTTGAAAAGTTGTGAGAATTTTGTAATGCGCTTGTTGCCTTACAGCCTAAATGTGCAAAGCCATCGTTCACCACAGTGTTTCACCCACCTTCTGCTCCATTCCTCCTGCTCTGCTTCGGCCCTTGCAGGTTTCTTATAGAGGTCTGAGCTTTACTGAACCTGGATAATAACAGTAAAAAGAGGCCTGAGCCCTTTACTATTAGGCACAGTATAAGCCTAAGAGATAGCTTAGCTATGCCTTGCTTCGCAAGGTTTATGATTCCCATCCTTCTCTCTTTTTTATTTTGTCATTAGAAACTTCATAGATTTTAATACAGTGTTCATCCTTTTGATTATCTGTCTCAATCTCTTCCTGCTTAAAGTCTCTACCATTATTTTTTTGGGGTGGGGAGGGAACTCTTCATGGCGGAAACAAAAGTTCAATCATTTTCCATGCAAAGGAGGGTTTCTTTTAGAAACAGCATAATAATTTTGTATGTTAGCACAGTGCTTATGACATCTGAGTTTTGTGTTCATTCTTTAGCTAGAACATTAAGGGAGTAGTAGCGCATGCTACCTATAACCTATTCTTACCTATAACCTATATATATATATATTTTAATTGATGGGTATAGCATAGCTATTTAATGTTTAAACACAGGTAGTATACTAAGTAAAATACTTGTCTCTTTTAAAAACAAAGTATCATAAACTTGAACTATATTACTGGCATGCATCTTTTTAAACAAAAAAAAATTACCTCAGACAGTCAGGGTTTGTTTAGTGTGATGTTCGATGAAGCCCAGCTGGTCTTTTGGGGGAAAAGTAATTAGGGAAATAAAAGATAAAAGGACAGATGTTGCTATATTCTTTCATCTTAACTCTGTTTGTAAAATAGTATGGGTAAGATTTTTCAAAGACAGAGAAGAACAGATTGGTGCCTGATTTGTGTCAGCTTTCCAAATTCTCCAGCTGCCTTAGATAGACTCCCACTGATGTTTTGAAATGACTGATGCTAAATACATCAGGAAAGATAGGTCTGGAGATTAAACAGACTTTACTGTTAATGTTATATCACCAAGGGCTGTAACCTTGATAAAATAAGAAAAAAAGGATTGCTGGTAGGAAAGAAAGGTGGGGACAAGTAGTGTGAAAATGTGCTGAAATTCCTCATAGATGTTTGGATATCTTTTGTCATGACACAGGTTTTCTGTAGGGTAATTTGATACCCATGGAATAAGTACCATCTTTGTGTAACATTGTTTCATAATGTTACACATAGAACAATTAGCCATTGTATTGTTCAGAAACAGAAGCTGCTTTGACACTCAGAAATCATGGCTGAAAAAAAAAACCACAGAAAACCAACTGCTTGACACTTGCATTCAGATTTGTCTTTCTTTTGATATTGCTTATATTAGGAATGCATTTACCAGGTGTGGTTTCATGGCATATAATGTAGGTGGTTTCCATATAGACATTTCATTGCTTATTTCCTACAGTGAGGAACAATTTGATATTTATAGATCATTGTGCCTTTGGGGAGTTTACCTGTCACTATTAAAATGTGCCCTGAATTTTATCTGATGTATTTTACACATGCTTCGTAGAGGGGCGGAATTTCCTAATTGTAATAAGGTAAGTACGTGAATATAATACTCCAGCTCTTCCAGCTCAATGAATCTTCAGTTCAAAGTGTATCCTTGTGTCATGGCACAATGCAGTTACAACATTAAAGAACAAGAAAACAAATAACATTTATTATTGAGCCTGTATTAGACTGTTTCAGTAATTGTAATGCAAAACGTCTCAGAAGTATTGTATAGGCCAGTTCCTTTCTGAATGCTTACACTGTTGTACTGCAGTTTTTCTTAAAAAATTTTAATGTTCATATCAGTACTGGAAGCTATGATATTTAAATTTTAGGAAAGACAGAGTTCTGTATGTAGCTCCTCATGTTTTACACCACACTTTCAAGAGTATTATTCTATAGAAGCATTTTAGATACTGTATACAAAAAAAAGCAGAAATTGAATATCAAGCTTACTCTGCAATTGAGATGAAACTATTTTTTCAGTTATTTTAGTTTTACACAATTGTAAGGAAACCTGGGTGTAATTAAACATTTGAATGTCCATAATAAAAAGCTTTTGTGGTGTTTAAAATAGACTCATCTTGTGTGAGGTTATAGAAATAATGCAGAAGCAGACAGCTACAAAAGGAGCTTTTTCTCTCTAGAATTCTTTCATATGTAAAACCTATTTGCCTTATACTGTCTGCTTACAGAAATGTTAGTTGCATAACAGGCTCATGTTTCTTGTTACTTCCTTCTTGGAAGAATAACTAATTGCTTTAAAATCATTCTCTCTGGCTACCTTCCACTAAGGTTCTAAGGATTTTGCTATAAATATCAATCCTATTCTTGAATTTTGCATTGTGGTATTTTTATTGTGAACAGTTCATTAATGCTTTCTGAGGGGGGAAGGGGAAGCAAAGTTAAAGACATTAAGTGTCAAATAAACTTGTGAAACACGTTTCCAATCTTTGTTTTAACCTTAACAAGACAGATCACTACTAAATAGATTATATAAGCCAGCAAATTTACTTTAGTTGAACTTTTATCCTGTGTGGAAAACGTGAACCTTAAGTTTCACATACACACAGAATTCTCCATGCTAATTTTTAATATATATGGAGCCTTAGTAATGCTAGTGTTTCATTCTAAAGCAAATTAAAGATGAAATCATTACTAAAATTGGAGGGGAGGAATTTTAATGCAAAGTCTGTTCTTATTAGAAAAGCTTTGTTGTCTGAAAAAATGGGTGCTTCACATTGAAAGTTAGTCTTGATCCAGAAGTTTGTTGCATTTTAAAATACTGTAAATTAGGCATCATTGTATGGAATTGTATAGTGTTATTTAAAAAAAAACAAACTTCTAAAAGCTATCCAGGTTTTCTTTACAGCCTTCCCTTTAGACCATTCATGACCTTGAGGCCAGAAATCAGAAGTTAGGTCTTTCCAAAGGCAAGTCTGTATGCAAGCCTGGATATCCATGCAGTGGCATTTTCATTGTTACTCTGCCATTCTGTTTGGGCATGAGAAATGCTCCATGAGTATGTAATTTATTATTTTCATGTATTTTTCTATGTGATATCAAAAATAAAAATTTCCCAGGTGTGTCCACCAGTAGTACTACTCATCTGACCAGTACCACTCGGCCCACCATCACCAATATGTCTGTCATCCTGACAACTCAGCCCACCAAAACCAGCCAGACAATAAGATCCACCACAGCTTCATCAGTCACATCATCACAACTCAATATTACAGTGGTGACCACTTCCAAGATTTCTTCCACTTCTGTAACAGGTGAGTTCACAGTTCAGGAAGCTCATAAAGGTTTGTGTACACATTCCTATAGGTTGTAGAATGGTTATTTTTACAGTAGTATAACAAAAAGAAGAAAGAAGGCATTTGCATGCTGAAAAAACAAGACTGAAGTGGGGTTTCATCACTAAGTTGGCTACAATCATATTGCTCTGAGCACCCTGCTTACTGAAATAAAGATTCACTTAACCTGAGAGACCTGTTTAGGGAAAAAAAGAAAGGCAAGTGGTCTGAACCAGCAGCCACCAGCACAGAGACTAGCAATGTTAAGGAGAAAGTCTGGATTTGGAATACAACTTCTGTATTTGTTCAGCTCTCCTTTCTGCAGTTTGAACTTGAACTCATCTCTAATACTTCCTTTTTCACAGCTGACCTGTATCTCAAAATATGTCTACTGGCTTGATAAAAAGACTTGAGTTCCATTAGCAATGTAATGAATTTTATCCCTAACAGAGGACAGAGCATGACTATGCATGAGTCACACTTTATGTAAAAGTTGCCAAATACAGTTTAATAGTACCCTTTAATACAAAACCAGTGAGCACCGAATTCAGTATTTCCTTGCAGTTAGCTGCTTGCTCACATCACTTCATGCTTACACTTCTAAACAGATTAGGGTTGCACACATATCAGTGGAGCATCATTGGTTGGTGAAGCTGTCACCAGCAGAACTTTTAGTTGACGGTGTAACAGTCTCTGTAGCAAGTACAAACAGAAATGGCACAGACTGTGACTTTCAGTGGGAGTTTGTAGCAGATGTAACCAGTTTTAACAGTGAAACAGCTATAGCTTATCTGCAATTATGTTGTCTATGTCAATATTTGCATTGGGTTGCAGAGCTGATCTCACTTGGGACAGTTAATTTCAGGCCAGTGTAGTGAGTTAAATTTGCTCATGGAGGGTATGAAAAACACTAGAACTCCTAAGAGGGGCAGGAGCTCCTTGTTTAGAAGGAGGGGAGACCAGGGGGAAGAAAAGGGAGAGCAAAGAGGGACGTGGAGAGGAAAAGGGGCAGTCAGTCTTTCAGAGACAGCAAGCAGTTGGATCAGCTGCTCCTGCATCACCAGAATGTGGTACTTTAAACTAGAGCCCTAGGTTTCAGCATGCTTGGCTGGTATCTTGTCAGGTGATCTTTGTTATATTTGTGTAATTGGGTTTTTAGATAGTATGTCAGTGGGCAGGGCAGAATGTAGAGGAATCCCTCAAAACAAAATTTTGCAAGCTCTCTAAAAGGTGCCTCTTCTTTTCTTCTTTTCAGCCACATCAAAATCTGAGGCTGTCGTAGCCAAAACCTCCAGGTTCGATGTGGGCAGTTTTGTCGGTGGCATTGTGCTGACTCTTGGTGTCCTAGTTATTCTCTACATCGGATGCAAAACCTATCACTCTAGAAGAGGCATTCAGTACAGAACCATGTAAGTTCACAAGGGATTGTCCCTTGTCCATTTATTACTTTCTTGAAGGAAAGAGGACAAACAGAATGGGCAGAATGAACTCTGATACATTTGTTTAATGTACATTATATTAATATCATTAAGAGATTTAACTGTGATGTTTTGTCTTTACCCATTTCAGCTATTTCTCATTAGTATTATGCCTCTCTTCTGTGGGTTTTTTTTCTCTGATTATATAATTTTTTTAAAGAATCTTTGTCTTTTAGCTGTTCCACGAATAGTTAACGTTTCGCTGAAAATCTTTCTGTAATTAGCAAGATTTCTGGTTCTTCTTGACACTTTCTCCTAGTGTGAAGAAGACACCATTCATTCTTTAATGTTTTCCTCCGTCTTGCTGTTACTTTTTTTGTAGTGAAGTTCATTAAAAATTTTACCATCTCACTTGCTATTTATACTCAGCTCTACTCAGTTTTCTTCCAGGCTTCTGTACCTGCCCATATTTAATTTAAGAACAAGCTTACTTTTTTTTCCTATTGAGTATCATCTGTCTCAGTCAAGAAGCTTGTTTTAAGTGAGGTGATGTCATTAGACTATTGGGATACTGGTGTTTGGGCCTTTTCTTTTCTCTCCATCTTGACTCCTACTTACTGGTCATGGAATTAAATCAGTCATTGCTGCACATTTACCTGCAGTGGTGTTTGTTAATGGATATTGTAGACTTCAGATCAACAATACCTTTAAAACATAGGGAACCTGCTGCTGAGCTTGTACAATGGCTTTGGTTAACTGTGCTGCTGGGTACAGGTAAGACAGCTAGGATAAACATGCCTGAGCAACAGCTGATGTAGAAATAAATGAGTGAAATGTGAAAGGCAAGATGTTAATAAGGCCACTGAAGCTGGAGGAGTGTTGACAAAATGAAATTCTTCGGCTAACTTCAGGCTTGGCTCAGAGAGGACTTTAACTCCCAGATCAGTGTGCCCTTAGCCCTTCTTAGCAAGGTGGCCTCTGCTTCCAAAATAACCTTCTCATCACCAGCTAGGTGGCTCTTTCTCAGGTTGACTGTTGCTTGTTGTGCAAAACATTAATTACTGTGTTTCTATTCCAGTGATGAACATGATGCCATCATTTAAAGAGACTTCAGGGAAGACAGTGTTGGAAACCCGCCCTCTCACAGCTGTTGTAACTTACTTCTGAAAGAGTTTTTCATAAAGATGATCACAGTCTCTAAACCTGTGGGTGTGGCCCTGCAAAATGTTGAGAAGTTTTTTAAACATACTGATTTTTTACATTGGCTTTCATAAGAGTAAGAGAAACTCAGCACTTTGTAGAGACAGTATTTTTTTTTCCAGTATTTGTATCCAGATTTAAAGAAAATCACATATTGAGTCATTTTAAGGTACACAGGTCTCTGAAATAGCTAATTACTATCTCAGTGATTACATCATTGTAATTCTATGTTCAGGGTTGTTTTTTTTCTAAAATTTTTTATTAAATTGTATTTATTTTGAAGTTTGATCTGAACTTTAGTTTAGAAATTTTGGATTTTGAACAGCTCAGTTAATTTTTAATAGAGTGTAAAGGGGGTGTGTTTAGCTAACTGTATAGAAGATGTGATGAGTACTTTGTCAGTCATTAGCTCGCCAGTGACTTGCAGATACTTTCCTTAATAGGCTGTACAACGAGACAAGTTGCAGGAAGCATGGACAGACTGGAGATATCCATCCATGACCCTTTTCTCTAAAAGCTTCTTTTTTCTAGCACATCCTAATGAAGCTTGTGCAATTGCAGATAAAACAAGAATGGAAAAAAGTAATTGTGCCATCATAAATAAAGAAAAATAAAAAAATTTCTTCTCAAAATTGGCTTTTAAGTTGAACGTAGCAATCACTTGGCTCTTGACCTTTATTATTACAAAACTGTATGCAGTGTTTTAGTAGCATTTGATAATCATTGAAACTTACACAGAGAAGGGGAAAACTATAAGCATTTTAGAAAACTTTAAACTGCATTTTTACAACTTTCAGAACTTGGTACTTCAGCATATGTGTACAGAGATCTGGTCAAAAGTCCAACTGAAAGTAATGGGCCATCTCAGAAGACCTTTAGATTAAGGCCCAAATGCACTGGTGGTCCTGTGCAGGATGAATGGTGCTGCTCCCACATCACTTCTGCAGTTACACTGAGGTAAATCTGCCAACTTCAGTAGATGGGCTCCTGATTTACACTGGTGTAAGGAAAACTCGAACAAGGATCGGGGAACACAGGCTTGCATTTCCTTATGTCACTGAGTAATTGTGCAGTCTTGCTCAGGTTCCACTTGTAGACCCCTCCCTGGTGAAAAGAATTGGTGTGGTGGGTCTTGACTGTCCTGGTTGCTGGCACTAGTCCGCACTAGTCCCTCATGCAGGGCACAGAGGGGAAGTGGTGACAGGTGAGGAAAGTCACAATGGGAACTGCATCTAGGTCTGCCAGGGGGCTGGGGAACAATGCATCAGGGAAAATATGAGTACAGCTCTGGAATAGGTTCATTTTTTTTGTTAAGCAGTAGTTTATTCTGACATGAAATGTTAAAGTGGCCATATGGATTTTTTTTTTTTACTACTCCATGTGAAAAACCATGGCTAATGAGTCATCTCATTAGCACACTGAAAAAGGGGGTACAGGGCTGTTTCAATTTTTACCAAGACTGAGGTACAGGGGGAGGAAAAGAGTGATTTGAAATAACTTTTGTAGTTTTTATTAATTGTGGTGTTTGGTGGAAAATTACTGGATTTGACTTGAAGAGTTAGGGAAACAATTCTTTCATTGAACTGTAATTCCTTACTTTGTAGAAGACAGTTAAGTGCAACTCAGTTACTGAGATTCTCTCACCTCTCTTGTACAGATGAATAAATAAAATTAAATCTTTGGAATTACTACATCAATTTCAGTTGAATTTTCATAATTCCCTCGATCCTTTCCGCAGTCATAACCATTGAATAAGTGTTCACTGTATATATTTTTATACAGTAGAATACCAGACCTAGTGCATTTTTGCCCAGCTTAATAATTTCTAATGTATTTTGTAATCCCATTACTACAGTAAAGCAGAAGTGTGTGCTCAAGATTTCATAGGTGTCAGTGCAAATATAAAACTTGACCTCCTTTCAGGTGTTTGGATACTAGACAAAAGCCCTTCCCAATCGAAGTCTCTTTCCCCCTTACTTCTCTGGTGATTAATTATTCTAAATTCAATCATAAGTTCATATTCATTTTATGCAACAAATTTTTAGCATAAATTCTTTCTTACCTTGTCTAGGTAAGGAGCTTATGCTACAGTCACTCAGCCTTTCATTAGCTGGATTTATCGATATTGTTGAGATGATTTAATTGTTTCTAGTCCATCCCCTCTCCAGGACTGTGTCTGTTTTCTCATTAGTATGCAGTTCATAGTTCTGTCTTGCTTAGGAACCCCTCTGGTGTCGCATCACAGAACTGCATTTGTAGTATCCCAATTTAAGCCTGTCACCAGCATTCAAGTCATTATTACAGCTCTTTTGCACAACTCTTACCCTCTTTTTTTTATCCTTAAAACATGGGTTTGTGCTTCATGTTAAAATGTATTTCATTTAATATTACAGGCTGGAAAAGTCATCCAGTGGCTACAGAACATAGTCATCTTAGGTCAGCTGTCATGAATGTTACTTTGGCCCTTCAAACACATCAAGATCAGCCTTATGGTCACATCTTGGGGTTGCAGCATTCTGCTTTCCTCCCACAGGTCTTCCCTTTTCATGCAGCTCTCCTTCAGCCTATAATCCTGTACCAAATCACAGCACTCCCAGCTTAATTGTGGTGATGGAGCCCTGTATCAAAAGCTTCAAAGCAGTCCAGAAATGGTGCTTTCTTTGGGGGTTACTTCAGAAAAACCTATTAAAGCAAGATCACATTACTGTGATAATATTCAGTAACTTGAAAATTTGTAAATCTTTCATACCTTTCCTTTTTGTTCAGTGACTGTTAAAGCTCTTACATATTCATGCCACTCTGGTTTTGCCCTGAAGACTTACACAGGATTCTTAACATGCTTTAGTGAAAAAAATATAAGCAACAAAATGACAGTATTGCCAAAAGCAAAGTGGAACAGCATCAGAGACTGGAAATTGCCAGGATAACTCAAGAGGTTAAGAATTTAGCTGTGATACGGAAGCAAATGGAATGAGCATGGACCTCTACAGAATGTAAACATGTTCTCTAGACAACACTGAAGGAGTTCCAGTTCATGTAAGACCAAGACAGCAGTCTTAAAAACCAGGAAAGTTGTTAAAATAAATTTAGGAACCTGCATTTTACAGTCCTCACAAACTGCCTAGACCCAGGGACTTGCAATTCCTCATGTTGATAGTGCAATGTCTAAGCTTTAGCTTGTTTTAAAATTGAGTGTTTGCTTTACTTAAGACTAGCACAATGATTAGTTTTATCTTTCAGCATCAGGTTATTCCTGTACATCAAAACATTCGATTCAAGAACTCTGAAAATTGAAAGAATAAAAGGGGCTCCTGAGTTCTGGGGGATCTTAGGTGTTCCTTTAGAATACCAAGAGGAAATACATTCTCACTCCCATACTCAAAATTTTGAGTCTGCCTGTTGTTGACTGACCTTCTCCACATGAAGTTTAAAGTGTTGTACCTCCCCGGACCTGAGGTGCTTCTAAAGTGTTAGAAGAAAAACTCTGTAACTCATTTTCCTTGACAGGTTCATAAAGAAAAGCAAGTGTGTGTACAAGCGAATTTTTCTTATTCTGATTGTTGCATGTATAACTCTTCTAAAGACTGTATTCTTCCCTTAGAATTTGAAGCTGTCTTTCCTTGGGCAAATCACAGCCTTACCTCCTGTCCTGCACTGTCAGTACCAAGTACTGCACTTCTCTATTTGCCAAAAGAATACAGTATCAGTAAGTCAAGCTGAACGGATCTAAAAGAAAGATCTTTGTTCTAAGTTTACACACTAATGGGAGCTTAGAAAGTTTTGGCGAGTTCTCCAGCTTTTCCTTAAAAAAATGTCACCAGGCCAAAACTAAATGCAGAGGACACTGCTAGGACGCTGCCTATTGTGCAAACAATTTTCTGCTATATTCCAGCATATTTTGGTCTCTCAGGAGAGAAGAAAATAACTCTCCTCACAGATCCTGCTGTGTTATTTTCAGAAAATGTTTGGAGTGCTGCTCCTCCTTGCACAGGATGTGTGCAATACCCTGGACTCTTTGGCTTGAAGGGTCCCATGCCAGCAGCCATCAGTGAGAAGGGTGGACTTGAGCATCAGTAACCCTTGGTATCACATTTTCAACTCAGAACAGAACCAAAGGACTGGTGATTTAATGCAGTAGTGACCTCCAGAGCAAGAGTGACAATTACCTGTGAAGCAGTTCAACAGAACACTTTTCTATGTCCAGAATACATCTCCTGCCTGAGCTGAGGTGGGTAATTGGGAACTGAGGTGGGTGTTCAGAAAAACTTAATTTGCAAGTTCAGTCCATCTGCAACATAAAACTTGACACTGCACACCCCAGCCTCATAGACTACAACTGCTATCACACAGAAGTAAAGGCAGATGAACACACTATCTGTAATTGTCATGTGCTTCTCTTTTGATGTCTTGTGAGGAGTATAGCAAAGAACCAAGTTCTGAGAGCATAGCACTATGGAGCTACTACAAAACCACTAACTCTCTCAGTCAGAAAAAGCAGTAATATAAAGACTTTTCTTTTTTGTCATGTTAATGGAGTTCCTAGGTATTTCCTGTATGGCAATTCATTTCAGCATGTAAGAGCAGAGCTTTGTTATAACTGGTGGCAGTACTAGAACTACGTCCTGTCTTCAGTTTGAAGAGCATTGGGATTTCTGGTCAGTACTTAAAAGCAAACAGAAAAGAAAGATAAGCATTCAGTCAAAAAACACAAAAATTCAGGAAACTGGTAAATAATTACAATAAAACTTCATGGCACTTGCTTCTGAAAACATACAGCTGCTATTTGAGAATCCTCTATCTAGCAGTATCACAAACCAGTATCAGAAACTGCAACTGCTCCAGATCTGTTGCAGATATGATAAGCTTCATTCCAGCAAAGAAATTGCACATTTATGGGTGGTGGGAATATTGCCTTCTGTCTCCCTCTTACAGCGAGTCTGACCACTGAACTCCAATGCTACTAAAGTTCACATCCTCTACACCCCCTAAGCCATGCAAACACACACTGTCAGCTCAAGATAAGTCACGGACCTGAAATCCTGAAATGTTGATGTCCAAGAATTTGAGCTGCTTGGTCAGCACAGCTGCAGAGGGTGCTTGCGGGAGGGGGGCTGTTTATTGCTGTTTAACCTAGTCAGAGCTCTGGAAAATGCTTTCAAAGAAGGAAGTGGAAAGAGAACAAAGTGTGAGCATGGTCAGCTGGTTCTGTCACTTGATCCTCTCCAAATAAAACACTAAGCACACTGTTCTCCATGGTTTAACGTTTTGCCAGGGTCCTGTTTGCAATGTGCTACAGACAACTAGCTTGATTAGAGCTTTCTTGGAATAGTACTGAGGAGAGAGCATAACTGCTCGCACGTACAGCATTATTGAGCAGGGCTCCCACAGTCATTACAGTGGGGTGCAGCAGAAAGCCATACCCTAATTAGCCTTCCTGACAAAACTAGGTCAAAGAGTCTTACCCATTAGTTCCTAGATCAGGTTCTTCCACTTCTCAGAAAGTGATCAGGTACCTAGATGCACTGCTGTTTGAAGCTGCCCAGGACATTCAAAACACTGACCAACCAGGGCTTACAGGTATATTGCAGGTCCTGAGATACCCTCAGGCATCACAAATGACAGCAAACATCTGAACCACAGAGGGCGTCTTTTTAAAGCCCTGTATGTCCTCTCATTTGATCTATATGTAGTTAACTGCAACATCTGAAATCTCTAACCCCTTACAGTTCTAAAAAAAAAAAAAACCAACCAACCAAACATGCATTGCTTAAAAAGTCTGCTTGCTACTATGTTTTTCTACCATGTTTTTCCCTATCCTCTTCCTTGTTCAGAAACAACACTTACCTGCTAACAATTCCACATTCTTCAGGTGAGCCTGACCTCTCCAGTTCCCCCTGCAGATTCATCTTAATCTGTAGAAAGTATACTTTTAAAGACATTTCAAAACCAGAAAAGCAAAAGTACGTTAATCAGAGATGTTTAAAATTACATGCTAAGTTTGAAACATTTACACTTTTGATAACAAAAACTAAAGGGAAGATATGTACATGTAATAAAATTGGGCAAAAGTCTACATTTCAAAGAATTACAGCAAGCCAATCTACAGTTAAAGAATCCAGGTCTGAAGACCGAGAGGTCCGCACTCAGACGCCAGACAAACTGACTCCACCCCTGCAGGATCTGATGCCATTATCTTGGCAGTATTCTTCCACTGTTTGACACGAAATCCTTGCAAAATACCTACAGAGGTGTTCACAGGTATCTGCTATGCAAGTCTAGGCATACAAAGTTGAAAAGGGTAAAGAGTCAACTGGTAAGGGAATAGGAGTTCCTAGACTACCAGCTTATAAAACAACATTTCAGAGCAGGCTGGAAGATTCTACTGTTTAATTGCACAGTCACTATAAAGTTCCAAACACAGAAAAATAGCTTTTTACATTTAATTCTTAGCACAAAGACTGTAGAGCTACCTTCTTCCTCATCTTTAAGGTGATGACAACCAGGATTTCTATCCTTTGAAAAATCAAGACAGAAGAAAGTACCAGATGCTGTTGGGGTTTTGGGGGGTTCTGTTTGTTTTTAAATAAAGAAGGAATCACCAAGCAGCACAGAAGCTCACTTCAAAAATGAAAGACAGACAGATGGAATAAAGTTTTATTGTACTTTTGGACACAAACCATCCCAAAATTTTATCAGGAAAAGACAGTATTCTAGTTACTACAGTCTACAGGGAAAAGCCAACAATGGGAACAGAGTAAACAAACACTCCTTTGAGAAGTAGAAATATTTTAATTCAGTCTTCATATAAACTATTAGTAATATACATGACACAAGTATCAAGACATGAAAAAACTTCTAAAATTCTTCCTGTTCCTGCAACAGTTAGCCTTTTTTCTCCTCAAGTCCAGAAGAAAGCCAAAACAGGAGTAGCTAAAGTTAATATTAATTATTAATAACAGCAATCTTAATATATTTCCTCACATCCACGTGGAGGAAATTCATGAGAAGAGTTGTGCCAAGCTCCATTTTAGGAACTCAAGCAAAAAGTTTTTTTATTCAAAGTGACGCTAGTGTAACTACTTTCCCTACTCAGAAAGGAACACCACAAAAACCTCGCCCTAATATTGATTTGGTTTTATGAACAGAAAGAGTCTTTGGCACCGAAGGCCTAGTGTGCTCATAATGATGACCCACTTTACTATTACACAACTGTGTTAGGTGGTTGATTAATGACCTTCTGTACCACAATTTTCCATTCTTAAGACACTGCTGGCTTAACCTTCAGCAGCTGGAGGATGACAGGAAAAGAGACATTTTGCAACTTTCCCTCTTTACGAAAGAAATGTACGGACTGTACCCTTTATTGTCCCCCTGCAAATAGGACATTTTCTAAGGGATGGTGCACATTCTTTGCATACCACTAAGTGACCACATGGAATAAAAACAATAGAAACTTCTTTGTCCATGCAAACTTTACATGTTCTTTCTTCTTGCAGTCTTCTTAATTGTTCTTCCATAGGCAAACCTGGAAAAAAATAGTTAACTTTTTGTCAGCCTGAGTATGTGTAAACATTATATCAAAATGTATTTAGAGGATAGCCATGCTCCATTTCACTCTTTATTTCCCCATCTGTATTTACTTAACATAGATGGCAGTAAGAAAATAAGAACATTTTCCAGAGCTCAGAAGTGGCATGCAAGGAACCAGTCTGTACTTTCCACTTCTGAGAAATGACTGACAGCTCAGGGTTGGAGGCCAACCAGTGTTTACATTTTAGCAAACACTGTACTTTTCTTGCTTGGATATCAGAAACACAGAGCACAGCCTGACTGGTGGAAATGAGCTATATCCAGGCTTGTAAACCTTTCTGCAGTCTGTTAACAGATTAAACTACAGGACTAAGAACCAGAGCAAACTCAATCCCATGTCTGACAAGTGTTTATGTACCCAGCTGTTGCGTCAGGACACCTATAACCCACAACGGAAAAGCAGAGATGAACCCTGCTGCGGAATCCTAACCAACTATCCACTCTCCAGTCTTTACCAAATACCTGAATGAGAGCTTGTATCAAGATCAAGTCCAGCATGTGCTTCAACTGTTGAGCTCCAGAAAGCTCTATATCATATGGTGCAAAACCATATGTAAGGCACAGGATACAGCTTACAGCTGACAGACTTGCTTGCAAGTCTGCACGTGCACTTAACTTCTGGTTAACTTTTTCAGTCCATTTTACTAAAGCAGAATTAGGGAGAGGGTAAAGCATAAAACCTACTTCTTAAGCAAAGTTAAGTTTTTTTATGTTAGCAATTTGTTCCACAATACCCTTTAAGATAAGAAGGCAGAATTTAAGGTACCTGAAACATCTTCTGTGGGAACATACTTCATGTTCTTCTCCACTGAAACAGGAGAAAAAAATCCTTGTCAATTGACTAATCTATATTCAAACAGCATCTGTTTGTTTCTTTTTCTTCAGGTTGCTATGAGAGCACTGGTTAGACTTCTATAAAACTGTATCTTTTACAAACAAAAGAAAACCAGAGAGACATACCAAATAAATCTTTGTAGAGCACAGGGTCACAATCTCGTAGACAGTTCCTGAATATGCTGGCTGCTTCATTTCCTTTCACTAAAATTGTATCTATCAGTTCCCTTGCTTGCAATGGTGTCTGAGTCTTCTGCTTAATAACATCATGCTCAGGTTCTGTTATCACTTTAGCTGATAGTAAACTCCCAAGGATTGGAAGTGTACATGTTAAACGTTGGAATAAAGCCATTCGATTCTTGCGGATTAAAGATAAATCATCTGGAACATAAGGGAGATTAGATATTTGTTAGTAATACACTACTCCAACGTGCACTTCTTTTTAACAATAATTGATACATTCTTTACACTCTATTTGAAATATTTATTTATTACACATCATTAATAAAGCCCTCAGTAAGTTTCAGTGGTATTCACATAACAAACAGACTTAAGAAAACCACATAAAAGCAGCTTCTGAGCTAAAGCCTTTTCACCCAAGAAACCTCCTGCTCCCATCTCTAGGTTAAATGGTCTGGGGGAATCTTATCTAACTAGCACACTAGCACACTCTCCAGAGAACTGCAAAGAAAAAAACACCTCTGCGTAACACCACTGCTAACTTATCAACAACCAACAGGTTAACTTTAGTCAGTGTAGGCAAAATCATGTCTGTGCATAGTAGAAAGCTCTTCTAAGAGGTGTCCAACAGAATTATGTACAAAAAAAACCCAGAACAACAGCACAACCAGACTCTGGAGTCTTCTTTAAGTCTACCACAAACAACACTAAAAAAATTTCCACTGGGATTTAATGCTGAATCTATCCATACTTTATTGATAGAAATGAGACAAGGGAAGAAGCAGCCTGAATTCAATTTACAACTAAGTTTCATTATGCTTCACAAGCTCAAAACCAGAAGGATTTCTTTAGGCTGCAAAACTTCTGTGGTATTGAAGCTACAGGAAATCTTAAAGACACATCAAATAAACACTAAATTGCTGATGTACGTGGGTTGAGTCAGACACAGTAAAGCCTATCTTTGGCCATCTTACAGAATCTGAATTTGTAGAAGTTTATGGCCTTTTCTAGGAGGTGGATATGATGGCTTACTGATTCAAGCAGCTTAAAGACCAGGCAAATTTGGGAAAAAAAATTAGTAGAGTGGGCCAACTATTTTACTAACAGCAATATAAAGGCACACAAATGAAAATAAAAATGGCTTTAGAAAGAAGAGATGATTCTGAACCCCTTAGCCCCTGGTATGAACCATTCTCCTAAAAGGGAATAAAACAATTCCCAGACTGCTAGTTCCATACAGATATCCTGACAATGCTTTTAGAGAACCTGATTCTAATAGCAATTAAACTAAATCACTTAGTGAATACAAACAAATATAGAAAACCTATGCATATTACAAACCACTTCAAATTTCACTTTTATTTATGCCTTATAAGTACCTGATGCCGCTTCTTCTAATTGTTTTTCTTTCTCTTCTTCAATCTTCTCATCTTCAGCAATGAGCAGATCAGACACAAGATCATTAACAGTCTTGTAGTTCTCTCCAGTTGCCAAGATTTTACTTTGCACTGTTTGCTTTATTAGCCTTCTACTGAATCCCATCTCCAAGGCAGCTTTAATAACTGGCGTGTTCATCATGATTGCATCTTCTGAATTACTCTCTCCAGGGCCAAAACGAATAACTAATCAAAGAGGAAAATCACTGTGTATAATACAAAGAATAAAATACCTATACAACCCAGAGGTCAGACACATCAACATTACCTACACACATGAACACCTGGCAGTAAAAAGTTTCAGTGGTTAAATAGAATTTTTTAAAAGTAGTTTTAAAAATGGAAGCCAGCTGCTTAGTCATGGATTGAATCCAAGATAAACATCAATCCATGTCAGGCCTTTGCTAAAATCTAGGATAATCCAGCGAAACCACTGAGAATTCCATTGTGTCTTAACAGCTTATACTTAGTAATTTCTAACTTCAGCCTTGAAAAACATCTTGGGGGAATGGAGGGGGGGGTGGAAATCTGTTTATAGTACAAACAATTGCTCTATTCTAAGTCTTGATCAGTATCTTCCATTCACTTAGTAAGCACCAGACACATGGGACTCCTACTCATTGTCCTCAACCAGCATGGACTAGGATAGCATAAGCTCCTCCCAGAGGATGAGTGGATTTTTTTCCACCATAACTGGAATCCAGCCCAGAAAGACTTCATTTTTACCAGCTTGTGCTACCTTCTTCCTTAACTGCTGCTGCTCAACTCGGAGCATTTACCCAGCTATTTAGCTGAAACCCTGAAACTAAAAACCACAAATGCAGCAAGTGCCAAGCCTTCAAACCCACAAATTTTAATATGAGT
>JAYRBT010000001.1:40246193-40304052 GCA_036023395.1 Myiotriccus ornatus | reverse complement strand
TTAGCTGAAACCCTGAAACTAAAAACCACAAATGCAGCAAGTGCCAAGCCTTCAAACCCACAAATTTTAATATGAGTTGCTAGCACGAAAATAAGGAAAATAAAAACCAAGATCTCTGAGAGGTTTTTCCTTGGACTTTATCCACACAACATCAAAACTACCTCACTTTTAGGGAACAAATGTAAGAATTGGCTATCTAAAGCTAATTTGCTTGTCAATCATTGAGTTTGCAAAATGTTGAGGAAGTTTAAAAACATGCTTTAATATACATACTTGGGGGATCATTGTTTTCATCTACAGGCGGCTCAGAGGTTGACAAGAGCTGGGGAACAGAAAAGAACTACATTAGTATCAAAATACTGCTTTTCCATCTATGTACCTTTCTAACACATTCTTCCATCACAAACCACGCTAAGCCTTTTACCTGAGTGGTACCCATAAATATTTTACATGCAGTTACACAAGTCTGCAAATTTGTGCAACTATTTAATCAATATAAAGCTGGTGTTGACCACTTCCATGAAGAGGAGTTTAGCATACGCTTGCCATAAGTATTACAGATAAAAATAACTCAGGCTGTCCATGACTGATTTCTGAAATAATAGTTACTGAGCTGCATTATTCAATGACACATAATCAGAATTTCCCTCTCTTAACATAAAGGAGCTCATGCCTCATAGGACTTTTCCACAAGTAATCTGTAAAAGTTCAGCTCTACTAGTTCAAGACTAGCCGTAGTTTAGCACTGGTTTCTTAAATGCTCTTCATAATCACATACATCATGTTAGAAACCTAGGGAAAACATATGCTGAAATCAGGCAGAAGGATGGACCAAACTCACAAAAAGGACATAGCACTCTTCAACAAGAAAAAAGCAAAGTTACAGGACAGTAGTTTACCTGTTCAAGAAGATGGGGGAATCTGGCCTGAATTTGACTTACAAACTCTCTTCCTTTTACACGAAGCAGATACTCACATCTGGAAAATTGACATATCAAATTATACATTCCACTTGCCAAAGAAAAAAATACAGAAGAATGAAGGAGTTTAAACCCAGTGTAACTTAAATGTTTCTCTTCCTTCAGAAGAGAGAGTCCCCTTAATTGGAAGCTTGATGCAGCCTAGTGTCAGGTGACGCTTTGATAAAACTTTTCCATGATGTCCAGCCGCCAGTAGGCTTATGTATATAAATGCAGCAGCTCTACATTCTGCTACCACTTGTAATCAAAACTGCATGTCATGAGAAATGATACCGTGTCACCATCACTACAAAGTGCAGTGATAAACTGTTTCTATCTTGCATCTGACCATTCTTACCTCCTACTCAAATCATTCAAAATAATTTAACAAAATTTAACACCACTATCAAAGCCAGATTCACTTCACTAATGCAGTTTTATCTCCTCAGTACATTTACTGACAGGCTTAACACAGTAAGAAACAAAGGTGTCATTTAACCCTACACACATCATGTAGTCCAACAATAGTTGGTAAGTTGCCCACAAACGTCTAGTTAGAAATCTACTACAAAAAGAACTATAATTAGCTTTCCTGAAATTAAGTGCAGCTATTTCTGTCATAAGTGTAGGTGGCAATTTTCACAGGCACAGACAGTAATTAGGTATGCAATTGCCATTTAATTATGGGTGACATTAAAAAGTTATTTCTGTTATTTTTCCAGTAAAGACATATTAAACAGCCACTGAAACCTTCCTCACAAGCCCTTCCACGTGTAGGAAACTAAACTGCACGAGCAGAAAAACTGGTTCAAGAGCATTCAGCATGGGCACAGAACTAGAACAAATGAGTTAAACATACTTCATTTCTCAATAGCCTGTGCTCTCCCCAGTCTGCTTGCTTTTTCTCTTGGACAGACAAATATGCTCATTAACAATGCAGTCTCACTTGCTAATAGTGATTTAGGGATGCACATGGCTCTTAATTACAATGTGGAAAGCATTATACCATGTTTAATGAAAAAATGTTTTAATTAAGCCCTCATTAGCACTTCAAAGCTTTTAAATACACATGAAATACATGAAAGAGTGAATTTGTACATCATACGGTGAAGTTAAACAGTACATACCTGTCAAAATTAGAAGCATTTAAGAACGTGAACAAATTATGATAAAGATATTGCAAATTACCTTGGAAACCACTTTGCATGCTCAACCCATGGATCATCTCCAGATTCCCAGCACCTTAACCCACCATCACAGCAAAAACACTTGACATCATCATTGCGCCCTTTAAAAAAAGAACAAGGCAAAATATCTAGCAAACACTCACACAATTTCCGTTAAAGTAAATGCTGACATAGCTGCATGAATAAAACTGGAGCAGTCTGGTTTTCTTACCTACATAGTAAAAGCCAGCATCCGCAAGCTGTTCGGGCTGAACTGGAATTCTGGTTGGCCAATTGATGAATGTTTTAACACGTGCCTCATGGGTTTGCATGCTCACATTTGAAACATTGAAACTTGCCTGGTCTCGAGTGAGGTTTTCCACAAAAGAACAATTTGGATAGTGCCTCCGGTGCTCTGACACAGCATTATCTTTCGGTTCCCAGTTACACAGCTGACCACCACAGGTAAAACAAGCAACTTTGTCTGCTGTCCCCAAGTAATAAAGTCCGGCCTTTGCCAGATCAGTGGGTGAGAGAAACGTCAGTGGCCATGAGTGAAAAGTGCGTAGCCTAGCCTCTTCTGTACTCATAGAAGGATTGTAAAGCTTATGTCTCAAGAATGAAAGGTCTTCAGCTGCCCTAGTAGTTACTGGGTCTTGAGGAAAACTGGAAAAAGAGCCACTGAAATATCCAACTTGTTCGAAACTTGGAGAAAGCGTTATGGAATGTAGAGATGGTGAGAGACTGTTTGCAACTGAGGGCAAAAAGGCAGAACGAGACGACAGTCCAAGGTTGCTAACTGAAAGCATGCTTTGAACAAAACTGCAGCCAGGACGCAGCTGTTTATGTTTCTCCATAGCATTATCTCCTGGTTGCCAGTTATCCAGTGTTAAGCCACAACTGAAGCACTTAACTTTATCCTGCACACCAGTGTAATAAAACCCAGCCCGGGCAAGACTACGTTCTGATACCGGCATGTTAATGGGGAAAGTAGAAAACGTTGACATTCTGTAGAGTTCACAGGACAGGTCATACTTCAGTTCACCACACACAGCGCTCTGCCTCATGATGCTAGCCAAGAAAGGGCTATCTTCCACTATATTCATAATGGACTGTTTTTGGAAAAATGGGACAAGTCTTCCTCTGGGAGGTAGTTGTGTGCACGAAAGGCAATTTGGAATAACCCCCGCCTGTACAAAACCAATAAATACTTTAATGTGTAACTTCAAATGAGCATGTGAATAGAATCTGCCTCATGATTAACAGCCTTTTAACGTTTGGGAAATTCTTATAGTTTAGTTTACAAAACTGCTTTCAGTGCAAAAGCTGCCCCATCCCATTTTAACACTTGAAGAAAGCATGCTGAAAAGGAATTTCCCTTGAATCATATAAACATCACATGCTTTCCTTCTTTTGCATATCTGGGAGAGCAGTACCAATTTGTCAGGCTGGTGGAGGTGGGATCAAAACAGAAAAAAACTCAAAAGGGTTTACTAATCCTTTGTCAATAAAGAAACTAAAATGGGGAGCAACTAAAACAACATTGTTCTTATCCAGAACATATGTTAAGTGATTTAAGAACTAGATTTCACCCTAGACAGCTGGTAAATATGCAGCTTATACACACGTATAGATTTTAGTTTCACAACCTCATTAGGAACCTGAAAAGTAGGGTTTATCAATTTCAAAGGGCATACAAAATATAGAAACCCTGAACTGACATTACTGAACTGATCTGGTATATTTGCGACTACTGGCTCCCAAAAAAACCTCTCAACTTCTGCATATTGTTGCAACAAGTTGTTAAGACTAAAGAAGTTAGTCTATACACAACTCCACATGTATTGAATATTCAGCTGTTAGAGAAAAAAATCCTATACATCATCTCTGACAAGGATGAACTCTCTCTATTAACAAATCTGGGATAGCCCCAGCTTTTCTGTCTACAACATTGTCAGCACTGAATTAACAGATCATTTCAGTTTTAACCTGGTGCCTGAGTTACAAGTACAGAGTTACCAAATTTAACATAAATTAATTGCCTTGTGTTGGGACATTCTGATGCTTTATACAGTTGAATTAAACTTTTTCTGCATGCCATGTTTATGGCAGAGCAAACAGAACCTTCAGATTAAAAACGTAATAAAATTGATGCCTCAGTTTCTTTCTTTCTGCACAGAACTACCTCCCAGAGTTCAGACTGAAGTCCCTTCTAAGGTGTCTACGCCTCCATATTGATATTGACTGTTCTCAAGAAGAAATTGTAAGTATCTGTAGTTTCAATCATTCAATTCTTTTGGGTGGAACAAAATCTGTAAGAAAGAAAAAGAGGAATGTTTCAACATATACAAAATTAGGTGCATGCAACGTCTATGCAAACAGAAATTACACAAATTGAAACAACGTAAGATTTTTTGTAATCACAGAATGTTAAGAGTTGGAACGGGCCTTGAAGACCATCTAGTCCAAATCCCCCCTGCCATAGGCAAGGACACCTCCCATTAGACCAGGTTGCTCAGAGCCACATCCAACCTGGCCTTGAACACTGACAAGGGTGGGGTGTCACTGGGCAACCTGTTTCAGTGTGTCATCACCCTCACAATAAAGAATTTCTCCCTAATATCTAACCTAAATTTCCCCCCTTTCAATTTGTACCCATTACTCCTTGCCCTACCACTACAGTTCCTGACAGAACCTCTGGCCTCCCTGAAGGCTCCCTTCAGATACTGGAAGGCTGCTTTGCTATGCAACCTTCTCTTCTCTAGACTGAACAGCCCAAACTTTCTCCGCCTGTGTCATTTTAGCTAGAAGGTTTCAGGGAGTCAGCTTTACACTGTGATATGGATCTCACACAATTTCCCTGTTACTGACACATATGCAAAATTGTATAATCCACGAGCAGGATTTTTCTGGCAGATGGATTAAATCAGGCTACTTAATCACCAGCTGTATAATTCAAGTTAAGATCCTGTACTAAAGTTGCAACCATTTAAATTGGTTTAAGTTTGCAGCTTCTCAAACAGTGAAGGCGCAGTTTTATAACACTGACTTAAAGAGCCCTGGAATTTTTAATTTATGTAAAGCCAATTGTATCTGACACGTAGAACATCAGCAAAACTGAACTTCACCAAAAATTCAGGTAAGGCCAAATACAACGTTTTTATATATGTGAATAAATACAAAATTATACATTTAACAGTCTGGTATGGAGTATCAGTTCCTAAAAAGTTCTTCCAGGAAAGGCTCAGAACAGTCATGGTGACACAGCACTACGAAAACAGTCCCCTGCGCTACGGGCACAGATCTGGAGCACCCGAAGGCGCCCGGCGGGGTCTGTCCGGCAGCCACAGCCCCGGCAGCCACAGCCCCGTGCCCCCCGTCCCTCCCCGGCTCCGCCGGGCCTCGCCCTCCGCTCCCCCCTCCCGCGGGGCCCGAGCGGATCCAGCGGGGCTGCCACGCTCCCCTCCACGGCCTGGGGCGGCACGGGACCCTCAGCCGCCCCGGGGCTCCTCTGCCACACCGGGGACGGGGACAGGCTCCCGGCGCCCACCTCCCTCCCGGCAGGGCCCGGCCCGGTCCCGCCCGCCCCCCCCCTTCGCCAGTACTCACGGCCTCCGGGCGGGCCCTGCAGCGCGGCCCAGCGCCCCAGCCTATATGCGGTACCTGGCAGGGAGCGGGGCAAGAGGAGCCCCCGACCGGCACGACCCCGCCCGGGAAACTCCGGCCGCGGCGTCGCACCGGGAAGTCCCGGCGGCCGCCGGGCGCAGGCGGGGCCGGACGGGGCCCTGCCCTTCCCTTTCCCCTTCGCCGGCGGGGGAGCGAGCGCCGCCGGGCGGCGGGAGCGGCCCGCGGCACTGCGGGGGCGCCGCTCGGTGGGGTCGCTGTGCGGAGGGGGAGGCCCCGGCCCCCTGACAGCACCGGGGACCTTGGGTACTTTCCTCCCGGCCGGCGGGGAAACCCGCCCGCAGAACGTGCTTTCCTTGGCGGGGGTTTCCAGCTCGGCCGGCGCGGCGGCGGGAAGGGGAGCGGCCGGGGGGCAAGGAGGGCAGCGCCTCTGGCAGCGGCCCAGGCTCGGCCCCACGGGCTGCACGCGCACCCCCGCCGTCCCGAGCGGGTGGCCAGGACGGGGCTCGCCCGCACACCCCGCAGTTTCTTGCACCTCTGCTCCTTGACACCAGCGTCAGGCTCGGCCGCATTTCCTAATAAAGGCAGCTCTGCAGCCTGCGAGAGGGGGAAACAACGTGACGGGCGAAAGGCTCCGGTCACTGAAAGTCACAGAGGAAGAACAAGAGGAAGACAAAATAAGACGATAAATTTCCACTGGAAGGGTTTAAGGCAGTACCTCTGCTTACAGAAATCTGAAAATCTTCCACGGCAGCTACCAGAACGGTGACGTTTTGGTCAAAATCTCCCGGAACAGTTATGGCCTGGCATTTCCTATGAAGAGACAGCAGATAAAAGATTTTAAAAAGCCCCCTTTTGGGACAACAGAATGATAGTAGGGTGTTTACAGAACTGAGAAGTGAAGAGTAAAAATAAAGGAAGTGTGATAGAGCATTATGACACCAGTGGGTAATTTTCTGTGACAGAGTTCCAGTAAGATGAGTTTGCAAGAGAGTCATTCATTTATTTTCTAAAACTGTTACAAATTTCCTGTCATATGTGATGACATCTATCATATATAACAATACTATCACATTTGAACCATCTAGCTGTGGTGGCGGCTAGTACAGTACAGCTGCTACTGTTACACCATTTAATATCACATAATGGTAGAAATAGAAACCTTTGTGTTTCAGCAGTTGCACAGAAAGAAAAAACAAACCAAAAAAAACCAAAAAGGTTAAAAACTTTAAAATGGTTCTCAGATCACTGATACGTCGTTTTAAGGAAGTTGCTTACACGGAAGTCAAGGGTCAAAAAACTATCTGAAGAGTGATGGGGTGTGGTATTCAGTTTTATTTGACATAGGGAAGTGTGTAATGTCACATAAGGAACTGAGCTCTATATTTGTACATGCATGAGCTTAAAGATTTACTTAAAACAGGACTCCCCAAATGAAGTTACACTGAATGTATTGTAAGATTCTCGACTTTTTACTGTACATACTCCCAAGCACTAATTAATCCAGTGTTCCTCCTTAACTCTGCTGCATCCCTCCCTCCCTTATGCCACTCCACCCCCAGCCACTATCTGCCCTTGTCCCTCTGTACCCTTCAGCCTCCTGCTAATCTGGCAATATAAACTGCTATTTCCTCCCTTCCCAGGCCTCAAGGCAAGAGGTTTCAGGTTCTCCGTTTCTGCTTGGCAGCCTCCTGTCACAATGACGAGGAAGGGAGGGGAGGAACTATGAAATGGGCTAAAATGCTTGTGATAGCAGAAAAAGAGGTGTAGCTACCCTGAGCTGTCACGCTCTTTCAGCTTGCTTTGCCTCTTGCAGTGTATTAGCAGCTCCCCCACTTCTCCAATCCCAGCAATTCCTTTGCTTTTTCTGAGATAAGAAGGAACTTCCCTCACTTAGCTGCAGTGATGTCCCCAAAGGACGTGATGTAAGAATATAACTAAAGGGCTGAAATTCCCGAGGAACAGTGCATTATCGTCTGTATTCTGTGTATGACTTCAGCCTGGGACCAGGGTAACTTCAGAAGCAGAACAAGAGGACAGCAGTGGTGTTTAAGCCCTACCCAAGCAAAATGCAGGCTTTGGCTCTGGTTCTCTGTAAGTTCTCGGTCACATCACAAGGACTGTTCCCTATTCCAGCCATTTCACCAGCTGCAGCAAGTTTTCAAGATCACAATCTTGACCTAAAACCCAGTAGCATTAGTAAACTGAAACAAAGCCTTCTACTTGGTAGACTTTTAGCTCTGGAGAGGGGGAAGAATGCAGCCTTCAGACAAAGCCGTCCTCAAACAAAGGAAACTGCTTTCATAAGGAGTCCCATCTAATCACAGAGTTCAAAGTGCTAATAAAAGTGTGGCTGCCATATTACCAGTGTTTATGAAAATAAACTTAATGGCAGTGTTGGCCGAAACAGCAGACGTGATAGAGCAAATTTCTGGAGGTGGAAGGCAGTGCCCCTGCAGCATGAGTGGATTATCAGTGCCACATCCATCAAGTAACACAGCCCCTGGAGTACTTGATGTAACTGCAAGTCCAGAAGTCTTCTCTGAGGCCTGACAAATATCAGTCTCCCCAAGTTGTCACCCTTCTCCAGTGCCTTCTCCCGTTTACCATCTTCCACAATGTTAAAACACCTGGCCTTAGTCATGCCCCTAACATACCTCCAAATATTGAGAGGAGAGGGGGAGAAAACACACTGTTATTTGCCTTTTCCATTGCTACTGCTCTTCTGTCCCATAAATTACAGAAACGATATTATTACCTAGTTTCTCACCACTGTAAGTAAATGTCAGAATATCTTGCTAGGATTTCAACCTTAGCAGTTACACATGCACCACCTTAACAATCTGATATGCACAATGGTTAAGCACAGCTTTTATCGTAGGTGTTTTCTGGAGATACAGCTAGCTCAAAGTTGCAAAATAATCTTGTTAGTGCTATCTGCAGTTTCAGCAATACTGCTCCAGTCCTTAAACCTAGCTAAGAACATAACCTGATTTTTGTCTTAGGGACAAACATTCAGTTGGGTGAAGAAAAAGTACTCCACAAAACATTAAATGTATTACTTCAGCTGTATCTACAGCCTGCCTGGCTGTTGATATATAGCAGTAACAGAAAACATCTTCATTCCAAACTGCTTTTAGGAGTTGGGAAATTGGCGTTTCTCCAAGGCCTCAAAAGGCTTCATGGGGAAGCCGTGCAACTCATCTAGTGAACTGAGAGATAGAGGGAGACTCCCGTACCAGCTCTCCCAAAAACTTAAACCCACCTATAAAACTTGTATTAAAACATAAAACTAGATATAACTGGCTAGTGCCCACATTTTTCAGCTTCCCAAAGGTATTAAATGCCTCCATGGAACATGATCTACTTATTTTGAATTATGGAGTGTTAGTTTCATTGCAAGCATCAACCCCCATTCAGCAGCAAGGAGGTAGGTTTCCTCTGTTAAACTGATCTAAGATGGTGGTTAGCATTCCACAAAAAACTACTGAATGAGTTTTCATCAGAGGATGTGGCTCACCAGCTCCTTGAGGATACAACAGGAAGATAATGATAAGAGAAATAGGAATAAAGTAGATAGTAAGGAAAACTTGGGAAAAGCCAGCTTGAGGCAGAAAATACTAACTGTAGATAAGGTGGCACTACCTATCAAATGAAGCCAAGTCCCAAGAGCAGAGTAGTTCTGACATCCTGTAAACATGAGATCAGATAAACTATGTTTTGTTAATCTAGGTGGGTGCAAACTGCCCACTTTGTTTTGACTAAACACAGCAACAGGGCACCTACATCTAGATCAGCAATAGTGATTGACTACTTTTTTCTTTTTTTAATTGAGAATTTTTTAATTGCATTTAAGCATATTGCAAAAAAGGAAGTATAAACCTCACAAGGAACAAATGTAATATCTAGACATTAAGGGCATCCGTGACTCATCGTAAAAACTCAAAATGTTCAAGAATAAAAAAACCAATACCCAGAGTATACATCTTTCTGCTCCCTTTCTGAAGGTCAGTACATTCACAATCTGCAAAGTTTCCATTCCCTTTGCACTCAGACAGAGTTTTGTTTTCCACATCCTCCTACGCAAAGGGTCACGAGTACAAAAGTTAAAGTTTACCTTAATCAGTTGTGGATTTTCTCACATTTAGTGCTCAGATAAATTCTCCCATTAGACATGAATAGTCTCAAGAATGTATCAAAGTCACACTGAATAAGCTAAGGCTTTTAAATCAGTCAGAAACTATCTTTGATTAATATTTACTTGGAAGATAAAATATAGAATTAGTTGCAGGAAGATCTTGGTAAATGCTGAGTTCAATTATCTTTCTAGATTTGAGAATCTGATCACTTTTCCAAGTTTTATTGTCTGCTTCTAGGGAAACCCATTTTGTTCTCCTGGTGATATAATAACCATTACATTTAACAGGAGATAGAAGCATGAAGAATGCCAAAGAAGAGATGACTGGATTAAAATGAACCACATTTGGGTGGAAAGAGGACCACCTATATATCAAGGAAATCAAAAGGCTTCAATTCAACTGCATCGAATTGTGTAAATTCAGAGCTCCATATTCCAGGCTCTTCCAAAGGAGCTGTCTTTCTAAACAGCAGGTTGTCTGCTTTGACTCCAAGTTACTTCCTTGTGTCAGAGTATGAAAATTTCTCTAGATCTGATTTCCCTCGTTTATTGCCCATCATCTCTTTGTGGATTTTAGATCCTTTCTAAGGCATTCGATTTGCTTTAGTTGAACCAGCTGTTGCTGTTCATGTTCTTGAGGAATCTTTTATTAAAATTCAATTTTCAATACTCCTTCAATTGAAAGACAATCAGATGTGACATTGTTTAATTTCCTGAGGACTACACTGGACGTTTATTAGGTTCAGGAAGATACAAGTGGTTTGTGGATCATCCTAAATGTGATTACATCACACTTTACCTAGAAAATGGGTCATTGCCTTGACAAAGTGCTCTTTTTGAAAGGCCATCTACCTCACAAATTAAATCATCTTTTTAGAGGTTACAGATACAAGGTGAAGTTTCGCGAAGTGTCTATATCACAGTTTTGAATGGCATGTAAGCACATGGGAATTCACTAACTCCCAAAAACCCACATGCAAAGAGGAGCTTAAGTCTTCTGTTGCCACATGCAAAATAAGGCCCTAATTCTGTAAGCAAAACCAGAAATCTGAGCTCTGTGCCTGAGTTTCCAATGCAGCTAATGGGGAACTGATCTATTATTTACAGCAAAACAAAACAAAACAAAAAAACGCTTGTGCAAACTGAACAAGTCTTAAATCAGCTCTACTTGAACAGTGATGGCACAGGCGGTTGTAGCAGTCACAGGGTTCAGTGACAGGAGCAGGGGCTGCTTAGGTTTATCCCACTGCCAAATGGTAGTAAAGCTGGAGCCTGAGAGAAGCTGGACTTTCCCTTTTTGCATCCTGCTGCAGAACATTAGGTTTCTAAAGAGTACTTTGAGAGATAAGACAAATCATAGTTATATTGAAAACACTTTGACTTCTTAGGACTCAGAGGAGTAAATAAAAAAAAGTAATGTAATATGCACTATTGAAAAAAAAGTTTCCTTTACATTAAATTTGTCATATTTTCATAAGAATACATTAGAGGGAAAACATAGACAAAAGAGAAGAAGGATGATGAGCCTTTGATAAGGGGTTAAGCTAATATTTTCTGGCTGGCAGCTACAAATTGAATATTAACCTACATACCAATACCCACTGGATGCACATAAAGGGAGGAGGTTCATGGGAGGAGCAACCAGTGCTAATCGAGTGGGTTTCCAGCTTCAGGAATTTGCTGTCAAATTTTGACAGATTTGCTCTTAAATTGTTCAAACAATTGAAAAGTTATAGGGGTAGAGGGGACAGACAGATACATTCCTCTACAAAAATGACTGCATAAATAAGATGCCAAAATCAGGCTAAAAAACCCACACTATATGTCATGCTGAATACTCACTTGTTTGGGTTTTTTTTGTGGAGTAGGAAGGAAAACTGCTCTGTTCCTGGTGCACTCATTTAGAAGGACCACCTCAGACTTGGAAAACAAAGAACGTACTGACAGGGCTTAATTTAGCATCAACCAGTGGCTGCACTGACCTAAAATCCATCTATCTCAGTACCAGCCAGTACCAGACATTCCTGACATCAGCTAATCTGTTTATATAATGAAAGGCAGCTCGATCTTTAATACAATAATCTGGGCCTGTCATCTGAAGTTCAATGTTTATTAATTGTGATAATACCAAAGGATCACTTCAGTTCTCATTTTATGAACAAAGATTTTTGGGGAAAAAGAAGTTTGGATCCAAATCGAAGTATTCTTGGGCCAGGAATTCAGAGTGGCAGCAAACACAGCTGGCTCAGGAAGCAGGAGCTAGATGCTGAGTTCATTACCCCACAGTGCTGCTGAGACAGGATACAGCAGCTTTGCAGAAGCAAAGGGTCCTTTGTTTTTCTATTGATTAATTTCAGAAAAGAAAGACCATTTTCAGCTGAAAAAGCAGTGTCCTGAAGATAACTGAGATCAAAGAACAAGAAGAGAAAGGACAAAGACGGGTTCTCCCATCCTTCCGTTAAGCAAGATTAAAGAAATGAAGTATCCCATTCCCAACACATACGAGCAATAAGAATATGTCTTCAACAAAAACAAAAAGCTAGTAAAATATGCTTGTACAGGATCTGGAAAATTAAGCCCCAGTCTCTGAGGCCTTAAGTCATTACTTTAAAAAACATGATTTTCATAAGTTGACACGAGATGGATTTTATCCGGCTCTGAGAGCAAAGCACGTATTTATAAAAGACATGACCAGCAGTTCTGAGATTCAAGGTGCTTCAGGCTTGGGAATAGTGGAGATTAAATTACCATCTAAGGTCTGGCACAGAAGTCTGTCTCAGTATCCAGTGTGTTGAGGCCTTAAGCACACAGCATCATTTATAGCACCACCATTAAGAAGTACAAATGCAAGGGGCTCAGTAAAGTACTAGTGCCTTGGGTCTTGATACTGGCCTCTTGTCCCTTCCTTGTGACTTCCTTGGTTTGATTTTAAAGGAAGTTAACTTTTATCCTGTCTCAAAGGTCTTCCTAATACAGTTTTGAATGGACATCTAAGTAGGAACCTGGCTTGTGTCTGAGCTTTGTCAAACAAATGCTGCAGGTCTCCAGAACACTGTCTCCTTCACTTGGCTATATAGTTATAAGAACAAAATAAGCTACTGTGAGAACATTTCCAAAACTAAGCAGGTTATCTTCCTCGATAGAATATACAAGAGTTTGGCATTGACCCAAGACTCTAGGAGTTTCTGTTTTCTGGGATTCTATTTTTCTTACTTGGAAACAATAGTGGTATTCATGCCTGGGCAGTTCATGAGGTTACTGCTTCTGAAGCTGCATTTCTCAACTCAAAAAATGCAGCATACTTCAGACCTCAGTGTAACCACAGTGATTTCCCTTCTGCTGGATCCTGTAGGGTAATTAAAAAATTATTTCTTTTAAAATGGAACATTGCGTGTACGTACGAAGCTGTTCAGTCCTGCATCCAAATGTAGAACTACGAGCCAAAGCTTTGTAGACTGAAATACTTACACATTGTAAGTGCTATTCTTCTGTTTCTGTCCTTTCAAATCTCTCTTTCCCCCTCCAGTCACTTCCTTTCTAGCCACTGCTAATCTCCTGCACACAGAAAATTTATACAATATCCTGTTTGTCAAACGTTGTTTTGTCCCTTTAGTTACTACACACAAGTACTCTTCAGCGGACAAGTTGTCAGCTACATTGTTTGCAGGTTGCCAGGCCTCCCACATTACAGTATACTTGCCCAGCTCCAGCGAGAAAGACTATGGCTTTTTCACAGACAAAGATAAGCCAAAAAATTCACTGTAAACCAGTTTCTTCCATTTAATAAATAGTTGAACAAAAGATAAGCCTCTGCAAAGCGATGTGTGTTTGTCTTCTGTATTATAACACTATGGCAGGCACTGTGGTGAGCTATAGAAGGCAGGCATGCTACAGCAACTCTGAAAACAAAAAGAGCTGCTGACCAACAAAACTCTTGGGAAACACCGAAAAAGGGTGTAGAATTTGAATGTCAGGAAAGAGAGGGACAAAGGTTACAATGATGCAACTGGCAAGAGAGAATCATCTAGTAAAACAAATAAGGGCTACAGGATAGATACATATATATATATAGCTGAGCTGGTCAGTCTTTATAGTTAAATGAAAGGAAAAACATGCCTTTAGGATGTTTTTGTATTAAATCGTAAAATAGACACTTAAAATGGATTACAGGCACCACCCCAAAGTGCCTTTTTCTCTCTGTTAATTTCTGAGGAGATGAGGATGTTAAGGCCCTAGCGAGGCTGTTCTGAGGCCACTAGGACAAATAACAAAAAACAAATCTGTTTTTAATCTCACGTTTTTGTAACATCATTTGGAGGCTATCATAACTATAATCAGTGCACAGGGGAAAGTGATAAATGAGTTCATGGTTGCTCTACATATACATATGTTTTAGTGCATGGTTTATGTAGCAAAGGCCGGAACCCAACAGTTGTTCTCACGAACTGTACCTATGGTCCACCTGGTGCACTCTGGTGCTGTTTCTATAAGCCACAGGAGTTACCAGAAATTCTATAGCAGGAAATTATGGGTAAACACAGCAGCTCTTCAAATACATTTTTCTTTTTGTTTCTGTACGTTTTCACTTTTGTTTCATCACAGACAGGATTTGATAAAAATCCTGCAGAGAAACGAAACTGAAATTTTTCCTTTTGGGGCAGTGGATCAGAACACATGAAATAGTTTTTTGGGTTTCTTTTTTAATGAACTGCCTTGTGATGGGTTTTTTAGAAGATAGTCAGGAAAGGGTAATTGTTTTAGTGGTGTAATTACACAGAATGAGCTATGGCAATAACTTATTCCTAGTAGGACACTAAAAACTATATGTAGATGTCCATTTGGCAGGCCTGAGCTCATAAAACACCATCCCAGAAGGCTCATTGTTAGTCACATGCACTGGTCCCAGAAAACCTCTTCTGAGCAGTGAGCACCTTCTCTTGGGCTGGGCTAATCCTTCCTGCAGTTAAGGGCACCACTGTTCCCACTGCCACATCTGAATTAGAAAATCCAGGTAATCACCAGTCATGGCAGCTGCATCTCACATTAGCAACAGTTCTGCCATCTCGTCCTCATTCTGTATGTTCAACAGGTAAAGTGCAGGAGGTGACTGTTGCTGGGCCAATGAGGTGGGAAGTGAGGGCATAGGCTCCTTGGGAGGGTGGTCCTGCAGAAGAGCACAACAGTGCGTTTCACACGTCAGGATTTTGGAAAGCTGAGCAGTCTACGGGTGGGTTCAGGCACACAGAAACTTTTAACTTTTGACATACTTACAAAGTGTGGCATGGGGCCAAATTTCACAAACAAGTAGTCAAGATAATCAAAATTATCTGGCTGCTCCCACCAAGGGCTGTGTTTTCCAGAGTATGATCCATCATGCAGTATGACAGTGGTATTTTATTGCCAAAGAGGCTTCAGTAGAATCCTCAGTGAGCTTTCAGATTGGTTTCTGCAAAAGGAACTCTCCAGGGGGATAGGATATTTGGCAGGATTACCCTCAAAGTTTGTGGGAATCATCTTTGAGGACAAAGGGATGTGAGAGTTCATGAGCTGATTATGGATCTCCCCAGCCCATGGAGTCAAGGACTCAGAGCAGCGATGCACACCACTGCTGCAGAGCCAGAGTGATTCTGTGGTGAACATCTGCTTTTCCAGAAGACGTATTCAGCAAGGAAAGTCCATCCCTGGGGTTCCTTGGGATAGCTACAGTCATCATGAGTGCTACAGACCACACACCTCTATGGAAAGCTACTGTAAAGAGAAGGAAGCAACACAGCCAGACACTCTCTCCGTCGTCTTCCCCTTGGCATTCCCCTTACTCCCAAAGCCCTCACTCCCTCACCTCCTGCACCCAGCCACTGTGGAGCCTACAAGGCCATGCTTCCCCCATTTGTGCCCCCAAAAGAGAGATGCAAACAGCTATCTCTATCCCTGAAAAAGAAGTTACAGGGTCTTTTTGACTCACAGCACCGGAGAAGCCAGGATTCAGGTAACTCTGTTTTTCCTGGGCAGCCTGTGAACTGGAAGAGATCCAGCCCTGGCAGAGCACAGACACTGCCTGACTCGGTGTCACCCTCATGCAGTGGTGGGCAAAGGACAATCTGGGCAGGTCATGTTACTGCCATGGGACCACATTCCTGGAGGACTCTTCACACAGAATTTGAATGATTAAGAGGTGTGTGCACATCAGCAGGTCATAGGCTGTAACTCAGGCTGTTAACCCCTAACACTATTTCTGGTAGCAGGAAGTTAATAGGGGGAAAACTGGTGTAAGGAGGGAGAACAAAGTACAGCATTGTCTGCAAGGATTTAACTGCCTGTGTGCCAAGTGCTGAGAGTGCCTGAAGTTTCTTCATAATACCAGAGTTTAGAGGTACTATTGCAATTGTCTGCAAAGAGTTATATTACAAGAATTCATAGAATTGTAGAAGGCTTGAGTTGGAAGGGACCTTAAAGATCTAGTTCCAGCCCTGCTGCCATGGGCAGGGACACCTTCCTCTAGACCAGATTGCTCAAATCATCTCCAGCCTGGTCTTGAACACTTTAAGGGATGAGGCACCCACAGCTTCTCTGGGCAACCAATTCCAGTGTCTCACCACTCTCACAGGAAAGAATTTCTTCCTAATATCTATTCTAATCCCACCTTCTGTAATCACATCAAGTGCTATATAAGTTTTTCTCACAGATTTTAACTTCAGAGATTCCTGCCCTTTGGTCATACTGAGCCACTTGAGGTTTTTTGAGTGTTGACTCTGAGAATTAGGGTTAGCAGACATTCCTGGCAGATCAAATCCTGCACTTCCTCACTGTGTACTACTCCACACAGGACAAGGTCTGTGCTGGATGCTGAGGCTCAGTCTCACCTACACATTAGTTTAAAAGAAATTGAACCTGAAGAGAACTGGGTGTAACAGATTAAACTTTAAATTTTTCATCCATTTTTCTTGTATCAGTTGAATAACAGAAAAAAAACCCTATTTTGTCCACAAACTCTGCCTAGCAGAGTTAATTCTTCCCTGTCAACTCTTTTTGAAAACAAAAGTAGCTTGGTAGTGACCATGCCTCATTCACTTTTTATCTAAAATTAACACAGAATCCAAAATTAATTTAATTATAATCAAAATTAGAGAAAAAGATAATGGATTTGCTAATCTTATTTTATGTAATTAGGTATGACAAGACTTTTGTGTTGCTTATCTCTATTCCATTGGAAAGGAAGCACCAGGGTGCAAAGCAGAGACCCAGGGAGATAATTTGGTTTCCTGTCCTTTGGATTTGCAAAGGTATTTTCTTTAAAGCGGTGACTTAAACATCCCACAGAGCACAGACACTCCCTGCCTGACATAGGCCAGTGAGAAAATGCCAAAAAGGGGCTGATGGTGTTTTAGCACCACCGGGTGGACGAATAAAGGAAAAAAAAAGTTCATTTTTTGAGATTGGATGGATGAGTGTCCTAGCTTGCAGTGGTTTCACCTCGGGGCGGGAGCCCTGAGCAGTGCCCCAATCTCAACCATGTTGTTCTTCTTATTGACAAGTATCTCAGGAAGCTCTCATACCCCTCGGCACCAAATCATGGATTTTTGTTACATTGGATGTGATCCTCGAGTCTGGAAAGTCATCTCAGAAAACATTAGATTTATAAATACAAACATAATATCTGTAATAAATATGACCATAATAGAAAACAAACACAATCTGTAATTTTTAATACAGAATTTCAGTTGTCTCAGAAATAGTTCAGGCACTTCTCAATATTTTCTGACATTTTTTTGCCTCCCTTGAAATCAATGCCCCAGTAGGTAAATAAGTGGATTGTTCCTTAAATCAAAGGGCAAAAAAGAAAACAACCTCTTAATGTAGTGTTTCAAAGTGTTTCTTACACCCCAACTGTTCTACAGACTTTTGGACAGTAACCATTGTGGGTGACTGGCCTTGGACAGCTTTTAATGCTGTTCATAGAAGATATATGAAGACATGTAGCAGCTGTAGCTACGTAAGAACTGCTTTCCCCTGGCACCAGATAAGGTAGTTTGTTGAATTAAATAAAAGTCCGTGCACCTCCCTACCTATATTCTATGTACTTTACTAGCACACTTCTGCCTAAAACTTTGGCCAGCTCTGTGTCTTGTGACTTTACCTGTTATGGATCTGTTCTTTGAATTACACTACAGCCTAGAGAGCCCTTTGTGCCACTCCACAAATGCACACGTTGTCTCTTTACTGAGGCACTTACCTTTGGCTGACATAAGCCAGGGAGAAAATTAAAGCGCAAGCCACTCTGGCTTTCACAGCAGCTCCTCATCAGGACCCCCACGATGGCCTGTGCCCCACAAGGGGTCTGTGTCCTCCCTCACCGAGCTGGCGGAAAGTAGGCAGAGATGGCTCCTGTCCAAGAGAGGTTCTTCATGTTGATGTGAGAGACAAGGAGAGGCAACAATCCCAAAAGACATCCTATAAAAGGTTAACACTTGAACTACGGTGGTACCCTTGTGTGTACCCGACCCCACTGCTGTAGCCAACAGATCTCTCCTGGCAGCAGCTCCTGGGCAGACCACGCACACTCTTCCTGCAAATTCCACATTTAACAGCATGTTTGCTGCTTGCTTATCACACACAGCCTGCTCAAAATAGAAGCATTTGAGAGACAGCTGACGCCTCAGGTCCTTCAGCTTTGAATGAAGGAGAAAAAAAATCCCCCTCAAACATTCAAAGTCTACCTATTGTAGTTATTGCTAATCTTTGTCACGTACTTCTCCTTTGCCCTACTCACACACCTCTGAAGGTCAAGTGAACACTCAGTCAGCTCTTTATAATACACCAGAGCACCAAAGTCCAAAATAATGCAGCCAAAGAAAACTAGTCATGGGACAAAAGAAAGCAAGAAGGAGTCTGACTGCTATTTTGCTTGTTAAGTTGGTTTGGTGGAGGAAAATCCATCTCTGACCTACCTGCCACTGTACTGTACCAGACAAGGCACTTGAGTCTTCAGTCTTGGCTGCTTGGTAGTCCAAGCATCTATAGGAAGACTGGCAAATTGTGGCATCATTACAAGGTATCTGTAACCCAAATATGTTGGTTGTACTCATTTAACCCTTAATAGTAAGGAGGGAATTCACAACTGGTCCTCCTCATCCTGAGCACACGACGTGTCCAGCAGGATACCATGTCAGGTGGGTCAGCATGGTGCCCCAGATGTCACGGCTGCCTCACCTTCTGCAGCTGATGACACGTGCAGTCACAAGAGCTTACAGCTTCTTACTTGCTCATAGGTGCTGTGCAACTCACAGGACTGGAGACCTGAACACATGGGAACACAGAAATTACTCAAAATCAGCAGGGACGGGGAATAAGTGTGTTTGATCCCATGCAATGCGCCCTATCACAGCAACCTCATCCACCTTCTCTCTTCTAAAACAAATAAATGAGTTGCAAAGACAGCTGGACTGAAGGGAAGCCTCTGAGCTATGGACTCTAAGTAAAGCAAGGCAACGAGATCCCTGAAATGCAGTATTTTGACATATATGTGTCCCTAGAACTTCTTGCTGGTTCATTCCAAGAAGCTTGCCGACTCTTGCTCTACCTGTTGGCATTTTGGATCACTTTGAGTCCTCCTAAATGTTGCACACAGGGAAAGGGGGGTGTCTAAAGCAGGGTCCAGCTTCTATTCAGAATAGAAAGTTCCTTAAAAGTCCAGCCTTGCAACATTCAGTTTGTAAGCACATAAATCATCTTTTACATCTGGTTCTCAGCACCTGGGAGATCTATTACAGTGCTTGTTTAGAAAGCACATTTGATCTTGGTTCTGGCTGGAGCAGAGGGCCTGCATTTTGTCTCTCCTTGTTGTGCATTGCCCAGCTGTTTGTGTACCAGCTTTCTGTGTAAACAAACCTGCTTCTGCCTGGTTCATTCAGCAGTTTCACAAGCTGGCATCTGCGAGCTTGCAATTCCCAGGCCTCCCTTGGAATAAGGCTGATTAAAGGAGAGATTGTACTCCCTCACAGCTGTCCTGGTACCTGACAGTAATGGGAAAAGGGATGCAAATAGGACCATGCAGGTATTTGAATACAATGAAGATTTTGTTCCAACTGGCCCAGCTGTGGCAGTGACATTAAGGAAAGAAAAGAGTTTGTGCCTTGATTTTCACAGTAGAAGAGTTTTAAAAAGGACAAATACGGTATATGGATTAGGTGTCTCTTACACCTCTTGTCATGTGGCTAGCTCAAACCCTTGGGCTCTCTTACCTGTTGCAGTACTTTTCAGAGATGGAGCAATGTGTTTTATTTTACAACTGAACTTCCATGGAAATGCAGCCAAGACAGCTAAACCCATCTGGCTCGGTGGCACCCGTCATTTCCCTGCCTCTTCCCTGCCGGGGGGAGAAACATCTGACCCTGTCCCCTCCTGACCCTCTGATCCTTCCCAGGAGGCACCAACAAGCAGTTAACAACTCTCATTCTGAGCTTGTTTCTCAAAAACACCATTCAATAATTGGACAACAGAAAAAAGACATGGAAAGGAGACAGGACAAGATCCAACCGGCAGCTACCCACACCCCACGTGCATCACACCATCCTACCACACCACATCCCTCTAATCCTTGGTGTCACCTACCAAACTCCCTGATTACATGTGCTTTCTCTGGAAGACAGTGAATGAAGAAACCAGAAAGGTAAAACATGTAAATAGAGATTAAAATCATAAACCCCCTAAATAAAGAAAAATGTGAATTTCCAGCAATTCTAATTGTTCTGTCTCCATAAGCTTTCCAACATCTGCAAAGGTCTCCAGAGCAGGATTCAGGAGCTGTGTGAAGGCAGACACCTGTGTGCTCCTTTTGTTTCAAGTGAGTGGGAAAAGAGATTTTCACTAATAGAAATCCCAGGTATTTGCATTGATTAGTAGACTTTAAATTAGTTTAACAGCAAATAACTGTCAAGGAGCCTGATATTGAAATGGAATAGACTATTTTTGAAACAAATGTTCCTGTTTAACAATTGCAGCTGGTGGAACAGTTCTCATCCCAGGATAACGTCCATTTGTATGGGCGAGATTAAACTGCTGGTGTTACCAGCAGTTGGGTAACTCCACATCACAGGGATTCATCACCATTAAGCAGGCGCCAACTATGTAGGTAACTTCAAGTGCTCATAAGTTACACCCACAGTTAACCGGAAGGTATTACAGATGCAACACCTGGGGGCTCAGTGTGAGAAGTACCTAGAGCTACCATAAAATAGTGCCAGGGTATTGCTTTTTATGAAGATTATGGTCTAATTGAGTAAAGATCAACCCAGGGAAGCCCCGCAGCCTGTATTATGCAAGAGATCAGATTAGATAACAAACCCATCCTGATTTACAGCTGTGAACTGGCTGAATGCTTCCTAAACTGACTCAGTAGAATTTTAACCAAATCAGAGCTGACTGAGCAAGCTGACCCGTATAGTTTATTCTGTGTCACTGGTGAGCCACATATCTCCTCAACATGCCACTCATATCTATTATATTTTTTTTAAGATTATATCTGAAGACTATATAGAGGCAATTCATTTGGTGTCCACAGATGGGGATTACAGACTATCAGGTTTTTTAGTTGCTTTTATCTGAAGCTTATTCCTGTGCTAAATTGTAAGTTAAATGCTTCTTTCTTGCTTCTCCCGTGGAGATTTTTTTCAGCACCAGCAGTTTAAAAGAATCATTACAGAATAAGCAGGCATTGAAATGAAGCATCTATTAATATTTCTGATTTTGGGAAGAGATTAGATTTTACTAAAAGTCCCACCTTTTAAAGACGGAGCTAATCCAATCTAAGATGTCCATGGCTTCCTCACTGATTTTTTGCCTTGTTCCTGTAAATAATGGTTCGTGATCAGGAAGCAGCTTTACATAAGTTCCCCAATAAAAATCAGTGTCATAAATGTTAATTAGTCAGGATCATACATATTTTTATATATGTATATCCTTTTTATAACCCTTTTTAAAACTAACCCCAAATATTGTCAGCTGAGTTGAGTAAACTGACCGTTTCAGAGATGAATATTAGCAGAATGAGGAGAAGAGAGCAAAAGACAAGGGATCCCTGATACAAATATCATGAAAAGCTGATGTTAGAGAGTTGACAGGAGAATACAGGAGCTCTGCTCCAGATGGCAGGAGCTGCAGAGGAAGAAGAGCATGACTGGGAGAAGCAATGAGGGGAAGCTAACGATAGATGAAGTAGGATGAGAAACAGACACTCTAAGGCAGGCATCCAATTCTCCAGGTTACATAAAATGATTTTTACCATTTATGCACTTCCCTTCTTTTCTGGGTGATGCACATTGCAGATAGAGTTGGTAGAAGCGTTTGCAATTACCCCCGCCTGACAGTTCTTGTTACAAGCTCCTGCTTTCAACTGCTGGTAAGTTTGTTAGATGTTACTCATCCAGGCTGAAATGCCTTCTGTCAAGGATTGGCCTTGGGCTGATTCTTTCCCCTACCATTTTCTTTTGGGAGGAGGAAAGGGGAGGGCAGTTTCAGTAAAAATGGTTCTGTGGTTTCCAGGGCAAGATTAGGCAACTGTTTATTTGAGCAAGAACTTGAAATTTGGCAAAACAGGGGGGAAGGTCACCCCGATGCCAGAAGACATGGCCAAGTTATAAATGTGTTTTTTAAAAAGTCTCAGCTCATGTACTTTAGCAGTGACTTGTCAGCCTGGCAGATGAATTTGCACAGGGTTGTGTCAGCACAGAGCACAGTGTGTCCACTGCCTACTCCCAGGTCCAGGCAGGATTGTCCCCATCAGGCAGCAGAGCTGGATGCTGCCTGCATCCAGTGCTGCCAAGTGCCATGAGCAGGGTGGGTGCCTGCCTCTGGGTGCCCTGGGGGTCTCAAGGCTTGGAGGAGGGTTTGAGCAGGGAAGTGGGGCTGAGGTACCAAGGTAAAAAGGCGCTTGGATTACAAAACAGTGAGGATCCGGTTGTGATGACGTAAGAAACTGGAAAGATAAGTACTAAAGCCCCAGCCTAGCAAAGAGCCCAGAACCTGAAACAGGGTGACTGGTGGGACAAGAGGAGCAGGGTGGTCAGGAGGAAGGGCAGAAAAACATGATGTTACCATGTCCCACAGTAGAGCTGAGGTCACCCCCAACAGAAATCTGGAAGTCGACTGGCATGTATGTCTTTTCCTGCTTGCAGGGTCTTCAACACTGGCTGAAAACCTGTAACTTCTCTTCCTTGGTTAGGTCTAAAGCTTCAGTTCTCCACCAGAGAGATGCATTAGCACTTTGCCTTGGTGGAGCAACTCAGCTTGGGATCAGGGCACACATCTCTGCCATCTGTCATGCATTGCTCTCCCCTAAAGCTGCAGGGGCAATGAGAGGTGGTGCAGAGCCACACTAGCTGTCTGTGCTGCCTTCCTTCCTGCTTGGTGGGCAAAGAAGAGCAGCTGTCTCTAGGCTGGACCACACAGAGATGATAAAAGGCCCTAATGCCACATGTAGCTGGCAGCCCTGAAGCACAGCACAGAGCAGTGATGGAAGAACTGAAGAAAGGCAAGAAGCAATGGTCATTAACCATATCTTTAATCCTGTGTTTTAGCAATCTCTTTCTTCCCCAGCCAAGTCAACAGCCAGTCTTCTGTCACATGCCCACCAGCTCCTCACCCCAGTATTTTCCATAAATATAAAACTAAACCTCTGCCTCAGTCATTCAAGTGTGTCTTCATTCTGCACCTCAGCATCTTCCCAGTACCATTGCCACCAGTGACCACTATCCCTCAGGCCTCAGCCCCAGTATCATCTGAATATCCCATAACTCAAATATATGAATATCCTGATAACTCACATCCAGCAACAGCACCCTGGACCCCTCCTGGCTCTTGCATTAAGCCCTGTTATTCTGTAGCCTCTACACCCTTTCACTCCACTCATCCCCACATCACCAATGACCCTGATCACCTTCAGATTTATTCCTACAGCAACTCCCTTATCCCTGGTGTTGCTCAAGACCCCAAGGTCTAGTTCCCAGAGTCATCTTGAACACCTTCTCCAGCTGCCTCCTCCTCTTCATGCAAGGGGAGGTGGACACAGAGACCTCACCAGCAAAACAGCACAACACTTGATTTTCTTTTCTAGAGACAGCCAATTCTGCCCCAGGATTGGTGTTCCTCCCAGCTGACACTGGATGCCTGCATCCAATCCAGTGAGTATCAGTTTCCTTTAAACTGAATTGAGGTAACTGGATACTTTTAGGGCACCACTGATCTACCTCACTTTATTAGCTCAGTTTAGGTGTGTCCTTTGTTGACGTACAAAGTTTTTTGAGAGGATTGCACACCAGAAAACATTATGTGTTCACTCTTATTTCTTAAGTCATGCTCAGCACTAATCTTTATTGTACTCCATAACAGCATCTCAAATTTCCAGGGAGCATCCTGTGCCCTGAGCTTGCCCAGCAAGGGCTGGCTCAGCAGCAGCACCTTTGGCTGATTGATGCCATCAGCACACAGCCATACCATGCTATATCACACCACAACAGACCATACCACCTAGTGGTAAGAGCTGGGGTCTCAGAGCACGGTGAAAAAAAAATTCATAACACAGTTGGGCACAGAAATGCCAGGGCAGTAAGCATTATTGAAAAGCAGAAATAAGGGAAAGTTTCAGGAATGATTTCTCTACCATTTCCGTCCCTGTTCCTAGAACACAACATTCTCAGCTAGGCATTGTTTAGAATACATTTAAGTGATACCTTTTGTTAAGGTATGTTCCAGTTTGATCAGCTTGACCAGAAAAGTTGGTTGCAAGTTGTAGAGGCTGCAGAATGGAGGAGGCAATAACATTGTGCACTGGAGAACTCCACGATGGGATCACGCCTGGAATTCCCTGGGCAGTTTTCTCTATTGAAAATGATACTGTGGGAATGGAAAGGCTCCAAGAAGGGCTACAAGGGCTCAGAGGTTTGGGAATAATTTCACAAAAGGAGTACTTGAACAAGCTACAGGTTTTTTTCTCAAGAATAGGGAGGACTGAGGAGAAAAAGAACTATAAAGCAGAATAAAGTGAGCAGGAAACTACTCCTCACCTTTTCTTCTGTTACAAAAATCAGACAGATCAAATTAAATTAGGAGGGAACAAGGTCAAAACAAGTGAGAAGCAATGGCTATGTGCACAACAGTTAATCAGGCAAAGAACTGTGTAACTCCTTGCAACATGATGTAGTGAATGCTGAAATGCTTACCATCTGTCAGGAGAGCATTTAGGGCTTCTACACCACACTCACAGTGTGCAGTCAGTGACAGTGCTTCTGTACTCTGGCCTTCAAACAGGTGTGTATACATGTGTTTCTCCCAGTGCTTTACAGCCTCTCTGCTCTTGCCACAGCTGCAAGGTGGTACCTGCCTCTGCAGAGCTTTGCTCCAGGAAGCAGATTTTTCTAGGGAAAAAAAAAATTGTGTGTAAGCATGAAACAAAATTCAGAAACAAAAACACAGTGCACAAACACATAGATAAATATATATAAGGGTTTTTTTTTTTAAGTTGATCTTAAACAGTTGTTCTCAAAGTTTTACTACAGAAAGATTAACTTTTTTCTTTGTGCATTGAAACAAGAAAATCTGAAATAACATCATCTTTCAAAAATCAATCTTAGTTCCAAGCTTCTTTTACATACTATAGGTTGGTTGCTTATTCACTGAATATTTTCATTATGTGCTTCTGTAGGGAAGATAATTTGTAGCTATATTTACTTGAAGACTATATTACAATGAAGACATATACATAAATAATGTATATGAGAAGGCAGGGTGGGATTGCCTGGCAGCCTTCAATCTGTCATTCCTTTGACTTCTAACTTGGCAATCTTAGCATAGCTCTTTGTGTGGGACAAATTATAAACCAAATAATCCTGTGGTAAGGCTTTCATTGCCTACACACTACTGAATGTATTTATTTTTTAATTCCATTCAGGTCCCAAGTGCTGTCAGAGTGCTGAAGTTTCAGTCAATATGATTTTTCATTCTGCAAAATATTCTTTGTTTAGTTTAAAATGGAACTGTCAAATCTCTTGTGATGACTGGGACAATATTTACAAAGATATCAAAAAGTATTGAAAGTTTTCTAGGCCTTCTGAAGATCTCCACATGAGACAAGGCTGTTGAGGTGCACTGAGTCACTCTTGAGACTTAGTCTTTCAGTCTGGTGGTTTAGTAAGTGACATGGTGCCCAAAGAGAACGGCAACGATCACATCTCACAGCTGAGAGCCTGAAGGTCATAGAATTATAGAACCATTAAAGTTGGAAAGGACCTCTAAGATCATCAAGTCCAGCCGTTAAACCAGAACCACCATGTTCACCACTAAACCATCTTCCCAAGTGTCACATCAACACTCTTTTTGAACACTTTTAGGGATGGTAATTCCACCACTTCCCTGGGCAGCCTGTTCAATGCCTGATCACCCTTCCAGTGAAGAATTTTTACCTAATGTCCAATCTAAACCTCCCCTGGTGCAACCTGGGGCCATTTCCTCTTGTCCTGTCACTGGGTCCCTGTGCAAAAGCATCACCTGAAAGCAAAGGCTCCGCAGGTTCCCCTCAGCATCCATCTGCAGCAACACCAAGCACAGAAACTCAGCATGGTGTCTCAGCAGTGACTCATTATCATGGAGGAATAGTAGTCCTTGATGCATGTCACCCACCTTCCAAGAGGCTTGCAAGGGCTTTTTCTCCCCTTTGTACAGGGCCAGGCAGTGGTTTGACTGGGACTGGGAGGGAAGTGGATCTCCTAGCGCTCTCCAGTTCATTATCTCCTTCTCCCTTTTATACAAGTTAACAGGGGTAAGGAAGGAGGAAACTGAGCTCACTTCTGGGGATGCAGCAGCTGAAGATCCAGTTAAAGCTGCCAGAGAGACTGCTTCCTTATTTACTACTGTAAAATAAAGAAAAATTGCCAAGGATTTAGTTAATCTATCATAAAAAAATCAACTGCCCTACGAAGCTGACACTTATCTTTGTATTACTGCAAATGACACGTCCTTTTGCTGTTTCAATGTTGGTGGCATGAAAGTTTTAACAATTAACAAAAAAAGCTGAAGTAACCACATTAAATTGCTAAGTATGCACTGTGAACAACATAAAAATAGCTTAGGATTCTAGAATCATTCCAAAGCAAACATAACCTAAAAATAATGAAGCTAAAGTTAAGTTTAACAGAAATCAAATATATTAAGATCCAGGAAATGTTAAGCTAAAAAAAACCCTGCTTTGCTCTGACTCTAAAAAGTTATTTCAGGATCATAAACAATATTCACATTTATACTGAGCTAGGTTTTTTTTGATGATTCATCTATATATTTTCCTCTGCTTGAGATTCTGGCTTTTACAGATGTTTGGCATTGGGCATTTATGAAGCAATTAGGCATTTAGAAATGGGCATTCCCAATTGACTATTATGGTTAGAGTATTTTTATGGAGACATAGGACTGAGGACAAAGGAAATTCTTTAGTTTAAGACATAATCAGTTCAGAAGTTGAGCATTGCTCTGCCTAAGAGAATTTTGGTTGAATAATGATGCTTTTAAAGAAAACCAAGAAACATATATTACCGTTTACTTCGCACTTGGTAAAACATCATTCGAGAACACAATTCATGTAATTTATAATAAAAATCTCTTCTGGTTTTCACAACATTAGCAAGCAGATGTTCAGGTTGTATATTTGAGGTCCATGCTTATATATTACCTTTTTTAAATTAGTGTTGTTGCTACCAACACTCCTCTGTAAAGTCCCAAAGCTTCTGAATTGCTGTTGGGGTCATGTTATTCCCCTGAGGGCCATGGTTTGTTAGGAGGTATTAACTGATGCTATGTAGCATACATTTACTTTTATTTGTTTGTTTTGGGGTTTTTAGTTTGTTGGGTTTTTTAAGGTAAGCAGTTGGTGCAAACTCTATCTCTTTAAAAATTAGTTATGAAGTATTTTCTTCTTTCCTTGGAGATAGTTTTTATTTATGTCAATTTTCCATAAAGGTGGGTTGAGGGTGCCATTCTGTCTGGGGGAAGGAGGGGAAAGACCACTGCTTCCAATAGGATTGGCTGCATCAATTTCAGATTCCTTTGGATTGGAAAAAGTAGCAGAATTAGGCCAGAAGAAAAAATGGGAAGAGCCAAAAAGCCAATTAAAAAAAATCATTTGTGATCAGCAGATGGCTCATTTATTCTGAAGGAGAAGAAGAAATGAAGTCCTGTTTTTTTTGTGTCTCTCAGTGGGTAACTGAGATTCTCCCCAGCTGGTAGCAAACCAAAATTCACCCCCAGTCTGATGTTTATGACCTCTCTCTCCCAGACAGCCATGAACTAATCACACAAACGCCACAAAATACAGAAAATCACCTTCAGCTGGAGATCAACAGTCTCCAGGCAATTTCAACAGCACCAGTGTCACAAGGACCATCTCACTTGCAGGAGTCAGCTGGTGGCTTCTGCAAGCCTGTCAAGCCAAATCTCTCAGCACACACTTCTTTTCAGATATTCCTAAAACTATATAGATATCTTAAAAAAAATCGCTTGCCCAGATATAACACTGCCAGAGAAGCCCAACGTTTTGAGGGGATCCCCGTTGTTACTGAGTTTAATGGGCTGATCCCATCATCATGGGATTTTTTAGATGTGTGGACTTTGGAGGACTTGCTCAGGCAAGAATGCTGGGGCCTGAGTCACTGTATCACTGGTGGGACAGGAGATCCCAGTCTTTTATGTATAGACCCCTATGGTTTGTGGCGGGGGGGGATCTGTGCTGAGAGGAGTACAATGCATGGTGGGGGGTGTTGGAGTATCTGGCAACCTGGTAGGAACACAGATGGCTCAAAGCAGATTGGCACTGTAGCATTTGGATCACTTTTCTATTCCTCACAGATCTTTTAATGCAATGGTGGAATTTGCCCTGCAAAGGGAAGGTTGAAAACGTGGAAGTATTCATCAAGCAAAACTGGATTCAGTTTGTTGTAGGTCCCGTACACGGATCTGTGATTTACTGTAGGCTGTAAGTAATGTTTAAAGTTCCCTGCCATGGCTCTTAATTATGTTGTGCAGAGCTCCAAACTTATTTAAAGTTGTAGCAGACAAGCAGGATTTGCATGCTTAGGGTCAGGGTGATTCAGTTAACCACACAAAAACCTGTGGCCTCAGTGAATGCACTGGCACAGAGAAGGCTCAAGGTCTGCTGAAAGGGGCCTCTGCTGTTATCAACTTTAGCTATTCTCTTACATTATTTTAAGCCAAAACCAAGGAACAATTTGAAAGTAATGGATGTGAATGAATTTCTACTATAAATCAGGGGAAAAAAAATCAAGCTAAATGGAAAAATTGCTTTTAGAGGCTGTACCTCATACTGCCCCATCAGCTGTGTTTCAACTTTTTTTTCCCAGATAGAAAAATAAGATAGGACCTAAACCAACAATCCCATTATTAACTTGCAATTTATGGCATAGCAACAGTTATGCAAAAGGATGCTGGATTACCTGGCTGTATGTTTGCTTTCATCTATCAACGTTCTGGAATGATGCACTTAATTCAGTATTTCTTAACTATGGTCATGCTTTGATAATTGAACTACACCCTGGGAATGGGATATTTTTCTGTTACCTGGCCATCACACCCTTCACTGAAGAAATACAGCGGAGGTAATGTAATGACTTTTTTGGTAAATGATGTAGAGGCTCCACATACCTTCTGAATGGGTGAATCAAGCAATTTACCTTTCATCAGAAACATTTTAAGGTAGCTTTACAGGATTAGTAAACTTCATGGGAAATAACAGATGAATGACTGTGCTCTCATTGAAGTAATTGCAGTGGGCATGACTGCGTGATTACTGACACCCTCCCAACCACTCTTTTCAGTCCTGCAACTGACTACAGATTCCTGTTTCCCTCACCTTGCGGGACAGAATGGTATTAACAGGTTTATACCGAGCAGCGAATGCAGCTGAAGAATATCCCAGGGAGAATTCTCCAGGGTCTCTACTACCTGTGACAACTCTTTTCTACACCTGTGATTTGACTCACTAGAATTTTGCTCCTGCTTTTCATACTAAAAGCTGCACAGCTTCTAAACCACCACAGAATTTAGGCACCCTCTAGTACAAACGGGCAATTTTCTGGCATCCCAGAGTTTTGGTGGCAGATGCAAGTGTTGCCAAGCCCACGAAAGTGACACTTTTGACAAGCTAGGCTCCCAGAGATGGCACTTGAACTTTCAGGAAATATTCTGGGAGCTCTTAACCCTACATATTTTTGTGGATGCCTTTCAAGAATGACTTCTTAGCTTGCAAAGTGTAAGAAACCTTAAAATTACTTGATAAAGCAGGTTACCTTCACAGTTGTAAATTAACTATATGCATTTCACAGGTGAGACATGTAAAGGAAAGAGGTTTGCCAGAAGTCTGTGCTCTATTACAAGGCTTTGGCTTGTGATCCTGTGCAATACCCCTGCCCATCCACTCATGAGTGACTACTTCACTAGTCAGAAGTACCAAATGACTGGTTTTGTTGTTTGTCATCCCACAAAAAGCAAACTAGAAGAGCTTGCTTGTATAAAATGATATATTATTATCTCCTATTTGCCATGTCAGGGAGTCTAGAGAATTTGTGCATTTTGTAAATCTGGCATCCTGATTGCTGGCATCTGCTGCAGGCTGGATATTGTACAATTAATAACCTCAGGAAGGTAGTGTGTTGTCTTTTGTGCAAGAGGGATAGACATAGCGCTAAGGAGTTCTCTGCTAACTGGACCCACATACTACTTGAAGGGAACAAAGTGTTCCCATCCCTCTATCCAGAAATAGAAAAGGGAGAGACAATACTTCTTCAGGCATTTGCCAAAATGATAAGAGAGCTGAATAAAAACCACTCCCAGCTCTACTTTAAGCTCACCAAAATGCTGCTTTATGTATTTCAGTCCTGACGACACTGATCGCAAACTCCTGAAAGTCCCACCCCATCCGTGCAGGGCAGCGAGAAACAGCAAAGTTATCTGTCCTGCATTTAAAAATAAAATCATTTGAGAGGGAGAAAAAATGCTAGTGAACTTCTGAAGGAAGTGACACACTCTTTGATGGTAAAATCGGCATGTCCAGGCCTGAAACCCCACCTCTCACATGTTGTTCACTGTACATTTAGGTCACTAAAGTACATCTTCAGGGAGGGGCTGCCTCTGAAAGCTTCAAGATACATTGCTTCCTGTCTCCCTAATCAGCTGTGCAATGGGGTAAATTTAGAAACAAAAGGCAGCGCAGGAGTGCTGGCAAGTGGGTTTAGTGCACATTAAAACCTGTTTTGGAAAAGTCAGAACAGGTCCTGCATGTCTCCAGCTCAGGCTCTGAGCAAAATAATAAATGACTTGCATACATTTAGCACCTTTCATCCCGAGAGAGCCTGCAGTGTTTTATATAATAGGAGTTATCGCCTACCCACCTATGAACAGGCACCTGTGGAAAGCAGGGCGGGCGGTACGGGCCAGATGGGGCACAAGTGTGTTAACGAGGCAAGTGAAGACGATCATCTCCTCTATTCAAACACGCAGGAGGAATTTAGGTGGGCACATGAAATAGACAACTTGGAATTTAGCCAGGAAAACAATGTATGAAATAGTCCTTGCTTGGCAATAAGCATAGTGAATTGTTTAATGACCCTGAGCCAAACACAGACCATTTCATCTTAACTTACTGAAACTGCTCCCAAACATGTTTATATTCCAAAGAATTCTCTTTCAAGTCTCATGAAGCTTAGGGCAGAATTGTGAACAGCAGAAAGTCAGCTACAAGGAAGATCTTCCTCAGCAGGGAAAAAAGAAAAAAAAAAAGCTGTAAAGAGAAAGTTTTGAGGTGAAGAGGCTGGGAAATATGCCACTCCTTTAAGGGAAATATATACCAGTAAACAAATGATGTATAAGTCTGCAGGCCATCATTTTTACCACACTGCTCTGCACCCGAGAACGTGCAAAAGACTGTTCCATTAGAAAAGACCACACACTTCTTTGGCTGGATTTTTTCCCCTCTTACCCAGTTTGATGCTTTTGTTTTTGCCAAGACTGGTATCTGGGCTTAGCTTCAAGCTCATCAGTAGTTCCCCTAGAGTTTCAGCCAAAAATACATCTTTTCCACAAAGGCTGGATGATTTTCAGGATGATTTTACTTCTCCACAGGAGGTTTTTCTCCTACTAAGTGGGAGCTGTGCTCAATCTATTGTATCTTGGCCACACTCAAACTCGACTTGCTGGGTTAATTCACAGACAAATTGCAGTACATTTAGTTAGAAGACAGATAGCACTAAAGCACCCTTTACCACAGTGGAAACATTTTGTCCAGTTTATTAAAGCAGTTGAGCTTAATTAAAGAATGTTAATATTTTCAATAAAAGAAAAAAGCAGGTACCAAAAGACATCTTAAGCAGAGAAAGAGCCAACGTTTGGAAACCAAAACTGAATAAATGGAAATAACAAGTAAAGTTTTTGTTTGCTAGTTTGTTTTAAATTCTTATTATTTTTTATTTTTATTTTTACACCATCAGAATGATCATTGATTTTAAGGAATTAACAAAGTTGCAGAGTCAGAACTGCACCTTTCCAAGGTGTTTACCTTAGCTAACTGCAAATTGCAGGGATTACTAGTTGGTGTAAGGAAAGTGTCCATTCATCTAAAACTCTAGGAACCCGCATTTTTTAACCTAGTGCTTGAGCTCTAACAGTGGCCCCAGTTCTTACAGTTGGTGCTCGGGAACAGACCTCAGAACTCAGCTAGATTACCCAGCCCCCTCGAGGCTGGGTCAGCTCCATCCCATTCCTGAGATGCTCATCTAACTTGTTCTTTGAATTCTGACACTTTAAGAGCTACTACAGCCTCCTCAGACACCCCAGCAAGATACTCAGAAGAGTAAAAGAAGATTTTCTTAACCTGGTTTACTTAACTCCAATCCTCTGCTCTGTGGATAACAGATTCATAGAAGCAGTTGCTTTTTAACTCGAAGATCATCTTTAACAATTTAATCAACTTTTCGGTAGATAAATGACCCAGTTACTGTAATCTTCCTCTCTCACATTTTCCTTATCATCACTGCTCTCCTCTGGGCCATGTTCAGTCCCTGTCTATCATCAAATGCTGTACTCAAAAGGCTGACCAGCACTGCAGCTGCTCACTGATATGAACCAGCATAGGATTCCTCTTTGCCTGTTGGATTTGCATTTGTGCATCTCATAAGAGCATATGCATTTATTTCTCAGTTAAATAACAGATAAATGAATTTTGTGGTATTCTCTTGAGCCACAAAAGCAATTTTATCTACTGAACTACTAGGTCCTAATCTTTGATCCCTGTAGCTGACTACTTCTGGTCTGAGTACATACTTGTTTATCCGTCTCAATTGATTTGTCTCCATGTTTTCTCTAAACATTTCACTGTGTGATCTTGTCTTATGGCACACTCGGAGCCCCTACAAATTTTGTCTGTGTGTATTTCTAAATACAATCTACAAGTATATGCAAGTGTATTAATGCATATAAATGCATAACATGTAAACATCTTGGCTGAGATCTGAGTATTTGAATAACACAGAAAGTATAAAATTCTTTTCTACAGATGACACAATGGAGGGAAAAAAAAGAAAAAAAAAGGCAAAAAAAGCGCCACTGGAGTCAGTGCTAGAAGTAGAAGCAGCTAGATCACTCAGTTTGCCTACTATGGGATATAAAAATGTCCTCTTTCTTCCAGTAGCACCCATTTCCAATGAAAGGTCCAATGGGCTGATTCAAAATCTAAGGTCACAGAATTATAGAATTGTTATGGTTGGAAAAGACCTCAAAGATCATTAAGTTTGACCTTTGACTGGACACCACTAGGTCAACCAAAACCATAGCACTAAGTGCCATGCCCAGTCATTTCTTGAGCACTTCCACAGATGGTGACTCCACCACTTCCTGGGGTGATGAGGGTGCACTTGATCCCCTCATCCACATCATTGATAAAGACATAAAATAGAACTGGCCCAAATACTGAGCTCTGGGGAACGCCACTTGTGACCAGCCCCCAGCTGGGTATAACTCCAGTCACCACCACTCTCTGGGCCTCCCACACAGACAGTTTTTTTACACAGCAAAGAGTGCACTAGTCCAAGCCATGAGCAGCCTGTTTCTCCAGGAGAATGCTGTGGGAGACAGTATTGAAGGCTTTACTGAAGTCCAGGTAGACAACATCCGCAGGTTTTCCCTTATCTACGAGGTGGGTCACCTGGTCATAAAAGATAATCAGTTTGGTCAAGCAGGACCTGCCTTTCCTAAACCCAAGCTTCCCAGACTTCTAGCTTCAAAAGCACCCTGAATCTGTTTCAAATGCTTGGACATCAACTTGTCATCTTATATTCCACTGCTGCTGTTCTAACAAAGGCATACCTAGCAACAAAGTCAGAGCACAGAAATAGTTATACTCAAGTGCAGAATAAATCCCCATGTTAATACATTTTAAAGCAGTGTAGGGCCACCCATGGAGGCAGTTTAAATCTTCAAAAACAAAAGAAACCCCAGCAAGTGTCATGGGATCTTAGTGATGGGGAAGTAATCCAAAACCATCTTAATCTCTATTTAAAAAGAGTAACTCGAGCAAGTTAGCACAGTATGTGCTACTTGTCAGTGGAACATGGCACTCAGTTGTATTAGGCACCCATTAGGGTTTAATCCCTGCCATGAGTAAACACTTTGCTCCTTAATGTACCAGTTCTGTCTCCACAGCCACACACACACATCTCTGTGTTTGTGTATGCACATGCATGACTGTGCAGTTACGGAGGGCACACATGCTAAGGTGCATAACATGGATTATGCATTAATCTTGAAGGTAAACTTCAGTGTAGACAAATCCCATCTGCATCCATCTTCTCGTCTGTCCCAGCTTAAAAGCTAAAAATGCATTCTCACAGGGGGCAGTGATTGGCAACCCAACTTCTCTGACCCAGCTCCCAAAAGCTGACTATTCATAACTGGTTTCTTGAGAGGCAGCACAGTGGAATACAATGTGTGTTCATATTCTCTCATTATTCATTGTTTTTCCGATTGAAATGCTTCTATATCACATCTAAAAACTTGAAGATTTAAAAATAAGCAACAACTATGCAGACTTCATAACCTAGATGGCACTTCTGGTTTTTTTTAGCTTGTGAAGCCTAGAACAAATATAATGCTCATGAGAACTTGAGTTGTCATTAGGCAGGAAATTAGTGTTTATATATAGTGTGTCTATATATAGACACATACACAAATGCATGCAGCGTTACTCTATGCCTGTATATATATGTACAATGATGCAAGATTTTTTTCCCCCTCACACTCATGATCAATGTTCTCTTATACCTAAAAGATTATTCTGGCTTCCTAGCAGCAGATCATTAAGAAACCTCAATCTAAAAATAGCTAAAAACCTAAGGACTTAGGCATAAAAGTTTTCAGAGAAGGAAGAATTGGTGCACATTAATCTGTCAGTGGTAACTGTGCACTCTTGTCTTCCACCCAATACAAGGGAATTCAAGTTATCCGGTAAGCAGCAGAGGAGGGCTAACTCAAGTCAGTTCACCCTTCCTACTGTCCACATCCGAGTGGAAACCATCATTTGATATGCACTAACATATTGCCTTTCTGTAACGCATTTCTATGTGCATCAGATGCATACTTTATACTGTACTGCAAAAATTATATTCCCGTGTGGTGCTGCCACTGAGTAAAAGAGCCCCAGGATAGCACAGTTTGAGAATTAATTAATAGCAAGCACTTAATGCTTTACCCTCAAAGCATTTTGCAAACATTAACATTTCAGTGCTCCCAGGACACAAGTGAAACCATGTACACAGCCTTGCTTGAAGGCCCAGCAGAAAGGCAGATGTGCCATTACACGCTGGGATCCATATTTATTCAGGGCAACACATACCCAGGTAGATTACACATGACCACATTTTAAAAAACATCTTTTTCCTTTGTTTAAGTTGTCACCAGTGCACTTACTTGAATAACGTGGTCATCTGTTAGCTATCAGTGACACTAAAAATTAAATGCAAGCAAATATGAAGAGACAAGTCCACCAGATATCTTCACTTGGTTAGAAGCGAGACATTTCCAAGAGCAGCTAAGAAACACTGGCCTCATGCAGCAGCAGTACAGGTCTGCTTCCTTCCTACTTTCATGGACCTCACCAGACTCCATTACTTTTTTTTCAAGGTGATGATAAAGCAAAATCCACGTATCACAACAGTAAACTTCGTCAGCAGAGATGACAGTTGTAAGGACCCTGAGCCTTCTTGCAATCATGGATTTTCAGGTAAAACCATCTTATTTTCCAACTCATGGCTAGTACACGGATGAGAGGATCTTGGATACTGATATCACGGCTTGGGTGACAGGTTTTCTAGCATTCTTGCCACTAAGCTGCAAAGTGAAATTTGTATTTCTCAGTGACCTGTTGGTGCTTATCACATTCAGATTACTTAGAAGAAGACACATCCATAGAAAAATAATCAGATCCTGAAAGGCTGTTCACAGGAACAAAAACCCTTAAAGGGAAAGTAATTTAAGTGAAAACAAACATTAAGAAAGAAAGGAAGTCCCATAGTTTTATACACTGATGAATATAAATCAAACCTCAGGGCTTTAAAGCAGTGGTAGAATCCCCTGTGGGCAGGATGAAGGGGGTGGCAGGTACAGGCTGCAGCAGCAGTGGAGCTTTAACAAGCCCAGCCGTTGTGACCTTTTTGTAGCGCTGACTTTTCACAGCAGCAGCCTGAATCTCTCCTGTACAGCAAGAGTAAGGCTCACCCACACGCTTTGCTTTTGCCAGCAACTTCTTGGACTACAGAGACATTGGTGAGAGCTTTTAGGCTGAAGGCCACTGTTCTGACCAGAAGGAACCTCACAGTTACTGCCATTTGCTGTGAGGTATCACCCTCTAAATCACACCATTTCTTAGCACTGGGGGTCTGGGATTTTGTCATATACATACATAACCAGTTATCTCCTTTCGACTGTAGACTTTGAAAGTCCAGGATTACAACTGAACCTCTCAGAGGCCTCTGGGTCACACTCGTCAACAGCGGATGATGTGTATGAAAGGATTACATCGCTTGGTGAAGTCTGAAAAGGGTCAGTCAAGAGAGCTGAGACAACTGTATTTGCATGCCTAACATGAAACTATGAGAGAATGACTGAATCAAATTGTCAGCTTAAAAAAACCCCATCACTGTCAACATCAGGTTGAAGTTCTGGGTAGGAGTCATCCAGTAGGCACAGGGGCACCCTGTGCCCCTGCTAGGACAGCTGGCTGTAGAAACCAAAAATAATAAAATAACCAAGTTTTCTGGTCTCAAACAAGAACAGGAAACCACCATTACTCAAAAAAAATCATGCTTGCCAAAAACCATCCCCTAACAGGAGCTGGGCAGCAGCACGTTTGGAGTCAGTCTGTAATTTCTGTTATATATTACAGATTTTAAACAGGATGGCAGCTGGATTCTGGAGAGGAGGAACTCTGCTCTCCTCTGGAGATGAACAGCACTTAGCACTACAGTCCCAAATTTTAGGTGTTAGGAAAGCAAAACTCACATATGGTAAATACAATAAATAATTTAAAACTTGCTAGAGCAGCTAAGAAATAAGATCTATGGGAGGAGGAGAAAGGGCATTTTGGGTGAGATCTAATGTACTATTTTTATGGAGCTCTGGTTTGTTGTTGCAGAACATTGAAGAAAAAGCCTCTTGGGCTGCTCCTGACCATTAAAAAAACCCACCAACCCCCCCCCCAACCAACTCCCCCAAAAAACCCAAAAATCAAGCCTCCCCCCTTGCTAATAGAGAGAGGAAAATCCAATAAAATTACTTTGCCTCTCAAGTTCTAATACAAGCCAATTTAATATAGAAAATACTGTCATCAGAGTGAACAACTTCATTCCCACATAGAGAAAATAATACCAGTCAGTCAGTGACAGCCTTCATCTGTAGCATTCACTGGTACGACCTCTGCACTGAAGACAAATGAGTATGATTGGAAAAGTAAAAATCATGATTTTAGGCAAATTTGTCAGATGTATTGGTATTGATACATTTCTCATGCAACATACTTTCTCCATCTGTAGAGAAAAACACATCCCTTTAAGAGGCATTAAATACTGGATAAGCTCTACCCTATATTCTAAAGACAACTCGTTTCTTCAGTTTGTGTTGGTTTTAGCATTTCATGTCAACCAAGATCTCATACTGTACAGATGTCTTCCTATTTTGATGACACCTAAATTAAGAGGGTGCAGAAAACCGCTGTTAGCAGTAAGAAGTGGTGATGAGGGACACAAAGCACACTTTTACTCTTCAACATGAACATATAAACGTTGGATGCTGATACTGTAAATAAAATCAATGGCCTCACTTCATGTTCAAATGAACCTCCAAAACAATGGGTGCAAGACAGATCATAGCCTGATTTCAAATAATTATTTTGCAATGATCCAAGATGAAAAATGCTTTTTTAAGCTAATAACTTGTACTTGCTTCCTTGGAAGCATGCTATTTCTGATTTAATGAAATAAGTACTTTTTATTTTTAACTAAGTGTTGAATATATTTCAGAGAATTGCCAAGTGAGCCTGGAACACCTGGAACAAATATCCTGCTTTGCAGTAATACAGTCTATTTATGGTTGCCTCAGAAGGTCACTCATACTTCAACTACTGCAATATGTCACCACTTTATAAATGAGAGTGATATCAGCAAATAAAATAGGTGCCCTATCCTTCCCGGGCACTGGCTTTCTAATCCCAGGTGCAAGGTGCGATGTTAGGGTTAAATTTAAAGGACCTGGGTGACTAAAGCTGGCTATGAACTCAGGAGTACAAAACAAAATGACATAAGCATCAAGCCCTGGACCCTTAATTAATAAAACACAAATGCACTGAATTTCACAGGGTTGGGGCATTTTGGTGCTGAATAGTAGTAACTCTGGCACTGCTAAACGCAAATAGTGTACGACTTTGGCCATTACAAATTGCACTACATTAAAAAAACCCCACTTTTCAGAATTTCTCTTTTACAGAAGGTCAAAATTAATGCATCCTGTCAAGATATTTTAAACTAAAATCTTCAGGTACTTTCAAGGTATGTCATTAAGTATTTCACAATTCATAAGTCAAAACTTGGAAATTAAAATAGTGTCTTTATTGATAGTCTGCCACAAATTAATGCATAAACTTAGAGTTAGCCAAAAATGTATCTGCCATCTGAACATGGCAAGCACATCTGCAAAAAGTGGATGCTTTCTTCTAGTAGATAATCAGATGTTCTGTTACCAGCTCTCATTATAGTGCTGAATGCAATTAAGAATTGTTTTACACAAGCTGCCTGATGCTCAGCAAAAGAACTGTCTCTTCATTATTGCAAGCACACAGAGATGTCTACTTTAATGTTAAGCCTTCACTGACATTAGTGGGACTCTCTCAGGTGAGCTTGCACACCATCTTTGCAGGACTGGAGTTTATGACTACAAAAGCAGTGACAATGGGGACAAGAACAGATGCATTACAACAGGCATTCTAACAATCCAACGCATCTATCTTATTGAAGGAAATCGTATCTTCACATACCACTGAATGTGTAAAAACAAACAAAGAAGTTTAAGCACAAAGTATATATTTATAACAAATAAAACAACTGAAAAAGTATTACATAAAGAAAAAATAATGTAACAGAATGTACTTAAGTACCTAGCTTACAGTCATGCTCGTATCTAAAAATAACATTGGTAAGTAATATATATAATTTTGGACATAATTCTCTCTAACATACAACACGATTCTGTGATTCTAAATGTGGAGAGTACTTTTTCCAAGATACAGAACACAAATTATTTTACACAGGCACACCTGTTAATTTGTATAAAAAACATGCTTTTAAGTGAAAAGGTCACTGTAGTACTAATTTACCATGTAGTGTTAATCATGTTGAAATTGTCTCTTCTCCTTTTGCACCGGTGAGCGCCAACACTGAATGGTACAATATTTGATCCATGTGGTTTACTGACACTGCAACCTGTTTCCAAGCAGTAGCCCTGCCTGGGTGTTAACAGCACAGTACTGTACAGCCCCATCTGTCTGCATATAGTGTATTTATAACTAAAAGCTATTACAATTATTACAATGATTTCTGTTTCAATATATACAACAGTATAAAATACTACCCAAAACACTTTTGCATTTCAAACAATTTTAACCACTTCATCAAACAATGCATTTGCAGAATTAAAAAAAAAACAAACAACCCAAATTATTTTTGATTGCCAACAGTACAGCATCTCTATGGTATGTTTCCTAATATATGAGAGAACGGAAATGTCTTATAATCAATTAAAATAAGTATCACAAAACATAATTAATGTTAGAGCAGTTCAAGGATTCCCAGTTTGTCAGTATCTACCCTAAGCAGTGCTACCCAAATACAGTATAAGCCATTTAGTGTTTCTACAATGAGAATAAAAACATTCAAATATTAAAGCTGTGACAAACACACAAAAGCAAGGAAAGAAAATTTGTTCTGTACTCATTTCTGTTGTTGCAAGGTACAGCGTGTCAGGAGTTTGCACTCGGTGCATCATATCTGGTTGTGTGTACAGACTGGGGAATGAGAGGCTGGAGGACAGTGCTGCAGAAAAGGATCTGGGCGTCCTGGTCGACAGCAAGTTGAACATGAGTCAGCAGTGCCCTGGCAGCCAGGAGGGCCAACCCTGTCCTGAGGGGCATCAGGCAAAGCATCACCAGCTGGTTGACAAAAGATTTTCCCGCTCTGCTCTGCACTGGGGAGGCCTCACCTTGAATATTGTGTGCAGTTTTGGGTGCCACAATATAAAAAAGATATTGAGCTCTTAGAGAGCAAGGGCCACGAGGATGGTGAAGGGACTGGATGGGAAGTCGCTGAGGTCACTTGGTTTGTTCAGCCTGGAGGAGACTGAGGAGAGACCTCATTATGGTCTTCAATATCCTCACAAGGGGAAGTAGAGAGACGGGTACTGATCTCCTCACTCTCGTGACCAGTGACAGGACCCAAAGGCCTGAAGTTGTGTCAGGGGAGGTTTAGGTTAGATATCAGGAAAAGTTTGTTCATGCACAGGCTTCCCAGGTAAGTGGTCGCAGCATCAAGCCTGAGTTCAAGAAGCATTTGGACAACACTCTCAGGCATGTGGTGTGATTTTTGGGGTGTCCTGTGCAGGGTCAAGAGTTAGACTTGATGATCTTGATGGGTCCCTTCCTACTCAGTATATTCTATGGTTCTGTATGAGCTACGATACCTGGATATAACTGTGGAAGACAACTGAAATGGAATCAACTCTGGCTTTCCTTGCTGTTGTGGTTTTATGTCAGACCATTCAAGTTACAACAACTTAGTGTCCTTTTTTTTCCTCTCCTGAAGGGAGTAAGAGAGAAGAACTCATAATAAAGTTCCAAAAATGCTACTAAAATCCCTATCTTGGACACAATACACTGATTTAGGAGCTACTGTGTCATTGCACAATATAAGTGGCCTATTAATCGCTGAAGTATTGGTGTAGCAGAATATATTTGTCATTGTGGATGTGTTTTAAAAATTGGTATTTTAAAAACTTGCTTGTATCCCATAACAAGCCACAAAATTTTGTATTTTTCAAACACTTACATAAGATAGTAAGTGTACATTTATAGTGGCAAATTTCAAATCATCTCTGCCTCTGCTGCTCCAGTTTTTAAAATGAACTTGGTTCAGTTTTTTTTCTTTATATCATCCTAAAACAGAACTATTCCTGAAGCATAAAAAAAATCAAATGGCAATGATAATATCTGGGGGGTTTTTGTGTGTTTTGCTAATTCATTCCTAAATTGAAAAATAATCAATGTCTTAAAAAAAAAAAAAAAAAAAGGCAAAACAATAAAGCCCCAAAAATCCTTCCTCAGGAGTAGTCCCTGCTAAGTGAGATTTTTTTTCAAAACCAAGTTACATGCTTACAGTATCTTTATAGTCATGTTATACACCCTTGAAAATAAAGGCTCATGTTGAGAATGGTGACAGGCCCTTAATTATAGAGGTGTTAACTGGTGACACTGTTTTTCATCAAAAAAAGCCCAAAAGTCCCACAAAAATTCATAGCTTATATTGAAAGTTTGATTCATGCTCATTTTGTTCATTTAAAAATACTCTTTGGAAACTTGTGTCAACTCCTGCAGACAACTCAGTGATACATCTTTTCCTGTTAAAATAAAGATAATTCATATTCACCTCTACCCCATGCTAAGCTCTACTACTAATATACACTTCATTACCTGCTCATGTCACCATCTAACACATATCTTTACATTCTTCTACATATAGTGTCCAGGGCTTATTTTTCACAAAACAGCATTCGATAAATATTACACTTAGAAATTTTAATTGAGGATTTTTTTGGTATTCTAGCCTTTTCATTGCAACGCATAGTGACATCAATGGTTCAGACTTTTTGTCATGCTAATTTAAGAGAAATTTTTCATCAATTTTTTCCCAGTAAGGATTTTAAAATCTAAACTCACTTAGAGATCAAAACTGAAAACCAGATGAGAGATTATATGCATGTAATCTTAAAATGGTTTCTGCTACTTTAAAATGCATTTAAAAATTGTACATACAACACAGTATTTTAACTTTTACATTGCTGTTATCAGATTCTAATTCATAATCTTGCAAATATACACGAAAAATAAGCCACTGGTCATAAATTCTAATGATTACATTCAAAACTAGCCTTTAAAAAAATAAAAAAGTTACAGGCAAAACATACTGGTTTATGTACTCACTAGCTTATCAGGCTACAATATGCATGTTTTAAGTATAAAAAAGCAGACAATTCAGATTTAAATAAGACTGTGTGAAATCAGAAAAAAAAATGTAGATTTCACTATTAAAAAAACCCCAAGAACACCTATAATTACTTCCCATCCTACAGCTACAGTTAAACCAACTAACAAAAATAATCAAAGTATTGTTGACAAACGAAAGTTAGGCTAGAGTATGTGGCAACAATCGAAGTTCATATATCGTTCTATGTAAAATGACTCATGATTTACTATAACATATGAACAAGAGCACTTCATGACTAATGAAAGAGCTACTAGTAGAAACGTTTAATGCCAAACAGTCTTCAGCCCTCCTTTAAGTTGTATCTCCAAATCAGTATTGACTTCTTTTGACCAGATACATCATTTTTGGCTTGTCACCCGAGTATGTCATGTTTTACCACTTGTCACAGGCAGCAGGAGACAACTAGCTAAGCAAACTACAAGCAGTGACATGCAGAAATTAACTCTCAAATCTGAGTACTTAGATAAAATGATATGCAAGCGCACACTAGGACAGAAGGAATGGCATTCGTCATCCAAATAGGCTCATCATCCCTCCCCACCCCCCTTGAACAGTAGTTGCAACAGCAATAGAAAAAAAATCAAGATGTCTGTTCTTCAGAGTCAACTGTGGAAAAAAGTCAGCAATATATAACAGCAGCGATGGACAAGGAAGAGCAAACTGAAAGAATCTTGTTGAATATTTGTTCATTTACTTTTTCTGAACACAAGCCAAAGTGTGCCACACTGGCTTGTTCTGAACTTCAGATACAGATGTCCTAATCTCCTTAGATCCTTCACAGATTTAGAATTCAGTCTCCCTGAGGCCCCTATAACCAAGTAAGAAAACTCTCTTTATCTAGCTTGGTGGCTGCCAAGACAGATTCCATGTCATTAAGGATGTCAGAGCTCAAAGCCTCTTGCAGACTTGGCATCAGTTCTTCTCCTTCTATATTCATCCCATCTCCTTCCAGTGTCCCAAGGTCCACATTTGTCCCTGGAATGGCTTCAAGGTAGTCTGGGAAACGGTTCTGATGGGATGGTATGTTACTTTGGCCGATACTGTCACCTAGTTATAACACAAAGTAAGATGGATATTAAATATACTGGAAGTACCAAGCCTATAATTTAACAGGACAACTGGTTAAAGGTTATTCGTGTACCTCTTGCATTATACAAATAATATGAGTTATAGAAACCCATCACAAAACCCAAAGGTAACGTCAATGCACGCAGATGTACAAAGAACATGCCTTTGTTTCAAACTTTCATCTACCCAACCCAAATCTCTTAAGATCTTTGATGCCATTTAGCATAATTTGATTTTTACACTTAAAGGAAAAAGACAATACTGAATCAAATACAGTTTTGGAGTAGTATTAACAACACTGGACAAGGTACTATTCTTAGCTCTGAACAAAAAAATATTACTTTAAAAAGCAAATTCCTTATAACACACTCAAATTCCTTATAACAACAGGACTGATACTGTTTGTGAGCAATCTCCCATCCTTCCAATACAGTTGATTACAAATATGTTTTTTATTAAATCTAACCATAATATTTCTATTACAGAATTAGGGGAAATAGAAAAAATAGAAGAAGGTAGAAAACCAATGCAAAAAGTATCACAACTTCTCAGAGTTGCTTGTTTTCATTGCAAATGGATACAAGTATATTAGGAAAACATGTGTTAAAAATGAACACAAAACCAGACCTGTATCCATCTCATCAACACTGTTCAGGAAGTCATCTGGGGTTCTGGGTACACTGTAACTGCTCATGCTAAGTCCACTATCTGTGCTTTCATCTCTGGAGTGATATGTTCCACTGTAACAGAAGAAAGGGAGAAAAAAAATTAGAGTTTTTGAAGAAAAACAGAGGGTTATTGAAGAAAATAAAATAGATGCTTGTTTTCAACCAATTCAAGGCCTTTGGAAACATTGCTGTCCTGAGAAATGCTCTACTGTGATAAAAAACCTGAAGCCTTTGTCTGGCTGAGACACCCGGGTTGTATTTTACGCAGACCTTTTCCAATTAAAACCATATTATTTAGATTCAATTTAACTTCATGAGAGTACACTGAAGGAGCTTTAAGAAACTGCCTACTTGTGTTCTGCATAATTTTAATCTTTCCACACTCACCCACCCACAGCAAAAACCATTGGAAGCATATCAGATAGTCTGTAATGATTATATAAAAAAAATAATGATAGTTCACCCTTTCATGCTCCCATAAGGATAAAAAAAAATATTTCTAACTACTAATGTCCCCATGTTTAATCAACCACTGAAGTATATTTTTAGGTCACTGCTGTTATAAATAGTTGGAACTCCTTTAGCAGTTCTTCAGTTGCTTCCCACTGCTGCATTACTACTTGTTCAGTCATACATGTCAAGGCAAGAGAGTGCCCTAATATAAATCAATTACTGGTACAGAAGCCATCCTGTAAACAAACCCTACTCAGAATGATCCTGTTGACAGAACACTTAACCAAACTGATGGCATGGGGCCTTACATGCACTCACTTTCTTATTGCCATCTTACTGCCAGCGCAGCGAGCAAGACCAAGAAAGCCACAGTGGGAAATTTGGGAAGCTGGCCAGTGTATTGAGTTTACATAGCAAGGTTTTCGTAGCAAGGGGTCTGCAGGGGTGTACGCTGTGAGAAGGCACCAGGAGCTGATCCGATGTCTGACCCAGCTGGTTCCAGCTGGCTACAAAGTGGTCTAGCTGCCCAAGGCTGAGCCCGTCAGTGACAGTGGTGCTGCCTTTGTGATAACATATTTTAAAAAGAGTAAAAATGCTGAACAGACGGGAGAGAGGAGTGAGATTATGTGAGAGAAACAGCCCTGAAAGCACCAAGGTCAGTGCAGAAGGAAGGGGGGCAGGTGCTCTAGATGCCAGAGCAGAGATTTCCCCTGCAGCCCAAGGTGCAACCATGGTGAGGCAGCTGTGCCCCTGCAGTCCATGGAGGTAATATGATGGAGCAGAGATCCACCTGCAGCCCCTGGAGGACCCTCTGTTGGAGCAGGTGGGCATGCCTTGAAGAAACCTGCAGTCCACAGAGAGCCCAAGTTTGAGCAGGCTCCTGGAAAGAGCTCCAGCCTGTGGAAAGGAGCCCATGCCGGAGGAGGTCTGCTAGCAGGAGCTGTGGCCTGCATAAGCAGTTGCAGGAGCACAACACTACCTCCCTTCCCCTGCATCTCCCAATATCCAGTCTTCACAAAATATTTTAAAAATCTGTATTTCTTCAGGTTGGGGTAACATTCACTGAGAATCCTTACTGATTTTCCAGCCTGGACACTAAGTGAAGATCAACCTCATTTACTGTTCTAATTAGCATCTGAAGACATACTGATACTTCTCATAATATGCTTGTGAAGTACATGGTATATGCCTCCTTATTACGTATGAAGAACCAAAATGATGAATAGATATTCTACAGTGGATGCCAGTAGAATGCCATAAGACATATAAGTATTTATGTATTAGATTTCATGAGGACATCTATACTGTACAAGAAAGGAACCTAACATTTCTTTACAGTTAAATCATAAATATTTCTCTTTTTTTAGACTGATTTAAAAATAGATTGATACATCTGATACAATCCTAATAAATAAACTATTTAAAACTTCTGTGAAAAAATATGCTGGTTTACTTTACGGGACAAAATACTAAAAACAGAACTGCGGCTATGCTGAACTAAATCACTTTAGTGGAGAAGGCTTTTTGGCTGCTGCTCTCACACTTGGAATGTTCAGCACTTCTCTTCAAATCACTCCTTAATACATATTTCCTCTTCCTTCCACAAGGATTTCTTCTTTTAGTAGTCATGCCACCCAAAATTACCACATTCAACTAAACAGCATTACCCAAAATAGAGTGGATTCTTCTTCAACTAATAACTATTAAGATATGTGTATACAAAAGAAGAAATACCAATTTAGGAGTTAAACAGAGAACTACCATACTACCAATATAAATCTAGCAGATAAAAATATATGAAGAGCGTGGTAAATCAAAAGGTGAAACAGTCTAATAAAATCTGCATTGTTGAATGACCCATTCAAAAAAATCAAATATGCCACAATGACAGGAAGTACTGAAGATAGCAGGCAGAAGATTAGTCCAAGTAAATGAAAACACTACTGCACATTTTCTCAAACTGTTCCAGTGTAGTGATTATTTTCTGAGATTCTTTATTTTTTTAATGTTTCTACTATACAAGCAGAGGACTACCTAAACTTCAGGGCCTAAAATTAGGACTGTCTCACCAGGAACTTTATATACAGCCTATAAAGACAGAAAGAAGTATTTCCCTAAGCCTGAACTTTAACCTAAGGAATACCAACAAGAACTTTAAGCAAAACTACTGGGCTGCTGTATCTAACTCAGGACAGCAAAGCATTTTCACAAATGTCCCTTCTTAAAAATCTTTTTCCCATACCCAGATGACAGAATTAAATGAAGTGATGAACATAAAATAACCTAGAAGAAGACAATGCTCAGATCAAAATGCAAATTAAAATATTCTGAACTCAAGTCAAGTACACATTTTTCATATTTTGCGTGGGGTAAGGGCTACAAAAAAACCCCCATAAACCCAGTCAAACCTATATGCAACTAGGCAAGCAGTATCTTTTTGCACTTTACAGTAAATATCAACCTGCCATGAAATTACAAAACATGAATTTGCCCTTTCTAGCTTTTGTCCTGATTGTAGCTAATGGCAAAGATCCATCACTTTATGTTTCATATGTATAGACTCACAATGGATAAACTCCATCAGCCCATTGCTGTGGTCATTTGAAACCTGAAGATGCATTTCTTTCAGAAAACAGGTTTTGAAGATGTGAGGACCTGTATGTATGATGGCAACAGCCTTCCAAAAATTCAAGCTAGTATGTTACCATAACACATCAAGACCATCATCTATCTACTGAGGCTTCTTATAGGAGAGCAGGTAAGGTTTAACATTTCTTGTCCTTTCTGCTCCTTAGGACAACACCAGCACAGTTGCAGCTTACATGAGATCTCAGGATGAATTCCACTGGAGGATAATTTTTTGTTAGAGGGAGGGATTAAGTTTTCCAGTTATATTTATCTGTGTAGGAGATAAATTTGCCTGAAGGGATTACCCAAAATACACATATCACTTATCTCAAGCTCCAGCAGTTTTTCCAGAGTTGTAATGTTTAGTATGAAGCATTTGCAAGCTGTAATTTGAACAGTATTTCCAGCAAAACAAACACTCCAACTCAGAGGGATTAAGGTAGAAGTTACATGAAAAACTAGTGTATATTGTAAAATTCTAAATCTTGAATTAAAATACCCACTTCAAAATAATACAGCATTTAAAACGAAACATGCCACTATTTGCAAACCTAACATTAACAGAGTAAAAATACTGTAAATACTTGAAGTGGAGGGAAGGGGTGAATGGAGAAGCTTTAAAATTAACCTCAAGGTGTAGTCCTAAATGTGCCTCACAGTTCATTTGATCTCACAGCAAGCTATTCACAAATTCTTTGAGTCAGTAATTTGCAATGACTGTTAGTCAACAGATTATGCAGAGGCAAACATGTTATGACTTTGAATAAAAACCTTCCTACAAGTCTGAACAGACTACTTCCTCCCACAGGAGACAGCTTTTAATCCTCAACTTTTACTAGACTTGCCATTTAAGGAAAGATTCATTTACAGCTGTGGCTCTTGGCACAGACAGATGTTCAAAATAAACTATTACATGTACCAAACAGAATTTTAAATCAAATTTTTTTCCTCCAGTAGCTATTCCTACAAACCTGTTAAGAAAGGGATCAGAACTATTTGTAGTCATTGTTCTCAGTTCCTGAGACATTCCAGGAGATGACACAGGGTTTTGAGATCCACCGTCTTGTTCCATTGTTGGAAGCTGGCTACGGAGAGCCAATTCCTAGAACAGCAGGAGGGGGGAAAAGAGAGATCATGTTAGGCATTTGAATGCACTTTTCAGATACACAGACACATGACATTATAGATGATTGATGCTTTTACTGCTTCCAGTTACTGAGGACAAAGCAAGAATCTGTCCTGGCTTCAATGACAACGCAAGTTCCACCAGTAATGCCCAGTCTTACAGAGACTGCACTGAAAATGTATTTATGGATACAAATATCCGTATATTTACATAAATATTTTCTAGTTCATTTCAATATCTTTTTGCTAAGTATATTCTTAAGACCAAAAAAAAAAGAATTGCTAATACTATTTGACCCCAAAGATATGTCTGTCTACCTCTACCGATTAGCATTTTTTTGTCATTTCTCTTAAATTCTGATTCAGTCCCTGGTTTCCTTTGTACCTTTCTTGTTTCAGTCAGCAAACTTTCAAGTCTTCCCCATTCACTCTTCCTGTTTGAGGCATGCATTTTAAAATTTCTGACTGATCAAACCTATTTGATTTGTCCCACAAATAAATCCCAAAGCTCTTTAAATCCTTAGTAATTTCTTCATAAAACTTAAGACACTGCTATTCTAAAGTTACAAACCTAGATTACATATACATTTTTGCACATCTGACTGTTCACCAGCTTGAATCAAACCATCCATAAAGTTTGTCATTAGTAATTAATGAAAATAAGTTTTAACATAAAATACATGAAATTAAAGGTGGATGGAGATAAGCAGCATTTTATCCAATTTCTAGTGACCCCTCTCCTCCTTTTTAAACAAGTAATCAATGAGTTAAATGTGAAAGAAAAAATTATAGTTTTCTTCAAGCAGCTCTCCTAAAACATCATCAATGGCTCACCATGACTGAGTTTTATTAATGTAAAGACTGGTAAATAAATCTATTGACTATCTTGTTACCATTATTAGTAGTATGTGATTTCCAGGTTGTGCCTGGAAAGGTAATCCCAGGCAAAACCAATCTTGTCAGTCTTGACAATACTCAATATTTCTCACTTGTAAAGTGAGAGGTCTTCATCCATTCTCAATGACAAGCCTAAGAACTACTGTACAGTGCACTTTTAAAATACAAAAAATAACCTTTCTCCAATTCTTCTTCAAAGTGATTTCTTTAAAAAAAAAAAAATTTAAGGTTATTTTATTTTCCAGCAGACTGTGCTGAATATTGAATGCTTCCCTCCTGCCTGTTTTTTTTTTCTTTTCTAACCTGCATATGCTTCACTCCCATTACTGTGGATTATTACTACATATCCCTTTAATACCAATTTTTATGTCTTGTACTAGAAGATTTTCTCACTACGCTTGATTAGGTCTTTGCAGAAAGTGTACAAACATAGCACTGGTTTTTGTGTTCATCACACCCAACTGCCTACTTCAAATAAATCCAGTCCCCTGCTTACCACCACTTACTTTGCTACTGTTGTAATAAATAGTAATAATGCTCCTTCCTCATTTTCAGATCACACAATGTTAGGCACCTTTTAATCATTTATAAAGGTTTATCCATACAATTTTCATTTGCTTATGTAATAAACCCAAGTGGAAAGCCTATATAATGAGGTCTTACTTCATAGCTAAGTTTACAAACTTGTATCAGTCACAAATTATGTGATATACAGGTAGACTAAATCCATTTAGAAAAAAAAACCCAAAAAGTCTTAACTCCTGAAATGCTTCCCAAAAAGTGATCTGAAGAAGGCAGAAGGTTTTAAAACAGCCATTGCAGAGATGGCTCAAGAACTGCTCACTCACATGCTCTGTCCTTTTCCCCTTCCCTCTTGGTTTAATCTGTACACTGCATCTTTAATTCCTTGAGCTGCAGTCCCTGACTAGGATGAAGAGGAGGAGCCAAAAGTGCCAAAGAGGCTTAATCATACACCAGTGCCACAAAGAGTAGTAACAAAGCAAAACCTACATGGACTAATTTCTGTATATGATGCACTAAAGTGACATTACGTCTCACTGTGTGGTTTGGCCTGGTCTTTCCAAGCAGCATTGCCTCCTGATTCAATAGTTGAGAGAGTGAGAAAAAGAGAGAGAAGAGAAAATCCATACACGTCCCCTTTTCAAGAGCTATTGACACCAGGAGAGAAAAAAGCCACAAATTCTTTTCTGTTAATCACATTTCACTGAAGGTCCACTAAAAAAGAGTTGTATTAAGCCAGGAGAGACAACTGTATTTTGCCTATTCTTTAGCACGTACAATGTAGTCCAACTAGTATTTTTAAAATTAGTATTACTTTTACCCCTGTTTCAACAACACTGCTAAAAATGTAAAACTACAACTATTTTTAACTATTTCTAAGTAGCATTACTGATACTTATTTAGGAGTCAGAAGCACTTTCCCTTTGAAAGAATGTTATTACATTAGTCATTTAAGTAATACATTTATGTCATTCTGGGAGTCTAAAAGAGAAAGGAATTACCAAAAAAGAGGAGTTATTCAGAAACAAATACACAGCAATTTTAAATCATTATGTAAGATAAGCAGCTTCCTACAAGCCCTAAAGAGTGTATTAAGACTATTTTTCCTAAAAGGTGCATGTAATGGAAACTGAAGTTGCATTGCTTGAAGAATGGTCTTTTCATTTCTCCTTCTTTATAAAACTGATTTGCAAGAAAAAAAGTTATGTTTCCTATACTTAAAAAAATGTATGGAAGGGTACAAGCCTCTCCCAGCTCCAAACAGAGCAATGTGAACTCTAGGCTTTTAGTCCATGCTTTAAAATATATCCTTTATTAGAAGTATTTAAAGTCTGGAGGAAAAAATAAAATCATGACAAAACCCTGGCTTAGATTTCTATAACCTGATCTCATCCTATTTTTGTAAGTATGTAAAATGTTTTTTAAGTACCTCTGGGAAAAGATTATTATTCCTATTGTTAACACAAAAATGGAATTTTTGTTATTACAAAAAGACCAAAATGATCTGTCATCTCAAATTATTTTAAAAATAAGGTCAGCACTGTGTAGTTTATCTGGTTCACCTTATCCATGTTTTTTTGTCATAATTGCATACAGATTAAGTTTTACATGCAGTTCCAAGGTCATTCACACCATGTCCAAAGTAACTTTATAAAAATACCTTTTTCAGAGCATTTTTATCTTCATGTGCTTTTGAGGAAAGGCAGATGACTCCCTTGTGCAACTCACCATATTCTTACTGTATCAAACATATGATACGCTACTCACTTTGAATTGATATATGCTTTTAATCGGTTTCATAAATTTACTTTAAGAGTGCCAGTTGCAACATTTCTGCCCCCAGCCACTGCTTGACTACCAAATTATCCACAAGCTTCCCTGGTATGGGAGAGAAGTTTTAGGGGAATGCAAGACCACAACACTTATAGACAGACTTAGAGCACCAGTTTCTTCTTCCTTGCATTCTTGTGATGGCCAGAGAGTTACAGTACATATAGAAAACAAATAGGGAAGACACACAGACAGATGAAGACAAATGAACTCAGCAATGACAAGTTATGCAATTTTGAAGAGTAAGGGGGAAACATAGCATTCAGTGTTGCAACTGTGAAAACCAGCAAAATTAATTTAAGAGGTGATACTTACAGAGTGATAATTAATTCTATTGTATACACCTAGAAAAGAACTCAATGCTATGTAGAGCACGACGAGCACAGATAGGGCAGCATAAAATGGAATAGACTTTTGTAATGGAAGTCTGTCTTCCTGTCTGATTTTGCAGTCCTTTGCTGTGCCCCTGCTTCATATTCCTCTTAGTATCTATCTGCCCCTGGCTCCACAGCACTATACCTGCCCTGCTGAAGTGTTTCGAAGCTCTGCAAGGCAGGTACCTGTCAGCAGGAGTCAGGAATCAGGAAGGCCATCCACAGCTGAATGGCCTCCCTCTACCGCTTGTTATTCATGGCTACCTCATACTCAGTCAACATGACTTGTATCTTCTGCTGCTCAATTGCTTAAGCAGTGCTTGTGTGATTAAGTTTTGCAACTACAAGCACTACTGGTGACTCTAAGAAACCCTATGCAGTGAGTTACAACTCCTATGTGTCCTGAAGCAATCAGAGGCATAGGCAATGAAGGCAGTTCTGTTTTACTCTATAGACTTCAAGACAAGGTGTTTATCCACGAAGATCTACACTCACAAGTAAGCAATACAATTATTTTGTTGATCTGTAAAGTTTAGGTGTTGCAAGTCCAATCAAGGGCTTTTGAATTTTCAAATTACTGATACTGATACAAATATCTTTCCTACTGGGTATCTTCCACCTACTGATGCTCATCAGCTTCCACTTAAACCAACAGCATGTGAAACTCAAATTCTTGCCACACGAACTAACAAAGTTTCATTCAGATCTATGATTTTCAATAAGGAATGAAGCTATACTATTTCAGGATCCGAATAACATTTAAAGCATTTAGTTCCCAAGATGGCTGAACAACAGCAAAGTTGCTTTTGCAGTAAAACTGGCTGAATCCCACATTTTGTATACTTTGATGGCAGCCAGCATACACTGCCCCCCCATGCCCCAATTCAGCCACACAGGACTCTCTTTCAACAACTTCGTTTCAGTCCGCTTATTTACGTCCAATCATATATTTAAAGCAGTACCTTAGTGCATGCTCCTCAGAAATGCCAGAGACTTCAACAATAAAGAGGTCAATGAACATCTCCATAATTTCTACAGGACATCACACTTCAAGCTGAAATCCTCGATGCTTTGACAAAACTTTCAGATTTATTTCGCAGTGTTTAGAAGCAGCAGACTTTGTTAGTCAGGGCAAAGGACGATCTCGATTTCTTAGTAACTGTGGGTCAACACAGTGGGCAACTCCGAAGTGACTTTCTGCTGATAGTTACAGATGGCCTTTGACTGTGTATTCTTACCCTCCCTTCAGCTGGAACCAGCATTTTTGTACAGCCATACACCAAGACGAATCAGAAAACAGATCAAGCTGAAAAATGTTTTCTTCTGATAGATCAGATATTTGATCTATCTTGCAGTGTAGCCATACCAGTGCTTCAGCTAATAGATTATGCAAAAAGGATGTTAAATACATCCTGTTCCGCTGCTTTATTATTTAAGGCAATCACCGGCAGACATCTTAAACTGCTGCAGTTCAGTTTGCCAGAGCGTGTCTACCAGACCTCTCAGCAAGAAGTCATTTTATTAAGAAGCAAATACTTTGCTTAAAAAAATACCACACAACTCCTCAGCTGCGGTCTTCAGCCCCTGTTTAGGATGTCTTTAGCCAGCTGGCTAAGTCTTTTTGTGAATTAATTTCTGAAGTCATGGCACTGCATAGGTGTGCTGTGTTATGTGTAAGCCTCATGGTACTCTGTAACAAAGCTCTATGCAACTGATGCTGAGTAAATGACAAGTACTTGACAGATTATCTGAACTAACCTTTAGCTAACTAAAATATAAGTGCTTTCGTAGAATCAAATGCCTGTACAAAGATAGTAAGCTAAGACTTGTTATTACATGCTGAATTTACTGCCACAGACTAAAGGAATCAGTTCATTAATTACAAAGATTTTTGGAAGGTAGTCCAGTGAATAACAACAGTTTATTACCTAATGAAGTCAAATATTCTTGCTAACTAAAGCGTATCAACAGTTCAACTAAAGCTGAGATAAATAAATGCATACAAAGTTGATATCTGCTTCCTTGGAATCTTATGATATTATATATGCTGCTCTGCTCCCTTATCTTCATGACAGTTCTCTAGTAACATTTTGTTATTCATTTTGGAGAGTAACAATTTCTGTCCACTGTGCTAAAGAAACATCTAACAAAACTTAGATCACAAGGGATAAAGAAAAACTTAGCAGTAGTAAAAAGGGCCATCAAGCAATTTGTGACCCAACAAAAGGGTCACAAATAATACCTGATGTTTTCAGTAAAACTTCCAGCCTCACTAACATCATGGAAGTTCCAAGAGTACAAAATTCAAGACTGCACTTGTTTTAAATGATGCCTTCCTTTCTTTCTAAAAGATGTCCCAAATCTGACAGTAACACACCTTTGTATTGGTGTGCATGCGAAGTGGCTGAAAAAAAAAAAAACTTTTCTTGAAAAATAACTTATCAGTATTCTAAGAAATTAGTATAACTCAAAAGTTGATTAGAAATGAGTTTGGGTCAACTGGACAGAGAATATGAGAGGTAATTCATAAAATATAAAGGACAAAAGAATGGAGACAATCAACAGAGAGCACATTCCAGGTATGCAGAACTACCAAGAAAGCAGCACAGAGGTAATAGAAAGCCAAGCTGGAAAGCACAGCTGAACAGAGTAGCAGGGAATCAGGGCTGTATCTGGTTCTCAGAGATCTCATTTCAGTACTAGAAACAAGCAGTAGATACAGAATGAGCAAGCATATACATAGGAAACTATCTCATAAATGTCTGTGTAGTAAGCTGATCTTACTATTAAAATACCTTGATATTAGCAGCAGATAAATAATAAATCTTCCAGTCTTAGCACAAGAAAGTAGTTTGCACAACATCTAAGAATAATGCCATCAGTGCCTTGACATTATTTGCCTCTATTTCTTTCCATCACACACCAGAAGGCAAGAAATCTGTTATTTAATACCTGGTCAACTTTATGACATATACAATAGTTGATTGACATCTGCTCTAGGTAAGACATTGTTGACAACCAGATGCTAACTGCAGAAAAATGGAAGGAAAACTACTGGGGATGGAGAGAAACTCAAGTCATTCAATCTCTTAACTACGACAGGCATCTTTAAGGTTTCATAAATAACTGATAACGAAGAGTGTTAAGTAACTGGACAGATGCTTCGTGTTTTCAAACTCCCTGATGTATCAACGGTTCTTGTTTACACACATTAAGTCTGGAAATTACAATTTTTGTTACAGATACCTTTGACTTGGACATTTTTAGAATTACAATAAAATCCTCATTCAAACAAGAAGAGTCTCTTACAGTGCTTGCTAAAAAAGATGAAACTGAGCAATTGTTTACTCTTTCCAGAAGGTGCTAAGGCCTCCACATATAACACCTGGAGTGTTTGTGTCACTACAGTACACTACAGTATCATGGCAGAGAGATAAAAAGTGGCAAGGACACTATGGTCACTCAGTACCAAAAAACCCTGACCACAGATAACAATACACCCATGGTACTCTATCCAGGATACGTGGACAAAAATGTCAAGAAGGAAGAGGATGTTGGGCTAGATGACCTCCACCAGTCCCTTCCAACCTATTTGATTGTGTGATTTAGAAAAGCTCAGAGATCCCATTAAAAGTTAAGGAACATTTGGATTTTTTTATCCATATAAACCAGATATTTCATTAGAGACAAGATTCAAGAATGCTAGTATCACAAAATTTCTTTACAAACAAAAGACCTTAGTCTTCCTCGAATTAAGAGCAGAGAACATATGAAGATTTTATTTTCAGTATTCCTTAAGAGAACATCTAAAATTTACAAAAGAGAAGCTATTATTCTGTCACCAAGCACAGTTTTATCATCTAAAAAGCAGGTAATTCCTCCAAACTTCATTAATTTTAGTCAAAAAGATAGAAATTTATCAGAAAGAAAAAGCTGACTGAAGAAATGTTCATTCTTTCTATAGATTTTTCACAGACTCATTAGGTCATCTATGACCTGATCGGATGTACAGATAATAATAGCATCATGGGAGAAGACAGACAACAATTGTGTCTATAGTACAAGGTCTCAAGAAGCATTTAGAGAACAATTTCCAGAAGCAGTTCTCTAGGCACTTTCTTCCACCTGTGACTGCTCAATACATTATTGAGGTGACACATGAAAACACAAAAAATACGTTTTAGATGATACAACATGAATAATCTAGTACTATAGAACTTTTAAGTTGACATGATTGTCTCCTTTTCTATCCAACAGATCACTCAAACACACCGTTAACTCATTAACAAGTGTAGACTAACAAAACTGATCCCAGGCAGGTGACTATATAGGTGAGCCTGGTATGAAGCTAGTTTAAATGTAACTGCAATCCTGATTTTTGCACAAATCCTTTAATCAGTTCCCATCCCAAACCACAGTGACCACTACATAGGCATTTAATGAATCATCAGTATAGGCCCTTTGAGTTTTTGCAGCTTTTTAGAATTTAAAGCCAGAACTTCAAAAAGTTCCAAAAATCTCATCTTACAGAGTCAAGTATGGAACTGATACCAAAGTTCTCCATTTGCTGCATGTTTCGGAGTTGGCTACAGGAAGAAGATACAGTGGAAGAATGATCAGTTGTATGACAGGGCTCCAGGCATACAAGAAAATATAGAATACGCTTTTGGTATTCAGTAAGAAAAACATCCCTTCTGAATGACTTAATTATGCCAGAAGATAAGGTGTTTCCAACTGGTGTGGAGGAGTGTCCTCCTTTGTTTATTCTCTTGTATACCCACAATTCTTAAGAGTTTTTTTTTCTCCTCTAAAACAGTACCTAATATTGATTGACAAGATCATTATGTGGTTAATGCTCTGTAAATGAATCAAGTTATTACATCTCAATTAAAATGCTTCAGTTTAAGAACTGCACTGGTATTGCCAAACAAGAAAGTATTTTTTCCAGGACGTCAGCACTGTTTCTAAGGTCTGAGGTTCCTTTTCTCAGAACTAGTAACATACAAATTTTGTGATATGCAATAGTACACCAGTACACCATGGCTTCCAAACGCAGGATACTTTCTTTTATTCTGCTTTTCCTGCCTAGTGCATACAGTCATTTTTCTTAAAACACAAAGTACAATACAAGCCAATATAAATATTGTACTAAGAACCGATAGATTAGGAATACTGTTAGCAATAGCAAACATGAAGCTCTCTAAATCTATACATAAATCACCCTTTCAGAGATTCATTCCCTATTCAACTTCTTTAGAAACTAAAAGGCGATCACATTAACCTGTTCATTATGCTTCATATTTTGAACAATTTTGTTTTGATCTGAGCTTGAAAGGCTTTCCAGAATTGTTCCAATATGGAAAATGTACTTGTGAAAGAGCCTGTTAAATGTCAAAATGGAATAATTACATATTATGTATTATATAATTGTATAGCAATTATTTTGTTAGTCTAATCTATTAAGTAATTCTGTTACACTGTGCATGCTTAAAAATCATAAATATTTC
>JAYRBT010000001.1:40227272-40246093 GCA_036023395.1 Myiotriccus ornatus | reverse complement strand
TATAGCAATTATTTTGTTAGTCTAATCTATTAAGTAATTCTGTTACACTGTGCATGCTTAAAAATCATAAATATTTCAAGTGACTTTTTATTAACTAATTACAGATATCCTTCTTTAAGATCATACCTGTTTAAACAAACTGATAAGAACATTCATATGAACAGTACTTAAAAGTCACCAACTTCTACCTTAGACGGTTTTCTTTTACATACACATCTTGATGACAACAGGACTGGAACAGCAGTATCCTCAAGAATGCTAAACAAGAATGCTGTTTTCAATGCAGAAAAATGTGCAATGAATTCCTCATTTGCTCTTAAATATTGATATAAAGTTGTGGTAATGCAGCACTCTTAAAAACAATTTTAGGGTTGTGCCCAGAAAGGTGATGCAAAAATGTGCATGGCAGAGCTTGGTTTTGTTTGTGTGGTTTTTCTGTTTTTATAATGCCTTCATGTAGCAAAAAGTTCCCTGCTAGCCTAATTTAATGCTTTCACTTTTCTAATTATGCTGAAACATCAGTTAAGAGCCTACCTGATGTTTTGGAGAATTTGCTGTGCTGGGATTGATATTCCGCAATGCCTAAGAGTAAAAATAAGATGGATAAAAATTACTTTAGCTGCATGGTTTACCTATGCAGGCTGTCTTACAAACACCATCTTATAGTATCAAGCCCCCAAGACAGGCCAGATGAGACAGGATAAGGGAGTTAAGAAACTATAAAAATAATGACACAGTGAAACAAAACTCACAGATTTACCAAGGATGCGTATTTGACAGATAAAGCTTAACAACTAGGGAGAACAACATGAAGAAAACTGGCTGTCACCTGGTCCAAAGTTAGTCAGGTTCTCAATGACAACTCAGGCAAGAAGACAATTAGAAGGCCTACCTAGAAGCATGCTAGCGCAGGGTAAAATGTTTTTTGGTGGATTAATTGCAAAGCAGGAACAGCAGAAGCCCAGGTGCTGAAGCAGAGAGAAAGTCCTGATGCCACCTTTGCAATGGATTCTTACCTAAAGTACTATAAAAAGTAACGGCTGTAAAGATGACCCATCTTACACCAAGAGATGCTGAAGATTCCTACAAAACAGGCCTTGACTACAAAGGGGATAACGGGAGTCAGATTCCAGGACAGAATACTGCAGGTGATGAAGAAAGAGAAAAGCTATCTTTGAGGACTATCCTCTTCAGATACAAGGCCCATCACCCAAAGTGAAAAGGATAAGATTTTAGAAGGTTTTCCTCAAAGAAAAGATTAGTGCTTCCTCTGGCAGTGTCAAAACCCCAAAGAATACCCTAAGTATCTGGCACAGATGGTAGCAACTCTTAAAACATTCAGATGGAAAAATCGAAATGGAAGGCTTAGAGTCAAAAGGAGGTCAAGCCTGAATTCAAAATCCAGAGATTGCAAAGTCCAGTCCTACACTTTAACACCTGCTACAGCTATATTCATATAGGAGAAAAATACTGAAAGGAATAGCTTGTTTATTATGAATTTAACTTTTTATGAAGTTTGCCTAATTATGAAGTTTGAAGTTCTTCAGCATACGAAAACCACAGGTTCAAAATGCAGCACAACTGATGCAGTTGTTCCATGCTCACTCCACTGCTGAACACATAAGATTTTGGCAACAAGTTGTCCCCTCTTAATGTATCTTATATGAACTTTAAAAATACTTCAAAATACTGCAAACTACAACGGGTTCTAAAACTGAAGACTTTCTTCCACTTAAAAGGGAGAACACTAAAGCAACTGTGGGATCCAACTTTTTGCATGACTTGGAACTCAATGAATATGAAACATATCCTCAAGAGGAATATCCAATCACATCAACAGTCCATGTTGTCATCCCTTTTAGTTTATGAAACCTGTTCTTAGAGAGTTCTTTTAGAGGGAGGAATGAGGGAGGAAAGCAAAATCCTTCAGTCTGATAAGTCAGATACTTTCACTACCAAGCTGACATCAGTAAGAGCATGAATTCAGACTCTTCTAGATCTCAAAGCTCTTTGTACAGTCACAGGTCTCTTTAAGACTCACTGAAACAACTTAGCCAAATCAGAACATGACACAGAAAAGAAATAGTGGAAGTAGGTGTCTAACCTGTGGCCTCACCTGCCGAAGCAGCTCTTGATGCTTCAGTCTCAGCCTTTCTTTCTCCATCTGTAGCTGCTGAAGTCTCATCTGTTGCTGCTGATTGGAGCTACTCCCACCCATCACACCACCCTGGGGACTCTGAGGAGCCAGAGGAGGTGGCTGTTTCACTGGAGCACTTTGGCTGATTCGCTGATTCATGGCTAAGGAACCAAAACAATAAACATTTAAAATGAAATTCAAACAACTACATGCAAGGAAAGTATTATCCATAAAAGGCATATATTAAAAAAAAAATATGACAAGCCATGACACTGCAAAATAGGCAGCTACACTGATGTTCAAAGTGTGACATGTATGCTCACATGTGTGAGCAATCAATGTGTGTAAAATTAACGCAATAGTCTCCTGTTTAAGAATGCATACTTGTTCTAAAGGCTTCTGAAAACAGTTAAATATGTAAGCTGGTGAAATATTCAAAAGTAGTAGTAAAATATTTCAGGTCGAATTAGAAGGATCTCTCTTCTTTCTAATAAACTATTCCCAATTTAGACACAAATACTACAAAATAACTTTTTTTATTCATGTGAAATCTTAGAACCATTAAACTCAAAAACACACAGAATGACAAAACGGATCATCCTACTTATACTGAACTACATCTAGTTAAAGGTTAATTTAACTGGAACTTAAATTCTTCCCACTGTGGTGCAGGGCATGCAACAAGCATTCGCATCCATGTCACATCAAGCTTTTAGAGTTACAGACTCTATTTAGAGCTTCTTGACAGGAAAACTAGAGCTGGTACAGAAATGGCAGATGAATTATACAGCCATAACTACTGACATCAACACAGGAAGGATTTTGCTTCATTTTCTTTTACCCCACAGCAGTATGCAATGCATCTTTTCTCAGGAGTGTCACTTTGTAAGCCTAATGCACAATGAGAACCCATCTTCCCCCATAAAATCAAGGTCTAAGACAATTTTATTTTATAAAATAATGCATGACTGGGATGCATCTACCTGACAGGCCTGATTTCTCCCTCATATGAGACCAGTATAAAGCCAACAGAGTTCCCACAGTGAAACAGAGGGCTAGGAAAGGCTGACTGTATTGCAAGGACAACATTTTCAAGGGCTTTCAGTTTTGGAATTAACTCTCCATCATGTTGTTTGTAATAGCCTGAATCTGTTAACATTCACAATATGCTACAAAATGAAGCAGTGATAGGAGAATGGTAGGGGTTTGTATTTTTTTCTGGGAATGAGGATTACAGTTTATGGAAACGTAGGGGAAAAAAAAAGGAGAGAGCTTCTTTCAGGATGACAGAGTGATCTGGGGCAAAAAAACCCTGTTGAATTAGTTTGATTTAATGTTCTCATCATATAGAGGATTCCTGGAACACTAACACTTTCAACTGCCATAAGAAAGGAGAACTCTCTCATAAAGAATTGGTATCATCTTTTCCCTGAAAAGCCCTTCAGTCTCCACTGATCCTTAAGCTTTCCTCCCTTTTTCCCTTCCCACAGCTCACCTTTCCATTGGCAGGTAATATATGAAGAAAAAATGCCATATCCTAACTGAAGTGATAACAGAAAGTCAAAAAAAAAAAAAAAAAAAAAGACTAAACCAGTTACAGACCTAACTCTTCAGCCTACCCTTTCAACTAATCCACTCGTCTAGCACAGAGTCAACAGTCTAATGGGCAGACGGGTCCCATTTTCATGGTCAAAATAAAATGGTGTCAAATAGCTTGAAGTAATTTGAAACAATATTTTATGAAGTTACTAGTGAGAGAGCTTCATACATACGATCGCTAATAAGATAAAACTTCCTGTAAAGGTAAGCAAACCAGCGAGGTAAGGAATAGAAACTGAATCCCAGTGCCAAGCAGAAACAACAAAGCGACTACCACGGGCTGGAGGTTCAACTCCAACCCACAAGTCCCATCCTTATCACGCATGGAAAAAAAAATAGTGGGCAGATGAGATTCCTGTGGATCAAAGCTTAAAATCAAGCAGTTGATCTGACAAGACACCCAGCATCACTTCACTGTCAGAATTGAACTTCAGGAAGAAGTTGACCAGAATCAGCTAATTAACCAGATTTCCTATACAAGCTGTGGTCTCTAAGGCAGCAACAGGAAGGCTGGCCCTCAGACACCAGAAAATGTTAAGCAGCAGTTCAAACAGCTTCAAAAGCTGTCCTGTAAGGATGTGGGCAGTGAACTTCTAATTACATGCTCCAGGATCTCCACTGGGCAATGTCTGCTGGAAGACTGACAGCAATTAGACCTACAGTTACCAAATTAGGGCAAAGTTGAAGCTAGAGAAAGCAATGCAAAAAGAAACGCAGCCCATCTAGCAGTTCTAAACAAGCTAGACATGACATTGCTGGAGTGGGGAATATATCTCCTTCTTTCTCTCTTTTCAAGTCTGGAACCAGGACCATGCCTTTTGCTTTATATATCTTACCCTCTTTCAACTTAAAAGCAGTAAAGAAGGAGTTAGTAGGGAACAACAGAAAACAACAGCCTTCTCCTGCTGATAGTTAATTCTGCAACTCCATCAGAAGTCTGTGCTACCCTTCAGAAGCTCCAGGATTCAAGCCCTGTTATTAAATAAGATGGAAGGTCAGTTACAGTGGAAAGTCAAGAGGGGAGAAAGTTAGAAAATTGCTTTCACATGAAAGAAGCACACCTAAGTTAAAAGCAGAGTACTCAGTTTGTAACCAAAGCTGAAAAATGTCAATTTTCTTTTGGTTAAAAAGGCTGCCTTTATGATTTAGTCCTCAATGATATAATCATGGTTTTGGAGTCCTGCCTCAATGTAGTTCACAGCCAAGTCATGTTACAGATAACCTCACAAAAATGTAACAGTGTCTAACCTTAGCTAAACACTTAAATGCAGTATCAGTAACATTCCTTGAATATGTTATGATTTTGTTTTTCCTGAATGCACCATACAAATATTATTTCCCTAAGTCTCTTTTCTAATAGAAATAATTTGTAAATAATTTCCTGCTCATGCCAAATGCTTCATACTTTATATACGTATATCTTTCTGACAGCTCCTTGTATCATTCCTGTTTTCTCTGACCACTGTTTCCTAAATTCTTCTCATCTACTGACTTCACAACAAAAACTACAAGAAAGAAATCATGTTTTTCTGACATTTTTCATTTTAATCCCTCATCCTAGATCCCCAAAATGCCTTCTAATGTTTACTTTTAAAGTAATTTTGTAACTGAAAGCGTATCTAAAACTGGAATATCATAAGATACTGAGACTTTGGTGTATACTTAATATTCATCAATAAATCTTAGAGGAAAACTTAATGAGATGATTTGGCAACTCTTTGGAAACTGAACCTAAAACTCCAGTTTCTAAATTATTATTAATCAGGTATCCATTAAAAGGATGTTTCTGAACATTTTATTATTTCAAGAATGAAAGAGCAAAAGACTTCAAACTGGTAAGACTTTAAACTGTCCTCAGAACAGATCGTGGAGATGTTTTTTTACATGAGTGAACTATTTTTAACCCTGAATATAAACTAAAAGTTGAGATATTAAAAGAAGATGCAGCTAACTGAATTTCATTGACTTAACATATCCAAGTGAAGAACCAATGAAAAAAAACCCGCAGCAGTAATAACAGTGATTTTCAGCCACCTTGGTGATTACACAAGTGTGCAATCTTTAAGGGAAAGAGAAAGAAGAATGTAATTTTTTATCATTTCCAACACAATATTTAATGAAAAGAGGGGAAACACATCTTGTTTCTATGACAATGAAAAAAAGAGGGGTTTAAAGCTTTTTGTCCGTTGCTTTGGAGTTGTTTTTGTTTGTTTGTTTGTTTTGTGGTGGTTTGGGTTTTTTTCACGTTCTCAGTTCTCCCTTACTTACCACGGATGCAACTGCAGAGATCTGCACTCTAAAGAACACCCTTATCAATGTGATCTCAGATAACCACATTTTATTTTTTCAACATCTCATGGGTTTGTGATGATCCTGACACGCACAGCTCTTTATAAGTACTGTGAATTCAAATGTGAAGAGTTTCATTTTATCTGTTAGCTATACCAGTTTTCTAATGCATCCTATTCCTTACCTTCCAAGGCTATGGAAAGCATTTAAATAAGGGTCTCTGCACCCACACAGTGGAGGCTGCAAAGACCTCACAGGCAGAGCAGGAACAAACAAGTCTTTCTTTCTAGAAGAGGGGGATTCGAGGGAGGAGGGGCAGACAAGTTAAAAAACACAGGCAATTTAAGACAATAAAAAAGATCTTGTAGTCCTATAATATGGTTTAGCTTCACAATCTGCAGGATATAGTCAACTGTAATTTCTGCAATATGCTTTCAAGAACAGAAAATGACTGGTCTTCAAATGCTACATATGAAATGTTCTACTGTCCAAACTCAATAGCAAAAATGCCTCTTCTGTACTGCAGGAGATAATACCTGACAGTTATTGAAAACAAATTTATACTACTGTCTAAAGGGTAAATGAGGAAAAAAAAAAAACAAAAACAAACAAACCCCAAAAAACCAAAACCAAGAGGAAGAAACTATTACCAAGCACTGGTGCTAGAGAGAAAAGGCGAACAGCTTGTTAACAACTGAAACATAAAAGGCTAATTCTCTCCCAAGATTCTACGTCAATCGAAAATCACAAGTCCCAGGGCTTGCAGTAACACTTCTTTTTCCCTATGGAGAATCCCATGCAGAGGCTGCACCCTTAATGATTAATAGGCACAGTTGAATGTTTGATTTTTTTCTTTCATTATAATTCCACCCTTCAAAGCTAAACGTAATTTTAATCTGCAAAATTAAAGACATTATTTAGTTGAACAAGCAACAACAAAAAAGCTCAGAATTTGAGCATACTATAACTGACTGTCCTTAGTAATAAGAATCAATGTTTTTACTGGGGGAACTAACAAAGAGAACTTGCCCAATTCAGCTTCATTTAGAAACCAGATATAATTTTTGTCATTGTGCATAATTTTTGGCTATTGTCAGGTTTTTACATGGTGCTAGTCTGCAACTACAACAAAGGCAAAAAGTCCTCTTTGATTACATTTAAAAGATCTGTGAAGAAAAAAAAGTTACCAGCAGGATTTGAAAGAGTGAGCCTCAGAAGTAATAAAAACATGTTCCAAGTGATGCTTTAAGATAGGCTTGGGACAACAATTTGTTATTTAATCAAGATATAAGTAACGTTTCTGGATTGCATTTTTTATAATGCATTGTATATTACTTTAAGGAAATCCCAGCTGCAGTTTCATAATGCTGCTGTTATAAACCAATTTAAAAATTAGCACAATAAAATATTCCATTGCCTTCAGTCTCTGATTAATCTTAGAATCCTGGAGCTTAGACTATAGGGGAAACCTGAAACAGACTCTGGGCTCAATGCATGTCCAAACTACAGACTGGTTACTCTACATTGACTGATCACTTGCACTCAAATGAAATCAGTATTTTTCTTTTTGTTCTACTACCACTATTGCACCAGCTGGTTAAAACAATTTAAATTAATTTAAGTTACTTTTTCTTTGATAAAGCTGTTATTGTTTTTAAAATTCTTTCTGTATTCTAAAATGCCGAGGTGCAATGGCTGGATTGACTGATCACCACTAAGACTCTATAGCATCTGCACACAGACTATTAACACACTGGAAACTAAACTGGAGTAAAATGCTGTATCAGGTTTTTTCCGTAGTAGTAATACTTATAAAGGACTTTCACTCAATGTATGCCAGCCAGAAAAGCAAATATAAATAAGATTCTGCAGTAAAGTAAGTAGCTGTTAGGAACTTCTGCTCAGTGCACACACACAGAACATTTTCCACCCTTTTTAAAAATAAATCAATTTTAATTTTGAAAGTCAATAGGATTTTTAAAATATTTTACTTTATTTTTAAATCTTTATACAGAATGCAATAGACACCATAAGTATTAGTACTCCTGGAGAACTATGGAAGACACTGAATTGGACAGATTATGGAAAGAAAACGTGATGTAATATCATCGCAGTTTAAATTATATGTAAGAAATGGAGAAGTGCAGGAATCTGAGCTCACCAAGAGCCCATGTCTGTCCACTGTGTATCTGGAAAAATATACTTAATGAAAGCTAGTCTATATTTTAGACCAGTTTAATCAGCAAAGAGTCTACAGAAGGATATTAGGTGCAAATAGTTTTACTGGTTAATCACCACAGAGTCTACAGAAGGGTATTAGCTGCAAATAGTTTTACTGGTTAATCACCACATAATACTTACTGGGTTAAAGAGGCCAAAAACCTTTCTTTTAATGAAGGTTTCTTTCAATTTATTTTAAGGGAACAAGCCCTGTGTATATGCACATGAGCATCTATATCTTTTTTTAATCTCTGTCATAAACCCATTAGAAGTGAAAACTACTGTAAAAAAATCAACAGTATACTGTCAAGAAACATTTCTATATATAAGAAACTGCAATCGTGTTTCAACACGATTGAATTCAAAAAGGAAAAAAGCTGATGCTTCTTTGAATTTAAGATCATATATGATTAGACACAGAGATATATAATTATTGGAGATATGTATATTTAGATTACATATAATAAATTATGTGTTCAAAAGGATCCACCTTCAACTTCTAACACAGTATGCTCATTAACAGAGAAGTGCAAACTGTAGTATTAGAAGGATGTGGTAGAAAAAATGTGCCTATTAGGAGTGCAGTTTCCTTTTACTATCACAGCTGCTTAGCACAACACTGGGAGCATGCATTATTTTTACTGGCACACAGACATCATTAGCAATAAACCTCCTTTCTTAAACAGGGCAAAATTACTCTGAAAACAAAACAAAACCCAAAACAGGTATAAACTTACATAAACCTACTACCTTCATAAATCCTTAATAAAACTGTGTTTTTCACCCTCTTTATTAGTACAGAAATATTCTACATAAAGTAGATAACTGCATGCTGACGTAATACTTGTGGACAGATTTAATAATTTCTTCAGTGAACTCTGTTCAGTAAAGAGATATAAATACACCCTGCTTTCAAACAAACTAAGATTTCACTTTCTGATATGATGGTGCACAACAAATAAGTATTTATACCATCATTACCATAAGAGCAGCATCTGCCTATTACCAGTGAAATTTCATCTATCTCTGCAGATTTGCAACGGGCTCATTTTCACAGAAAGTTCACTGAAAATGGATGCTGCTTCATCTGTACATACTCTCTGATACACAAACCAAAATAAATAAGGCATTTCCCCATCCTAAATAATCTCCCGAAACTGTTCTTCTGGAAAAACAGAGATAGGGAAATGAAAAATCTAATACCACTAGACCTTTTACATGAGTCAAATCCTCTTTGTTTTAAGGAGTATATAAACAGGGTATGTCATTGCATTTGCAGATCAAAAACACTTGTGGCTCATACTCCGCTTTTTGTGCAAAAATGGAAGGCAGATCTGGAACTTAAAGTCTGAAATGCTACTATGACCAGACACAAGGTTTGGTTGGGTTTTTTTTTGACCAGACAAAGGCCAAAACCAGTTTTCCAGTCTAGGGTTCCTGTCCTATCTTGTCCACAAATCTGCATCTGGAAAGGCTCCTACAAACCAATTTGAAGGAACATACATTAAACAAAGAGCTAGACAGGAAAGGGATAAGAAAGCAACACTATGGAATACTTCCTTCTAATTTTGATACTTAAAAAGTAGCAGATGCTCTGCAGCTTAAGCTTTTAAGTGAATTACAAGCTTATTGTGTGTTTGCTTGCTTTTTTTTAAAAATAGAAATGATGAATACATGTTTCAATTACATATACACTTCATTGAAACAAAGCCCTTCTCATTGTTTCAAAGGTGTAATGTTTTTACATTACACAAAAAAGGAAGCGGAAAATCCTGATGTGCGTTCTCTATGCTCCTACTGTCATCATCAGTTTTATTCCATTTCCTACTTGTGCAGTTCAAGCACCTACTGTACATAGAGCCCCTATGGCACTTTCCATAATAATATTAAACACTGACTTGCCATACCTTCCCCCTCATCCAAAATTCATGCAGAACTTCAAAGAACATTAACATAATCTCTAAGTGGGAGTGAGAGAGTGAGTCGTGGCAATGATTTCAACCTGAGGTCACATCTTTTGCTGCATATCCCATACTACACCTCCCAAGAATTGAAAGAACAGGAGGAGGAAGACTGGGTGTGTGTAACACTGGTATGATCACTACTTACAGACCTTTAAAACTGAAGTCTGAAATAAAATAACAAGGAAACTGAAATAGTATCTTGCTTTATTCCACTCCTTGCAGACACTTGTCTGACTACTCTAATGGAGTACTTACTGTTTCTAAACCAGACTTAACCCAACAGACACCAAAACGAATGACCAGTTTCCAGAATTTTCCCACTTCAAGTTTGCTGTTCCATCTTTGAATTTAACAAATTAAGTATCCTCAAAAGGCAAATTATTTTAAGTTGGATTTTAAAGCCAAGACCTATCATCTGCTAACTTAAATAACAGTTAAAATCCCTTCAAAGGCATTTGACACAGAAGTCAATTCTTGGAAACTTGTAGCAATAAAGTTGAACGATTCAAACTCCAACTTGTACTAGGAAATTTAATTTTATAGAAAAAGCAGATGTTCTACTTCACCAACTCCAGACACTCAGAATGCCTAGCTGACCTGCTTCCTATCCAGATGTTCTTCCATTATCAAGAAAATGCATTAAGTTTATCTGGAAGGCTTAAAAATCCAGTAGGATCTGTGAATAATGACCAATGAACAACAGCAGAAATGACAAAACAGTCCAAAACATGAGTTCCACCTAATAGTCCAATTACCTTAATGAAAAAAAACCCACCTTACACATTCAAGAAAAAAAGGTAATCTGAAGCCCCTTACTATGAGGTCTCTAAAGGCACTGAGGACAGCATGTTTGTACCAGATGCTAGACAAGGATCCTGCCGACACAGGCCTAAGGACCACCCCCCTCCATTCCCATTTGTTTGATCCCATGTCACCTTGTACGACTGCCTGTGCTTGGCATAAGAAGACCCTCAGTTCTCTCCTAGATTTTAAAGTTCATCAATTCTTCTAACACAAAATTGCTTTGAAGTCATATTCATACAGTTGGAGGACAAATGTCTGAGCCACAAGACTTCACTGCCATTTGTGGTGTAGCTGAAGACCTCAATCCCATTTCAAAGATGTTAGACATGAGTCTTGAAAAAAAGTTCTTATCTTCAGCTCAGGTTTTAGACCTAGCCTACTCCACAGCTGGGTATTCTGACAGGGACTCTTATCTGATACATTATTTCTAAAAGCCTGCTCCAAGAAAGTATCCATATTAACTAAATTCTTTTATTTTCTGTTTAAAAGCACGAATGCAATACCAAAATTCGCCTTATCAAGTCAGTCACTCCATCTAAAATAATTTTTTCAAACTGATCCTCCTTCCTCTCTCTTTTTGAGCCACAATAATGGAAAATTCTGAGCTCTATCTGAAAAAGAGGTATATGCACACTTACTAGAGAAAATACAGATGAATGCATAGTTTCCATCTGATGAGGAACATACAGAGATCTAAAGGCTGTCTCCCTGGAAGCTCGGAGTTCAGAAGCAATGAGCAAAGACTCTTCATACCTTCTGGTTTTGAATACTGGAACAGAAGAGTATGTTTGCACACACATAGCTTTGTTTTCTTCAGTGGTTCTTAAGATTGGTGAAAGTGTCAGTATCAAGAAAGAAATGAATTTCTCCTTCATTTTCAATCAACATTAGTATCACTGTAACAACCAAAAGCTTCAACATGACAAAGATGAATTCACCCTGCTTCTGAAAGTGTTGTTAGTCAAAAAAATAGCAAAAACCAAGCCCTTACATTACAACACAGTGATAGAAAAGGGGGCAAAAAACCCAACGGGAGTTTCAACCTATATTAAGCACAGAAAGGTAAACTTCTGAGTCATTCACATGCTATTTAGGGTCACAGCACATATTTGTCAAGGATCTTCACATGATAAATAAATACAAGCCCCAGAAAGTTAACTCTGTCAAAGAGATTTTTTTGCTTCATGACTGGAGTGACTTAAGGAGGTCACAAGTGAGAAAGCAACAGGCATAAGATTTTGTATTTTCTCGGCTCAAACGATAAAAACACAAACCACAACACAATGTGTACAACTTAAGTTTTCAAGGAAAACTCCTTCAAGCTCAACAGCAGCTAGCAGCTTGTCTCTATTTGCCGTCACTCTAGATCAGAAGAGCCCACATGCTTTTTTTTCTCCTTTCCTGCCCCTTTCAGTTACACTTGAGCTCTTTGACTGAAAAGGTCTGGAACAGATTAAAAGTCCGACCACAAAATAAAGAGCCTTGGCATGTACTCAAGCCTGTCTGGGATACACATACGCAGTGGGCCCAAAAAGGGAAGCTATGCAGCAAGAAACCCTTAATCAGTCTTTTGGACATTTCTAACTTCTTTCAGTTTAACTGCACGGCCTTACCATTTAATGGAGCTTCAGTATGCACAAGACAAGTAGCTTTTGCCCTTACAGTTAGACTACTCTATTTACAGGAGTACAAAACAGTTCTGAAAAGCAAGATTCATCTCACTCATGACTTCTGCCAGTCAAGGCCTTTTACACACTCCTTTTTAATTCCAGCTCATCACTGGAAACTATAAAGTAATACATGTAAAGAAAAATAGATACTCTGCAAGATTACCTGAGTAAATATAATTGACTGCAAAAGGCAACACTGATTTTCAAAATGACTGCTTCCTTTCCAGCCTTATTCACATATTAAGTAATTATGAAGTTGCAAATTACCCACACACTGCTCTTGCAACACGCAAACAGGCCTGTAGCTCGGGCTGGTGTTAAAGCCAGTATGGACATCTGCCAAAGCTGACGCCCCACCTTTGGGCTCAAGTTGCACAGTGGTTCAACCTGTCTACAAACTGGTGAGCAGTTTATAAACAAAGTGTGACAATCTGGTGCTCTCCATAAGAGCAAATGGATGTTTTAAGTACACACTCAAGCCTACAAACAAAAAAATGCAGGAATTTCTAACAGCCAAAACAGAACAGTGACTGTTGAGTTTTGTAGCTCTGTATTTATATGGCATTCATGGAGTTAATGCCTCTCCCAAAAGGGGCCCACAGTTGTTGTTAGGTCAACCCCTGTAAAGCTTCAAAGGTTTTGTATCCCCTCAGCCTGACCTACTCAGTGATCTGCACACTGTTTTCATTTGGCTGCACTGAGTCCAAAAGTAAAGCCTGAAAACCACAATGATATCTTTTTTTTTTCTTCTTTTTTTTTTTTTTATTTTTTTTTACCCCTACTGTTTTTCCATGTCTCTGGAAAAATAACTCAAATTCAAAGGAGTTGAAAATAGTAAGTTATTGGGAAAACAAATCAGGGGAAAATTAATACAGCTAATAAGGCTTACACATACAGGTCATGGCTTTATACAAAAACAGAAATTGTAATGCCACTAAATACATCACTTGGACAATCTAAGAAACAAGTTTATAGTCTTCATATTATATACAATTGCTTTTCGTAGTCATCAGTGACAATATTTTACTGAAAGTTTGCAGTTCTGCTGTTCATAGAGATCAAAAACATTACTGAAAAAATTACATTTAAGTTCTGTTTCTTTAAATTTCTACATCTAGACTTTGTCATCCTTCACTTAATTTACTATTTCTATTTCCAATATTACATAGTCTTTAGCCCACAAAAAGATTACTAAAGTAGAAACAACAAAACTAATTGAATTTCTCACCATACTGTTTAAAACAGAAGGTTTTGTTATGATCATCACTGTGACAAGCTGGAATTATAAGCTGGTATATATTTCAAGTGAATTTAAACAACAAATAAATTATTATTTGACAATGCCCTCTTAAGATAGCACAAAGGAAAGCAAATATTTGGGAATTAAAAGGTTCTTCTGTGGTAAAGTTTTGCAATTTTAAGGGGAAGAGTGAGCTTGGCTGAACCTGTCTCTAAATGAGTAATTTCTGAATGTCACCACTTTTGGGAACTGTATGGATCACATGGCAAAATACCAACCCGTAGCATTAGAAACTTGGGTAACATACAGTCCTGAAGATATATACTTATAGTTTTTATCTTAAAAAAAAATATTATTATTTACATAAGGTCTCCATAACTCAAATTATAATACATTTTAATTGTTCTATGAAGTTTTGAAAATATGCCTGCAAAACTAAAGCTGAGCAAACTGAAGCAAATCAGTAATTCTGAATCGAGATGAACTTTTACCAAAGCGTGGGTCAAGCCTTGGGTCTAGCCAAGATGTGGTCTTGTTCTTATGGTTTATGTAGTAAATTTCTCCGTCCTGGGTCATAGCTTGTTCCCATCCATCGGGGAGTGGGCCTGCAATATAGAAGGAAGGAGTTGATGGCGGGCTCTTGTTTGCTCCAGCTGAAATTGATCTAAAAAAAATTTCAACATTTTACATTTATAACAGTACATGAAACAGAAGAGTTTCAAGCTCATGGCTAACATTTCTGGGATAAGGGCAAAGAAGTGCTGGGTGGGAAATCAAGGAACAGAAAACACTTCTATCATTTTGATTTAGGATGTGGAGTTTAATTTTAAAACTTGTTTGCATTCTTTCATACGCTTTTGACACTTCCTTTTGGTATAGTATAAAACCAGCAATAAGTCAAGCCTGCCAGAATGAAACCAGCATGAGCACCAGGAGAAAGAAGCATAAACATATTCTGCTACTCATAGGAAAGTTCATCTAGTGATTAAGGCACAGCATCAGCAGAAGATAACACTGAGGAGATTCTGAAATATTCCTCTTTCACAAACGATTTAAAAAAAAAAGTAATAAAACTCATGTCCCCTTTACCTCATAACTTTCTGTGAAAACATGAAAGGCTTAAGTAGGCAAAAATGCAAACCTGAAGAACAAGGCAGGCAAACAAGCAATGACAAAGCAAAGGTAAGAAAACACCACGAGCAGCCAGAGACACAGTGCTATGAACAGCAGTGCTACACACCTCTATGAGCAAAAGGGCACACACAGGGAAAACTGCTTTTAGAAAATGACGAAAGAGAGGTAAGTGATGGTTTTGTGGAGTTCACAGCTGATGTCTGAACACAGAGCCTGAGGAGTGCTCCTCTTATGTTCTAATCAGCAGCTTTCAAGAAACCACCTTTCATTCCTACACAGTTCTTAAACCACTCATTCCCATCTCTTTATGTACATTCATCTGTATTTTGCTTACACTGAAAACTATTCTTAAAGCTACATTCATCTCATCTTATCTGGCAGGTGCTTTAAAAATATGTGGTTTTGAATTCTTGTTCTCACAGAGACACAACTTTAAAAATAGCTAAATCAGATACAGGAATATCTTCCCTGTATTTTAGATTTAAGTGCAATCCTAAAATTATATAACAAAAGATCCACTACAATGTTAAGAATAGAAAAGTCATTAGAACAAAACCTGCTGCAGCAGCAAACCATCCTATTAGAAACTCTCCTTCCACTCTTCCTCAGTATAATACAGTAATACACTACCAAAAGCCATCTGCCTGTTAGACTTTGATTAACAGACTATTCTGTATAATACAAGATACACTAAGTATGCACAAACATCATAATTTCACACATGAGATTCAGATATACACACAAAAATATATCTATCTGTTAGATACCTACTATATCCACCTTCAAACTATATTAGCTCTTGACTGTCATTTTGTCCTGAAGTCGTGCTCCTGATGAAAAATTCAGTCTAAAGATGGGAAGGGGTTGGGGAGCAGGAGAGATTTGTTTGCCTAATCTCAAAAGACGTTCTTGGAGAAATATCAAAAAGCGCAAAACAAAAATTTGATTGCATTCCAGTAATATCTCCAGGCATAACCAGGACAAGAGTTTCTTGTGGTCTTTGAAGATCCCTTGCAAACTGCATTTCTAATTTAAACTTCCATTTTGGCTAAGAAAACAATGCCCTTCTCTAGCAACTTCACTAGTCCACCATTAGAGCTACAGGCTTTCAAGTGAGGAAAACAGTGAAAATTGGACGTTTCCTTGCCATCCCTAATGTTCCTAAACTTTAAATGTTGCATACAAGAAACAAGAACCGCAGCTTTTATTAGAAGCTAGTGAACAGAACAGGCAAGAAAGAATGAAAATACTGCAAATCATTCTTAAATCCTAACATATTCACTGTACAAAAGGACTTTGATGCAGAATTGAAAGCTCCAGTGCAAAGAACCCTGTATTTTGTTATACCCAAAGACCAGCCAGATAATCAGCGAGATGCTATTTTATAAAACTGGGGCACAGGAGCACAGTGACATGGCCCCCATCATCCAAGTGTAGAAGCTAACGAAGAACCAAAACCACTCCTTGACTGCTAAGCCAACACACTAGCCATGCGGCAGACCTTCTCACTACCATTCTCCTCAGAGTCCATCTAAGCCACGCATCCTTTGGAGAAGCTCAGCAAGAAATTCTCTTTTGAACTGCAAAGCCAAAAAACCCTCCATCTGGCTCCAGGTAAAACAAAACCAGCCTTGGGGTGTCAGTCCTGCTGAACACTGAAGTCAGTACTGGTGCACCATGTCCCTTTATGACAAATAAGAACAAAATGCCTTTGAAGCAGGTTGCCAGGAGCTGATCAGTCCACCTACCTGGGAACAATACTACTTATGAGATTCAGTGATCTGATGAGTACCAGCTTACTAGAGACAAACCTGGGCAAGGCTCTTCTACCAAATAAAATGCACAGCTGTGGAACAGGACAGGAAAGGTCCATCTGCTCAACTGGCTGTCACAGCAGCAAACCTTCCTTGCTAAGTGCCATCAATGACTGCAGAAACAGAACTTTTTCACTATAGAAACTTCTGGCATTAATAATATTGCTTTTTTCCTTGGACAACAAACTGCTCTTATATTTTTGCTGTTATCCTTACATATTGAAACGGTTGTTCAAAAATTGATTAGTACTGCTTTCTGTAATTCCTGTTTGGTTTTGTGAGTAACTGTGAAACTAGAAGAGAAGTTTTCTAACTGGTTGTCTGACAAACTCTGTATTAGAGGCAAGTACCAGAGGAATAGCAGGCACATTCATCCAGAGCATCTAGGAAAATTCCTTCGCAATTACACGTCACTTTTCACCCAAAAGGCTCAATAGGAACAGAATTTCCAGCACTAGCTTTTGTGACCTCAATTATCTAAGCCCTATATTGTTGCTCTTCAGACCTTCTCACTAAATTCCCACAGTTACTGTAGCCCATGTGGTACAGAAACACGTGGGTCTAACCAAAAGTTCATTTAGTTCAGACATCTAGCCTGGTGTGATGGACAGATCTTGTTGATGTAAACAGCTATTTAGTGAGTGTCATACTCTATAAACTTTTAAATAAAGCACTGAATTCACAAATAGACCTAATAGCTAAAGAGGCTATGAATAGTCCCTTGGCCTCCAAGTATGCTCGGCACTGGAACAGGCTCCCCAGGGAAGTAGTCAAAGCACAAAGTACCAGAGTTCAAGAAGCATTTGCCCAGCGCTCTTGGGCATATGGTGTGATCCTTGGGACATTCCTGTGCAGGGCCAGGAGTTGGACTTCGATGATCCTTGTGGGTCCCTTCTAAACTCAGGACATTCTATGATTCTATCTCAAGTTATTCCTTGAACCAGATTCTGTCTGCTTACTAGGTACCAAACTGTCTCTCGAGTACTTTTCCAGTCTGCCCTCAAACTTTTGCAAACATGTAGCACCAAGAATATGTCAAAGCACATAAATTTATAATTCTGTGAGATTACTTGCACAGAGAGAGACAACCCTTCTAGGCAACGCACCCTGCACTATGGTACTCTTAAGGACAAAGTTACAAAAAAAATAAATTCTAATTTCCAAATGTAAGCCATCTGTACAAAACTACTGATAAGGCATATCTCTGTAACTAAATATTCATATAATGGTGTAACTTAATATAAATAACATGTAATTTTAAAAGCCTGTGTCCATGTCTCTTTGGTGCATGTCTACACATTTTGTGAGATTTTTTTTACCTTCTCATATGCCATGAAACACGGAATGCAAAGCAGAGTTTGCTGCTGTCAGAGAACAACAGGAAGAGTAACAAAAGAAAAAATGTAGTAGAGATTCAAGCTATACTCGGATACACAGGGAGTCTTGCAAGTCCCTACAGTTTCTTAGATGTAATTGTAAAATAAATGTAAATAAAGCCATATTTTATTAAAAAGGTCAATGCATACTAGAGAAGAGCTGTATCTGTATACCAAAACAATATGCACAAACAATCTAGGAACTAGAACACCTATATTCAACAACAGAAATACCTCACCTAATACAAACAGCGATCTCCAAGAACTTTCCTAATCTTTTTCTGTAAAAGCTGAAATTTTTCCCTTCATGCACTGACACTGCGATTCCCAAAGTTTTAAAAATTATAGCAAAGTCTACAAAATTTACCTAGAGTATATCTTTACCATGTCAAATTAGGAAAAATTACAAACGGACACTATTTAAAAAGGGGCGTTTTTTGCAGATGAAGAAAGCAATGAACATTACTGCCATGCAGATACTTAGAAACTTGATTTTTGCAGCAGATCATATATAGCGTTGACTTTACACAAAGCAGAATTTGTAGTAAGACTGGCTTTGCAGAGGAGAAACATA
>JAYRBT010000001.1:40132990-40227172 GCA_036023395.1 Myiotriccus ornatus | reverse complement strand
GCAGCAGATCATATATAGCGTTGACTTTACACAAAGCAGAATTTGTAGTAAGACTGGCTTTGCAGAGGAGAAACATATAATTGAAGTGAGCAAGAACCTAAGAGAAGAGCTAGAACTCTGCTATACCAACTGCAATTCTGTAAGAAACAGCCACTGTTTATTTTCAAATGTATAATTTTACCTCAGTAAGAGATGTATAGGAGATATTCTTCAGAAGAACAATGTACCGTTATTACTACTTTTTTGTTTGTTTGTTTTAAATGAAGACAGAAGAACACAGTTTCTTCTGTAATACCTTTAGGGAAAAAATGGCTAGAAACAACACAAAAAATCAGAACAGTCACAAATGATTTTTATATACATGTGGGATATTTACAAGTAACAGGTTTGTTTCCTTCCCACTATTGATGTAAAGGTACGATCGTATTTCACGGAAGACTAACCAACACATGACATCTAAAAGAGCACTGGGCTGCTTTCTCTGCATACTTATGGCCCAAATTATTTTAGTTAATTAGGTGTAGCAAGATCAGCAAGACTGAGATAAAAAAAAAACACCTCACTTTTCACACTCTTTACTCTTCCTGTAAAGGCAGCATGCTAACTAGCACTCAAAAAATAATTCATTCACAAAATCATGCCAGGAACAGATAAAGCTGCTTCAGATGTCTATTAACTTCCTCAAACAAACATTATGTGCAGAAAGATACCTGGGTTCTAATCCAGTCTTAGGTGTGTGAAGAGATGGAATTTCCTAAGACAACTGAAAAATTTCACCCTCATGCTAAACAACATCTTTCCCATTTTTATATTTTAAACAACCTTTTGACTTGCCCTTACCCTTACCACACCTTCTAGTTATGCTTTCTTCCCATTTTCTCTGAGTTCTACTTTCCCTGTTTATCCAAAAAGATAACAGGTTTATCTCCAATATGCACACAGCAGCTTTCATGTCTCCTCTCTCTGCCTCTTCTGTTTGTTTTCCTGTTCTTAATTCTAGCTAATGACAAGAATTCTAATTCTGGCTAAACAGTTAAAGCTCCTGAAGACTTTCGAGACAGCTCACAAAAATCTCTCGTGTTTTATCACAGCAACTTTACTCACAAGCTCCTATGGCCATACACTAAAACTTGGACAGTAACTTTGATTAAGGGTTACAATTAATGAGCACTATACAAGGTCTATACAGAAAGCAAAACATTCTCCCTTGTGGCATTGCAGACATATTTTTGCAAGCCAGTGACCTCCAGCTGTCACAATACTTACACTTGTTTTTTCCCAATATCTTTCATGAAAGGCTCTCATAGCACTAGGGCATGTTTCATTGCCAGCAATATTTCATAACAGGAAACTTCTGTCTTAAAGGTCTCAACTTTATTTCCCAGTTCTTCAGGATGAATATCCAAATTAGAACATTAGCTAGTCTTATTGCCATGATGTTGGCACTAAGATTTAAGTTCCACTATGCTGAAGTGGTACAAGAGTTACTTGATTTTTCCCTTTCTCTCAAAGATTTTTTAAGAGGCCACCATGGAAGCACAAGCTACCTTGAACTCAGTAGTCAAAACAAAAAAAAATAGATATGAGACTTTAGGAAAAATAATTATACAGTCATAATTTAAAGTAAGTACATAAACATTTGCCAAATCAGGTATCAGAAAAAGAATCATACCCAATAAATGCAGGTTCATCATTATTTAATTCAAAGAAGACTTCTGTTAAAAGCAAATAAGTTAAGGGTAAGCAGGTGTATCCAAAGAGCCAGTTCCAAGTCATAGTACCTCAACTGATTTAAGCTTATAAAAACCCTAACACCATGTAAACATGTTAACTCTGTATACAGAGAAGTTCTGAGCTCTTCATGCACTTTATGAAGTTCAGAGCACCGGGGGAAAAAAACTTTACATGATTTTCAGCTGATATTCAACACAGTATCATCTGTGAAATTAAAAATAAATGTTCAATAAACTCATATTTAAATAAGTGCTTTCTCAAATCACAACAACCCACTTAAACATCTGAACTGTTTTTTATTGCATGAGCAACAATATCTATGTGGCACCACTCACTCACATCAGGCAATTACATTTTTAAATATAATCCCTGAGTGCTGATTGCTAGGTTCTCTTCTAGTTTGTTACCTTGTTAAAATTAAAGGTAATTTTTTTGCTAAGGACTCTTCATTTCTATCTAAGTAGATAAAATTAATCCTATTTTACTATCAGTATTTTTCCTGTTAATTCTTGGTACAACTGAATGTTTGAGGAATTATCTGAAAATACAGAATTTATATTAATATTGAAACAGCAAGCACCTAGTTTTAGCACAAACAAGATAAGCCAAAAAGCAAGATAGACCAAGGGAATTGTTTCCTTTCTCCTGTTCTATGTTATTCAGAAGTGTCCCTGCAAAAACATCCCATCTCTGTAGCTGCAGGTTTCCTGGGATAAATTTACAGAAAAAATAATCAAGCTATTTTATTTTCATACAAGAGCCTGAGACCTTAATTGCTGTGAATCACAACTTCCTGAACTTGAACAGGACTCATTTGTTTCAGGATAATCCAGCCTCCTGGCCTAGCCAGCAAAAAGTTTGATTAACTTCCCCTCTACTACTCAGTCATGAACAGCACAGTTTGGTCACGCCTGTTAATCTTTCAGTATTGTCTGCAGCACATGAATTGCAGCATGAAACAAAGCTGTCTAAACGGACCACAGAGAGCAGCACCAGAGAACAACCTCTGTGAAGTACAGGAACAGCAAACATACACAAAATACAATCAGACTGCGAGAAAATAAATATAACATGAACCTCAGCAACAAGACAGAAGGTGACAAAGCAAGGGAAAGACCATAGCATTCAAACTAGCATGGCACCAAATTTATCTGCTTGCTCTCTGCATAATAAGGACAAGAGAGCTCTGAAAACATACAGCAGGTTCTGTAGCAAGAACAAGAACACTTTAGTGCTGTCTACTGATGGCCCCCCCACCCCACCTGAAAAACAATTCTATATTCCAGGAAAACACATCAGACTTCCTCAGCTACAGGAATAATCATTATGATACTGGATTTTGGAAAAAATAGAAAAACAAGAGGAAAACCAAAATATCTCTGCTTCTAAACAGGATTTTCTAGGTGTTTGCTTGATCCACTTAGGGAAGACAGGAAAAAATGAGATGTTCACAATAAATGCAGGAAATGTAAACAAATGGCAGTATACCACATCCAGTCAGTGAGTAAGGGGAGGCAGAAGAACAATGCAGAAGCACAAAAGCTTTAATGTAAATTGACATTAATTTAATGGAAATTTTGGTCTTTCTCAATTTAACAGCATTTTTAGTCAGAAGAAACTAGACAAAAATTCTGCTTCCTTAGAAATTTGAACCATTTATTTTAAAAAATAAAAACACAAATCAAAGAACTTCAGCACAAATATTATAAAAACATAAATATTATAAAAAATCCATTACTTTAGGTATCAGCTTCGTGCTTGCATCAGCTGCATCAGGCATCAGCTACATCAGGCATCAACAAATTTAAAGTTTTAAACCAGGATAACTAAAAGAACATTTCTAAAATGTTCTTCTCCAATTACAATAGCTTGTGGTTTCTTTATTTGCATGATTTTTTCATAAATAAAGATTTTGCTTACCTGATGCTGAGTTCATGATGTTCTGCTGCACAGAAGGACTAGTGGGAGCGGTAACATTCATCTGGGAGAGCATGGCCTTCCTAGGATCCTGCCATGTTGTTGTTTGATCAATGTGACTAAGACAAAACAAAGCGAGAGTTAGGACAGTCATGCATTCACAGCAATGACCTGCTCGCACAGAAAGTTTAGCAACAAAAGGTTAAGCCTGCCAACAACAGCCACATTCAAAACCAAACAAGAAGGTTTGAATTCTCTCCAACCATCACTGTATGTCAAATTCTCAAACCCCTACCCTGGCCACCACCACTTTCCCAACCAACAGCTGTAGCAATCAGAGCTGGAGCAATGGTAAAATACAGTTCATCATGAATATTGTAATCTAGACTGTTGTACCGTAACTAGATGTTGTACCCTTGAACTAAACATTCTCTTCCCTCTTCTCATTGATTAGGTATTTTCCATTTTTAAACCTGACTTCACAGACTTTCAAACCAAGCCAGTTATGTCTGGAATCTCAAGCACAGTCCAGTACCTTGGCATGCTGAGTTCATATTCAGTGCTTAGGGAGTGGTAATGAGCCGGCTAGTAAGTAATCACTAGTCTTCCCAAACTTTCTGTGCATAGACCACGTCCTCAGATTATTTGATGGACTTCTCCCCTCACCACTAACAAATGAACAATTTCTCTGTGGTAATTTATGTAACCATTCACACTAAAGCAGTAATGTGAAAGTGATGTGCAGCTGCCTTTCAACTTAATGTGAAAAGATGAGGACAGCGAGACTGTCAAGTAATCCACCCAGCCCTTTGCAGAGCCTAACTTCTCTGTTTTGAAAAAAAAGGTACATTTTGGAAAAAAAGTACATTCAGCGCTGTCATTCATAAAAGTATTCAATTCAATGAAAATACAAATGTGTAGTGAATGATTACTTCACCTTTTGACTATGTGATTAGTGTGTTTTGCTAATGAACAGCAAAATGCAGGGTATTTGTAATAAGCATCAATGCTATCTTTATGACATTAAGCAACATTGAGAAGTACATGTTGACAAAAATACAACTCCCAATACACACTGCGCATCGACAACAAAGTCGGTTATCCATTCATTTAGAACTGGTATCAACCGAAACTAATTTTCAGATATTTTTTATCAATTAGAATCCAATGCATCATTAACTTGGTACCATTCTTTTCTTAGATTATCCTTAAAATTAAGGTTTTCTGGATTACATGGAACACCCATTTTCATTTACTTCAGCAAAACTACAACACTTAAATTCAGAAGAACGTACAATGGGGCAGTAGTCACCAAAACCATTACTGATGTAGAATTACTTATCACATTCTAATCACTGAAGGTACTTTCTGTTATAAGGTAGAACATATCACAAACTGGTTTTTAAAAATATGTTTTAAGATATATATATTTTTTACCCTCTCTAAACATGCACATGAACAATTCCAGGTCAAAGAGTTACAGACACACTATAGTAGGGTCACAATACATCTCATTTAATACAGGTAGGTGCTGTTTTTGTCTGGAGTAGAGTCAGTTTTCTTTGCAGTGGCTACTACTGGGCTATGTTTTAGATGAACCTGACTTCCCTCTGATTGTCACACCAATGATTTAAACTGTTTAGTGGCTGGGGTTAAACCTCAGCAAGGTACTGTAAGCACACTGCATCTCTGGTTGCGTATATTTTCAAATATTCAGCTCCACTGAGAAACATGCCACGTACAGCATGATTTCTATATTTCTTTTTTCAGCCTATTTATTTATAAAACATGGAACAGCATAGTAAAGACTGCCCTACATATACTGGACTATACATAAACCTTCATACTGGAGAACAGTTTTTCACTTTTCTGCTGGTCAATTTTGCAAAGCAATGAAAACAGGTAAAGATAATACAGATGTAAAAACACTGCACAGTAATGCTTCACAGACAGTGTGTTTAAATTACAGTACCAGCATGTGCTACTCCTCCCCTCCATTTCTGATTTGTTATATTTGCTCAACTCAGTTCTGGGAATAGTAGAAACTGGGAAAACACCACTGCACCCATGATAACACATTCATTTATTTCCATTTAACTCCTATAAAAATCCGTGTAACACTATGAAATTATAAAATGCCTATCTAAGGTATATAAGTTATAGCCTTTCTTTTTTTTATGCTATTTGAGTGCAGAGGAAGAAACAAGGAAAAATGATGTTTCCCTGCATTACAGAACCATTTTTTTTGCAATCAACTGCAGGAACACAGTGAAACAACATTCACCAATTTTTCAAAACAGATCTGAATATGGGATAGATTAATGGACTATGGAAGAAGCAATTTTAGAAGTACCTCCAATTTGAGCACAAGGAAAGCATTATCAATTCCTCAAGATTGCTTAAGCATTCCATGCTAAGTACAGTTAATGTTCATATGGAATTGTTAACACAGATAGCTATTTTAGGTAGCAGCAGCTTCCGACTTTTCCCTAGTTGAGTACCACTTGAGAAAAGTCAGCAACTAAACTCCAACCAGTAGTCATTGTTGCACAAAGAGCCACGGAAGAAAAGCCTCAAAATAAGCTGATTATATCAATATTTTACTAACCATATGACTCGTTCAAGAAGGCAAACTCCTTTTTTTTCCCCCTCCCACTCAGCTCTGTGCTTCCTGACCTATCCATTTTCCCCTACACCTTCCCTCAAAACCTTTCTCTTCAACCTCCATCAAATCATAGTCCTTCTACACATCTTACCTGCTCCATATCCTGTGTGAATGCTACATACTAAGAAACCACCCAAAACACATCACAACAGATCAGTTCTTTTCCACAGATTCCACAACATGCTCATCAATCTATGGAATACAAAGTAGGCAAACCCCCATGGATGAAATGTTTAAATAAATCCTAGTACTGCAGGAAGGAATACAGGATTTTATTTTGTTCCTATCTGCAGTACGTGCAACAGACTAACTTTCTATATACACCATGTATTTTTAGCTATCAAGTTAAGTACTAGAACAGGACATTCTCCACAAGTAAAAGATCTTTCCCTCTATTTTGAATAGCAGCACAGACAATGTCTAAATGGACATAACTGAGATCAACATTACATTATTCTTCCCTGCACTAAGTGGCTTTTTTTTTTATAGTAGCTGTATTACAAGACAACTGCCCCAATCCTTACATTCAAGATATTCTATTTTATATGATCTGAGCCATACCTCAAAAAAGAACTACTGTCAACACAAAAAAAACCCCAAACCAGACAAAAAAAAAATTAGCAAATTATATCAAATCAATGAAACCTATAAATCAGCCATTCTATTTAGTATGTATTATCAAATTAAAACTTAAAATCTACCTATTCATGAATGAGAATCACAGCTCTACACTGTGTGAACAGATACAAATGAGTAAACACTTGGAATAAAATCAACATCTCTAGGATAATCAAGGAATGTAAGACATTTTACATCATAAATAAATTCTCACATCCAATATCTAGCTACCTGGCACTATTTATTATTGCTCATTTATGTCTCGGTGAAGCAAATCCTTATCAAACTGGACAAATATACTAAGCAAATCAATCAGGCTGTACCATATATGTAGGTCTATGGTAACAGGCCTTCGAAAAAGCTAAAATGCCCACCACATGCTAAACATTTGTTAGCAAACTTACATCAATTCTAGTACCAAGAAGAGTGACTATTCCAAGTCACATCACCCACCACCCTCCACAAAAAGCACTTTCAAAGTGCTGTGCATCAAGAAGAGAACAAGCTGCATCTCTTCACCCATCGCCAAGTTCTACAGTCAAATACAAATTATTTGCATTTTGAGAACAACAACTTTAAAGAAAAGAAAAATGTTCTAATCTTACATACACAAAGAGCATTTCTGCAGCTACTAAGAATCGGAATTTCTGACTGAAAGAAACCTTTATTGGCATTAAACACTCACATCCTGAAGATTTGTCAGATTCAAATTCTAATGTAATTTTACAGTTCACGGTTCATGTTTATTGGGGGGTTCTTGGAGGGAAACGGGTACTGGGGATTTTGATTTGGGTGTTGGCTGGTTGGTTGGGGATTTTTTAAAGTACAGTGGAAAAGAAGCAGGAGACCCAGATATTAAAAAAAAAAATTACTTTCAATTGAAAATAACCTTTAGATCCTAATAGGCTAATAAAACAATACCACCCCTAAAACCAAACAACTGATCTGCCTTTGCACAAAGTGTAATACACCTTCACATTTGTTCTCCAGTGGTTGCACTGAAAGGACATGAACTGTTTTACTGAAAGCCATGTCAAAAATTAACTAACACACAAAAGACACTCAAGAAATTACTTAAGCATTTCAAGAAAGGCATATCTAAGAGGCCTTCAGTTTTGATGTTCCGTAGTACTTATTGCAACTACAGTGCCCCCATTGGTAGGTATACTTTTCAAGCTATGCAGAGAACTTCATTTGTGTAACAGAATTCCAAGTCATTACGAAACAAAAAATGTTTCTTTCTCCCCCTTTTTCACCTTTATTAGCATAAAGTCACCTTATATACAGTGTACATCTGCTACATCATTTGTAATGAGAATCTCACAAAAAATAGGATCTTCTCAGAACAGATACTAACACAAGCAGTCAGAATTGCAGGACTATTTTACTGAAGAGCGTAATAGAAATGTAACGTTAAGAAGAAAAGCAAAAGACAATGAAAAGATATTTTAATCCTCAGTACCAGATGAACATACTGTATGAAATTTCTGCAACAGCACTGAAGAGGTCTGATCTACACATAAAAGAATAAACACAGGGCACAGTAAATAATCCATTGCTTCTCAGTATGTTTGGACACGACTCTTCATAACAGGACATTTCAAAAAATTAGTCTCAAACATTAAGAAAGACAAGTTGTTCTTCAATATTAAAGCATCACCATAAAAAACTATGCAAGCATCTCTCCATAAGGTAATGTTTGTGTTTTACAATGTAGACAAGAGTTGTATTTTCTGTCTATGAGAAAATTATTTTCAGTCTCCAGTGAACTTAAGATGACTAACTTGGATCTTGGTTTTCAGACTTTTGGGACTGATTTAAGAATTCACTGGAAATTGTATTTTAAGAAAAGGAAAACACAGTCACACCACTGACCACATCATCACAGACCTTCCAAAGCTGTTGACGTGGCATTGTGTACTTTTTGTTCTGGGGATAGATAGGAAAGTCTCTGTGTACCGTAAGTGAGTGCACCAATGAGGTTAAACCTAATTATGTTCTAATTTTGGTGTGAAATTTAAACTTTTCATTAAATCCCAAACGTCAACTGCTCCATTGACAAGCATGTTACCTATGATTCTATTTTACCTTAAATGACTGAGATGTAGATTCTACTTTCATGTATTTTCCTTTGTCTTCCTAACCAGCTGGTTTCATCAATCCACATAATACATCACTTTCTGAAAGGTTTTCTCTTTTTATTTATCTACATCAATTAACTTTAGAGATTAGTAATGAGTAAGCATCTCCTCATCAATGCCAGAATTATTTTAGAGCTGTCACCAGCACACCTCATCACGTCAGGTCTTGATGTATATATTGAAACTCAGTTTTCCTGGTGCCGTCAGGAAAAACTGAGTATTTCTGCTCTTGAAACTAGCATAGTTTGTCAAACAAATAAACAAACAAACAAAACAAAAAACCGAACCAGAACAAAAAAATCAACTAACCCCTTTGCCCAATCTTATACAGACTTGTCCTGTGCATAGGCAGTGCAGGGTGTGTCCAAGATATCTACCTACCTATCATTTTAGCAGGCAGAGAACAAACCAGAATATTTACTTCTGCAGAGGACTATGCTCTACAGAAGAGTAACAAATGTGTTGGTCTGACCATAGGGCAGTTGTGAGAGTACCTACTAATTCAAGAATAGAGACGGATGTATATTACTAGGAAAGGCGGCAATAGCTAGAAGGTCACTGACAGGGCAGATGGGCTACGGGGATTCCCACAGGCAGATTTTCCATAGTTTCATTTAGAAATGGAATAGAAAAAAGGGTTGGGAATAAACAGCCTCCACATGAACTGCTTTGATTAGGCATTCAAAAACTGGAGTATAGCATACAGAGACTTCTGGGTTATGGCTGATGATGCTCTTAGGGCATTTACACACAATGGAATGGATTCAGCTTTGCCCCAGGGTAGAAGACCTTCTTTGTGCATGCACCCTTTTTTATCCTATTTGGGGGATTTCAAGAATTGGAAAAGAGTAAAACATGAAACTAAGTCTTCAGATATATGTGCCATTATTAATTAGGCATAGCTGACTTGAAAGTGAAGTACTTTTCTTTGCAAGTGGTGTAACAAAATTACAGATTTATACCTTAAGTAGCATGAATACATTGTTTGAGAAGATTTCAATTCCAAGCAGCAACAGTACAGAGAAAAGCCTGAAGGGGAAATGAGACAGCAATTATCTCTACCTGTTCAGTCCTCCATAAATACTTCTCTGAATTTGCACCACTATTAGACAAGGATACGCACTTAAGTTGCCCAAAACACTTCAAGGGCTTTCCACCTGACTTTGTAAAGAAAACATCCACCAAAACCCAGCAAAAGAAAAAGCAGGTCACACAGCAACAAAAATATCATCTGCTGAGAGATTATATTTCACCCATTCTTTGGGAAAGCACTGTGTTTTCCCTTGTCTTCTCTATATTAGCCTGCAATATTTCCTTTTTTGGGATTATTACAGCCAAATAGATATAAAAGCAAAAAGCACAGGGCAGTAAAATTCATAACTTTCTAATCTGTTTCCCAAAGTGTCAGAAAAAGCCTCTATAATTCATCACACACTTTATCTCTTAAGGATAGTAATGTCTCCAGGTACAGTCTAATTGCCTCAAAGAAAAAGAAACATTAATATAAGTTTCTGAATGGCTGTGTTTTTGATTTTTTCATATTCTTCCTTCTACTTGATAGGTCTTTATGCATTAACTAAACAAAGCTTGTGTTAAACTATACCATCTATGCCACTAATCATGTCCTCACCAAACTGTGATTTCAACAACTTTGAGATAGAACAAAAGCAAAAAAAGTATGAGAGCCGTGGGCACAAACAGTCTGTTGACCAGGTGGGATGAGAGCCTGTCAGAGCTGAAGCCCCTTAATCTAAGTATGAAATAGAACCACACATGCTATCCTACAAAATTACAGTCTTAGGCAGCAGGAAATCTTTCAGTAAATTAATGGTTTGAATCTGAACTAGAACTATGAAGTAAGGGAAACTTAAATGCCTCTGACAAAAGTCTAATTGGTCAAGAAACAGCTTCTGCACGCAGTCATTACTGCATTACGTGTATTACTTCTACAAATCCCTCTGGAGTTTATTCCTAAAGTGGTTGGAGATTGCAAGACACTAAGAGCTACCAGAAATTCCAGAAAACATGGCCCATAAAGCTGTGGACACTGATACACGAAATAGAGAGCTTTTACAGGTACACAAAACACAGTACTTTATATTAAGGTATTCAGAGGCAGTCTTCATTAGCACTGGCCTGCCTGCAGACAATGCACAATACATACACCAAGGACTTAAAACTAAGCTTCCTGTTCTGTGTATAAACACCTCGCTCTTTTGAAGCTGCAGAACAGCACTGCCCTTCTCAGGAAAGCACTCACAGAAAGGTCCTCACTTCAGAGTGTGTAATGCTAAAATGTATGTGTGGGCAGTAGGCAGTCTGACCACACATACATGATTAATAGAAGAGATGAACACATGATATGAAGTTCAAAGGTTTGCCAAGGTAGCACGACTCTTACTAGAATGTGCTCTTGAAACAACTGCCCTTGGTCAAAACAAAACTGGAAGCAATAACATGCTTATTTCTGCATTTATTATACCTTCTCCTTCTGCCCCTCTTCCTGCCTGCACTCAAGGACCTCACACAGAAAAACAGGACTAGTATCACAATGCTTAGAAGTATTTTAAATGGATTGTCAAAATACTATTCTTGGATTCTTCTGTAGATTTCCCAAATAAAATGAAGTTATTTTCTGGGTTTCAGGAACAAAAAAGGAGCATGACGATGTTTTCATTTCCAGTCTTTGTACCAGTTCAGTCGTTTCCCAAACTCCATATAGGACTAAATGCTGTGATCACGTTCTCTATCACCAGAGAGATTTAATTTTAAACTTGCCCTCTCAGTTTCACACCAGAAAAAGATGCTATTTTTAAAGAAAACCTTCCCTTCTCTCTACCCTGCCCCCAAAGTTAAGAAGTTTGCTTCCCATGGCTAAGTCACTTACCATATGCAGAATTCATCTTTTTTTCTCTCTCCTTAATTTTCAATGAAAGAGATAAAGATATATCACTAAGGAGGGCAAATCTAAAGGAAGAACTGTCTCTGCTCCTATTTTAAGTGAAATTACTATATTCATTTAACTTTACAGATACCCTCCCTGCTTAGCAAATTCAGATCTCCTAAAGATGCAACCATTTTGCCTTCTGTAACACTAAAGACAAGATTACACAAACACTAGCTCTCACATTTATTAAGGGAAGGGCAGATTACTTTCAGATGTGATGGGCCACAGAATACTTTATCACTTTCTTGTCCTTTTATCTCTGAGATTGTATCTCATTTCTCTCTCCCTAGTTAGCTCTTAAAAAGAGACAAAGCAAGCAAGAGGGAAATCAAATGCCTCTTCGCATGAACAGAAGCCAGGCAATTTTACGCCCCTCTCTATACACCCTACTTATGTTGCCTGAAGGTTTTCAAGTCAGAGAGGCTTGCCTAAGCATGCTGCAATAAAAGCTGCTACAGCCAGCTGCCTTAGTAAAGGGGGTTCTTAGCAATCCTGTCGATTAACCCTGAGGCTAACCACCACCAAGGAAAACAAAATATTAAGATAAAAAGATTCTTTAGGTTGTTTCCTTATTGCTTTAAGTAGGAAGTCTCAGAGGGCAGTTTGAACTGGTTGCTTGAGTGTTCAGACAATGATCACTCCCAGATGGCCTTGACAGGATGAACTCACTCTTAAGAAACCATTAGGTGGGACCTACTGGAAATGAATGCACAGGTAGCTTTCTGCTACAAAGAATAAGTGACCTGTTCTTCTTGCCATTAAAATCATTAATATTGACATCTATTTTAAATATATGCTTCAGAACTGACACTTCACACTTTAAATCGATCAGCTATTCAGATGTTCTCAGTTTTAGTCACACAAATAGCTTTATGGACTACTTTTTCCCTGATAAGAGACTGCAGTTTATTTAGCTTAAAAACAACTCCTCCTTATGACCGTGTTTCAGATGAGCTTTTTACTTTTACAGCTCAAACACTATGTACTGCTGAGGTTGGAGGCAACTGCTCTTGTCCCCGAAGACTTCGCAGACTTCTACCTAAAACAAAGAAGAAAATCTTCCAACAGCAAGTTGCTGCCTGAGTTAGTACTTGTAAGATAACTGCTCAGCCAACTCTAGGCAATCTCACATAGTCTGTTTTTCACCAGCAGATTATTCTTTTTCCTCCCCCACACTTAACCCCCCTGAAGACAGATTTCCCAAGCCGCAATGCACCAGAGGCAACTGATTTCTCGACCCCAGATACAATACACTGTCTAAAGGCTATGCTTTGAAAAGTTATTTTTATTTACCTATTTAACCTAGAGTAGCAAAGAAAATACAAAGCAGAACCCTGAGAAGAAATCAAGCTACTTAATATATAATTTTAATTATTATAGTTATCATTTAAATGTATAGTATACTTAAATACGATAGCTATTGTATTTATTTTTAAAAGTGACCAAAAAATGTTTTCAACTTGAGGATTTCAAAGTTTCAGGTTCTACATTTCCCTTTGCCATTCACAAAGAATTTGAGGAGCATCAGTTTAAAAAGTATTCAGAGGCCCATTGTAAAATAAGTAAAGGAAAGTAAAACTAACTTTGAACTCAAATTTCATTGCATGTTTCAGAAGTTATCAACTAGAAATATTAATTTATATTTTGTTTTATTATTAAGAATTTGGGTATTCACAGAATCTGTAAGTTTGGAAGGGATCACTGGAGGTCATCCAGTCCAACCTCCCTGCTCTAGGAAGTAACACAGCAGTACATGAAGTACAGGATGGAACAGAAACTAAAAGTTTGACTGTGAAATCCTCATCACCAAAACAAACTACCTTCTTTATAGAAACAATAAAGTTTTAAGTTATTTCATTAAATCATCATAATAAATACCAATAGCTTAGCATTTCTGTAATTGATTTGCAGTAATTTAATTAGCTTTCTGAGTATCTTTTGGTATGGAGGAAATTAGAAATAGTGATTATAAAATGTGTTAACCACATGATTATATTTAAAAGCTTATGACTTAAATAACTAATAGTTCTTAAAGTACTAACAGTTTAGTCAAAACAGACTACAAAGCAAAAATCACAAATTTACAAATTTCACTACATTTCAGCAGGAGATTTGTAATAAGAGTTGGAGTTCCAAAGAAATCCTAAATAACTTAAAATTATCACCTTAGCTTAGCATAAGTTAATTCCAAATTTATAGTCACTGCTGTCCTCATCTACCAGTTATGAAAATCAGCATTCAGGCATTGGGGGAGGAGAGAGTGGTGAAGGGGCTATGCTGCTGCCAGGAGAGATGGGGAAAAACATTACTTATTGGCATACATTTTTCAAAAACATGTACTCATCAAATATATGTCTAGCATTTAAAATTGTGCTTAGTAATCATACTAGTAACAGGCTGCCCTAAAGATAAGAGCACATCCTGCCCATACAAGAGATCAGACTACAGCTCACACACTACACAGCACTACTAACTTCTGTTCCAGAGGTCAGTTGTGTGTCTTTTTTAACGGCTAACATGATTATAATCAAACTTTTCTTCTAGCACAGCCCCTCCCCACTTTCTAATAGTCCAGTACAGAGATTTCCCCAGCCCAAATTTTATGCTTGAACAGTATGGGATTTATTTTCTTTAGGAAGTGAGGTCAGTTCTTAATACACAAACTCCCTTACAGTGTGTGCTGACCATTAGTCAGCACTTCCCTATGACTCATCCCTTTCCTCCACTCCCTTTCAGTTCCAAATGCTGCCGCCATTACAAGCTTCCAGCTTTTCCTTTTTTTTGCCTGCAAAATTCACGAACTATTTTAGAAACTTCCTTGAGGTTGAAGCAGCTTTTTTCCATGAGTATTAAGTCACTTTGAGCTCTTGGACAAACTGAGTTTCTTTAATCTTTGTACAGTATAGAGGTTTCCTATAGCCAAATCTTCTTATCAGCATCCAACAGGACTACTTTTGCCCAACAACTAGGCAGCCAAAATTGTTTTAAAACTTTTGGTTCAAACAAAATTGTAAGTGCAAGCTCTGAAGGTTGTCTATATTTTGTCTATTTGTTTGGGTTTAGCTCATTCACAATAGCTAACATACAAAATTCCAAAGACAAAACATATTTGTTTCATAACCCATATTTGGAAAATATACTGTTACTGATCTCTGAAGAGCCAATATGCGCTATCACATATCAGCAATTTCAACCGCTGAGTAACAAGACAGCTTTTCTGAAATTTCAGCATTAAATTAGTGAACGCAGCTAATGGAAGAATATTCATCCTAATTCCATGTCAACTTTTCACTAAGCAAGCTTTTATATAGGCTACCTGATACACACCTGCTGGGGCATGGTGCCTAAACTGCACAAGAACACACAGTTACAACATGGCTCCTTCACAGTGACTCATTGTCACTGCAAACTTCAGAATATATCCACTCTTGCCCTTTAAATTCTCTAATCTAGACTGTAATCTTCAGATCAGAAGATGCAAACCAGTACCTGCAGGCAAAAAAAGAAGGATATACCGAGAGGAGAATAAAACTCCCCATATCTTTTTCAATTAATAACCCTTGATAGTCACCCACAATTAGGTTGATAAAATGGAACACTGAGTTAATATAATCCTTCTGGTCTGCCCCCCGTCAGTAATTTTCAATACTCCCATAAAATGTCTGATCTGTATTTAGCCATCTGAATCAATTATTTCTAATCACCATGTACAGAAAGCTTTTGTAGCAGATGTCTTTTTTTCACATCAGTTTTACATTCGGAATTATGGAAGAAGGAAAGAAACAAACCAGTCTGTTCTTCAGCTGAATTTCTTAGTTTTACACTAAGATGTTTGAATAAACCAAAAAAGTAAACATTTCCTTGGTTAATGCTTTCTAAACTGTGGTTTAACAGTTTATAGTTCCAGGTACTTACTCAGCAACTTCCTTCCAGAATTTATCACTCAAAATTCAGTAGCAAACATGCACTGTTTAGTGTTATCTTAAAATTTATTCTGCAATCACATCATATCACTACACAGGTCATCATTTTAAACTTTATCTCAAAACCTTTTTAAAGTAAACTGTACATTTAAAAAGAAATAGATCTATCCCTAGATACAATGACTGTAGTTGTATAAATTGGGACATTAAACCTCCTAGTCACGCTTCTCTGATATCTTGTTATCCTTTAAATATATTTTCAAAAATCTATTTCTTCAGAAAATTGTTACAAAATATTTATGTTCAAAAGGGAACTGAAAAGGACTGTTATAGGTCTGACAATGTAATGTGCTTCTCTACAAGAAACCTATTTACATTTTCATGTATATCAAGAACAACAAAATTTAAGAGTATAACAAGGGCAAAGAATATGCTGCAGAAGACAGTCAAAATATCTAATATGAAACAAAGAAGCTCGACAAGGCCCTGGAGTTGAGTGGCTCTATTTCACAGTGCCCATTTCTTTGTGCTACATTTCTCCTCACCATTGACTTGACTACTTATGAGCTGAGCTTGTCAGGGCTGCAATCTTACTTAACTAACTTGCAGTAGGCCAGAAATCTAGCAGTCTATCTGATAACTCTCCTACTCTACTACAGGGAACAGCTGCTTGGACAGCAAGCATCATCCAAGCAGCCAAATACCACCTTCTGTGCTAGAGCATGCACAGAGTTGACTGGAAGCTGCTGCTGCTGCCAACACTGCTTCCACATGGGAGAGGAGGGCCTGGAGGCATCACTCCTGCTCACAGAGCAGGCCAGAACTGCTCTTTACTGATTTTCTTGATGCAATCGATGGGGGAGGCGGTAGGCAGATGTTGGATTTATCTCTTAAATACAGTAACTGCACTGAGACCGTATCACACAAGACAAGTGAATCTGCTGATGGAATCACTATACTACAATATACTTAGAAAATCATTGGTGTTGAGGAACTTCAAACAAATCTATTTCCTGGATATCTTCATCAAATGCTAAGTTATCTGGCATCTTATCTGAAAATCCCTGTATGTGTTACAGTAACAGCGTTCTGCACATGAAAGCTGCTGAAGAAAAGTTTGCACAAAAATAAATCTTGTCCACTGAAAATGAATTTGTATCCTATCCAGAACTGTGCAAAAATCTAATAAACTGTTTAATTACTGAAAACTTGTATCTATTTCGTGAGATAATGAAACTCATGTAAATTTCTGTACTTTCATAAAAGTGAACGGCACTACACTTCAAAACTGCAGATGTGAAGACATGGTGTACCTGACTCTACAAATGTTACCTATTTTCAGTCAAGTAAAAAACATAAAATCACTGTGAACCACTTCAGCACAGTACTAGGGGTGATTAATTAGGGAGTGGCAGAGGAAAGGATGAAACATCAAAAGAAAGTGAATAGTGTAAGTGTAAAAGAAGAAACGCGTCTTGGAGAGATCTGGCAATCTTGTAATATCAACATCTCCCAAGGTGTCAAGCTGCATGAAGAGAAGCTGAAGTAGCCAAGGAGGGAGGTTGAAATCTGCAAACCACAGGAAGAATTCTAGCCGAGAATGAACGAACTGTTAAGCTCACTGGACAGAAATATATTGGTCTGGGAGATTAAACTGGGAGGCAGACTCTCACTGGACTGGAAGAAAGTATGAACAAAAACATTATGAATCCTCTCCTACTCTCAGGCAGAGGAAGAACACAAAGCACTTCAGCTCGGGGGGAAAACTAACTCACTTTGTTGAGCAGAGAACTATCACAGAGAAGGAACATGACTTATCAGAGACTAGCAACAGTAACAGAAGGATACAGGCATTTGTATATCAGCAGTTCAAGAACAGTAAAAGAACATAATGAAGGAGAAAAGAAACTAAAAGCTGATACGTTAAGAACAGATTTTGTCTGGTTTTGAATCTGCACAAGCCAAAAAACCAACTTTACATACTTGCAAAGCAAAACTACTGTTCTTTCTTTAAGCATGCACCTGAAATGCACTGTAGACATCAAATGAGAAACAGAAAAAACAATCAAAAACTGCAAAGCAATAGGTCTTACAGTAAAAAATACATGCCAGCTGGATACAAGAAATGACTACTTCTTAATGCTAGAATTATTTTTAAAGTGTTGTGCAATTACTTCTCTTCTGAAAATCTTGCCCAAAAAAGTAAGAAAGGAAAAATCTCACTCTCACATTGCAAATTATTAGATGAAACGTTTTTACTTCACCCTAACTGGTAGCAACTAAGATTTTCCCTTAGTTTTGAACTGAAGGGTTTTCTAAATGTGCAACAAATACCCCAATACCCTATAGAAATGTACTCTATGTAAGGTGGTACTGCTGTTCTCAGCACAGAAAATGCCAGCACTGACTTAGCAGTTTTGTGCACAAAGCTGCCCATTTGATCCTTGCTCTCCTTGTTTTTGCTTTGCTGATCAAAGGAGTTGCCAAGTTTTTTCTTTACCATTACAAGGCAGGAAAAATGGGTCTCCTCAGAGAGGCCCCTTCTGAAGGTCACAAAGGTTAGCTCCACAAGCCCCAGAGTCTGCTCTGATGCTGGAGTGATTGGCTGGCTTCCCTGCAGTTACCCTGCATTTCCCCTCCTTCACAACAGTGCACTGGTTATGGAAACTAAATATGAAAGAACGTGGTGGGGGAGGAAAGAATTTCTATGGAGACATTCTAAAACCCTCAGAAGTTCTACTTGTTTGAGCAGCCTGAATATCTAGCATGATAAAATATTTGATTTCTTTCTGAAAAACTCCCAATAAAAATTTCAGCCTGTAATCCCTTTTTAACAAAAATATGAAAGGCAAAAAAACCCCAAGTTTGCTTTTTCTTTGCAAACAAACAGATCAACACTGGTCTGCCTTGGTTTGGAAAAAGTTAAAGATGTTTATTTGCCCCATCCCTGGACTTAATCAACTGGAACCCACAGGTCACACCATCTTAATGGAAGACCAAAATGAAGCCAACTAGTCAGGATTCAGACTTGTAGCACCTTCCAGCTCCAGAGCAGTATCACACCAGAGATATTTAAACAAATCTTACAGAATATATGGAAGTTTATTTACAGGCATCAGACTCCTTACTTTTAGGTCCTAAAGTTAAGTACCTTGGAATATCCAGCGAAACAATCGCTGTACTTCAGATGGCTGTTTAAATACACTAATTTAATTCTTTAAGTACACACATTTTCTATACATTCAAACCTACCAATCCACAGGCAGCCACAACTATTCAGATTTTTCTCATACATAAAAAAGTTAAGTTGTAGTGTATACACTGAAAGCTCTAGACACTTTGAAGCATCTACTCCTAGAAAACAGATTCAATGTTGGTCCAAACAGGAGAAAGTAGCATAAATTTTGTATACTGAAGAGCAATTTTTTGAGGCTTCATAATTAGGGGACACAATTTCATATCACTTTACAAATAAAACTGATTCTCAGCTTTGCTCAAAAAGCTTTCCTACCACCCTGAAAGTCAAGCCAGGCTCTTTCCTCTCTATATAATTCTAAGTGTCAAGTTCTGCCTCCAGTGCCATTACCCATATGTTTGGACAGATGAAGCCAATTAAAACTCAGCCATCAGTGCGTTTGATGATGAACCCACCTCCACAGCTGTTCGAGTCAAAAGTACTTCCAGAATAGTCAATTGTACAGCCTTACTAACTAGGTATTTCAATCAATTTAAGTACTCTCAAGATTTAATAATACTCAGTAAGAGAGAGGCTCACACTACAGCTTCTTCTTCCTAGGCAGAATCAACAGGCTTCCTCTTCTTAACCAGTTGCCTCTGATCACAAAACACTAAGGAAAACATACCCCCTGTATTGGCAGACAGCAATAAATTACTGAGAATGCCAGAACCTTAAACTGAAAACAATAAAATACATCACTAAAGAAGGAATATCATAGTTCATATAAAAGCACAGAAGTGCAAGTGGAATTTTGATCCAGTTACTTTGATTTATTCACCTGTAAAAAGATATAACTAAAAGTACAGATGCTTCAAGGGGCCTCCAAAACTACTTCACCTACAAGTCCAGATGCAAATGCAGGGAGAAATCCATACAGTAGCCAAATCGTAACAAAAAGCAAAGAGTATACAGAAGAGGGCTGCACCTGATAATGGTTAATATTTAATGGAGAAACTTTTAAAAAAGCACAAAAACACAATACCAAATTCCTCTTTTCCTCTTTTTCAGGAGAGCTTTTATCACCAACATTTGCCTTTTTTTTTTTTTTTTAGCTGTTATAATAAGGGAGAACACTCCTGACTGAAAACTTTATTAAACTTCTCAAGCCCCTTTGGGGGTGGCACAAAGGCCAGCACACCTCACATCTACCAAACCCAAGCCCTGCTCCACTCCCATACAAATGCTGGGTACACAATGTGCTGGCCAGCATAAGCACAGACACCACATTACCTGAAACATTTACAACACCAACAGATCACTTATCTTTCAAATTTGCCATGACAATAAAACCCAAGAGGAGAAAGGACTGAGTCAAGACTCAGTAACACATGCTATTTTGCTACCAGGCACATCTTTGATCACCTTGGTATAGGACAGAAATTTTCATCCTTCTGGCTGATGTTGCTGTGCAGGCAAACAAGCCTCCCATGGTATATGCTGTGATAACACTACGGCATTTCTCCTGCTTTTTTTACTCAAATGATACTTCTTTATGCCAGCACCTACCAAAACACACTGAGGGGCTCTACTGATGTAATCACATTTTCTGACAGGTACTTACTTCATGACTACATTAACCCACTTCTACCTAAGGATTTAAATTCAGTATGTAAAAAATGTGGAGCAACAGCAGCTTACCGCAGCTTCTGTATTCTTACAGACACCACAGTTAAGAAGAAAGAAAAAAAATTCCAAAATACTTAAATACCCAAAAGTAACAAAACCAACAGTGGACATTAATAAATTAACAAAAAACTCTCCGTAAGCAGCAGTAAGGCCAAGATACAACACAGACCTGTAGCATGAGAAAAGGCTAAAGTTTAGGACTATAGTTTTGTAAGTTTTTATGTTAAAGGTTCAGATTGCTGTAATGTTTTAAGGATGACACAACTGGGCCAAGGAATAGATGCACTGTAACCAGCCTCTTCTTTCTGCTGTATATAATGTAATGCAGGAAGAACATCCAAGTCTGCTTCGGAAAGCAACACACATTTTAAGAAAAAGCTAATTCCTTGATATAAAACTCAAGCAATGGAAGAATCTGTCCAGTGGATGTAGAATCAAGTGCTCTATATCAATCCTGAAACTGTACAGAAGAAAGATGTTCAGAGCTATTGCCTTTTTTTGATCAAGTTACACAAAAATTAGTAAAAACAGCCTAAACACCTATCTTTCTTAAAATGTGAATTGAAAAGAGTTTCATTTATGGCAAAACCTTAGACATTTCATTAGAATCTCAGCTTAATTTCATTTTATGACTTATAATGTAACCAACAGGTCAATAAGCTTATAATTTCTAAATTAACAAAAAAAAATGAATTAACAGAAAACATGAAAGGAGAAGCATATAAACAAAAATGAGGATGCAGATCAAAATAATTTAGTTTCACACTTTCCATTTCAGCAATATGGATGGCTCATCAAATATCACATGACCTCCAAAGTTAAGGTTTTATTTTTTGTATTTAGCCTATAAACACCAGTAAACTTAACACTATGTTATTTAAAAGTGCACCATAGTTCTTGGAATTTTAAATTCTGATGTCATATATAAGTGCAACTTCTAAAATTTTTACACCAGAGCAACTGAACCAAAGCAATCTTACCACAACTTACTTGTTCATACCAGACAACCTCATATATGCACACAGAGGTAAACCTGATCTATTACAAACAAACTGAAAAATGCTTTGTTCCAACTGTTTTAAATATAAAGTTATAAGAGAATACAGAAGTTTTCCAATAGAAAAGGAGAGCAGGACAAAGAACAAAACAAAAACATACAGTTGACTAAAAAACCCTGGTAAAGTGGCAGGGGAAATTATGGCCCACTTACTAAGCTCACATTAGTTATGCGAGAGTGCTATTTATAATGTCACATGCTGGAACTTGTTCCCAAGCTAGCTAAACCTACATGCTTAATTGACTCAATAGACAATGCTGCATTGTCAAGACTAATCTTTTCCTACAGGCTACAGTTTCTAAACCATGAAAGCTTTCATACATTTTAATTTTTTCAGCAGTTCTGAAAACAGAAAACTTCAAAATACACATCCACATAACAGACACACATATTATGTATTGGGGTAGCTAATAAAATTCACATATCCGTATGCAAACCGAGTCTTCAAGTCCAACTATTTTAAAGAACATAGGAACCAGAAGGTTCTTAAAGTTCCTATTTCAGACATCCTAGACAGAATGGACTAAGTAAGAAAAAGCCTAGGAACAGGTTCATGTCACCAATGTACAGCACATGATGCATGGAGCAGCAGCTCTCACATCGTACTAGATTTTGACTAAGCCACCTGTGACAGTTTGGACTTGGCTTTTTGCTAAATGTCTAAAAGTCGCAGTAGCAGCTTTCTCTTCTTCCTCTTTTCCTTTTTTAGGGCAAAGGGAAAAAAAACTATAAAAATTAAAGAATTTAAAGTTAAGCTACTTATGTAAAAATATATATATTTATGTATATTACAATTATATACAGTTAAGATGCTATGTACACAGTAAAAGGGAATCCCAACACCCCCGAAGGGATAGGGAAAGGGGAAAAAGGGATAAAAGGGGACAAAAAGGGACATCGAACAGATATACGCCATCAAACTTAAGAACTATACTAATAACTAGCTAAACAGATTTCACCACGTCCCTTAGAAAAGCAGGATTGGCAGTTACGGCCAGCACTTTCCTAGCTTTTCACATGGCAGGACAGTAGACGCTGCAGGCCTCTGCTTTAGATAAGCGAGACCAACGTAAGGATCTACTGTTTTCGAACTTCGCCAGAAGAGAAGAGAGCGAGGTTTCTAATTTCCAACTTATTTATACTCTGGTTTACGTAAAAATCGTATGGAATACTGGGTACTTGGCCACTTCTTTGGTTATAAACTGGTTAACAGGAAGGCCTAGACTAAAACCATCACACCACCTTATAAAGTGTTCGTTTCTAGTTACTTCCCAAGAGTAGGGTTTTGGGAACTTCTAATTAGTTTAAAGTCTGACAAGTTCACAATTAAGAACCAATTTAAACAAAAGTTACCCTGAATGCTGCAGACGGACTGGACTGCCAACTCCTGCAGATTAACTTAGTTTTGCACAATTAACAAGTTTCATGAATTAATTCAACAGTGAAACGGAGCTTAAGTTTTTAAACATTTGCATACCAACTACCAAAATAACTGCTGAATTTTAGAAATTGAAGCGATTCAATTACTAATTATTTGAAACAGCAAATTGGTTCAATCTCTTCTATAACCAGCTTCAGAAAGCTGACTTTTGATATCTTAGGATCCACCAAGCCATTTTGATTTTTTAATATTACCTCTGCTCCTCCCTCCCCTCAAATTGATGAAAAGAAACACCTTCGAGAACAAGACTATTAAATGTCAAAAACTCTTGAGCAGCTTTAGGAAAAAATAACATAGAAGAAAAATAATTAAACTATGCCTTCTCAAACTATTGCCAGATGTAAGTGATTAGCAGAACTGAAGTATTCATAATACCACCAAGCAACTCTGACAGGAGCACTTGAGTTCCTTAAGTCAATCGTGATCAGCTGGTCTAAATGCCTATAAACCACAGAACTACATACACCTAACAATTACTAAAATACAGAGACTAAAAGTCAAGATAAACATTAAAGGCATCGGTATACAGATGTGCATACATTTTTCTGTACAGACTTGCCATTTAATGAGATTACCTTTCAAATTTTTATAGTTAATATAATGCAGATTGTATTTGAACTCCCTCTTTTTGTAGCTAGTATCTCAGCAAGATAGCAACTCATCTACAAGAACAGTCATCCCCTTTAAACAGCAATGCTTCACTGTAAACACAGCCTTCAAGAGGATATATTTACATACATGCAACATTTTTAGAATAACATGACAGCATGAATGACATTGCTGAGAATGCCACATGCAGCACACTGCTGATAAAGCTGTTTTAGACAGTCTCCCATATCTCATGCTTCATTGACTCAAGCTGAAAACAGCCTTCTGAAACATAGGAGGATTAAATTAACAACCATCATGTCTTTCCTCTATAATGCATCTCCTAATTTTCCCACACCAAGAAGCCACCAGGTTTATACTGCAGGAGGATAAAACAGCTTTGCAAAAACAATGTATGATTCCCTTTAATAACATGCTGAAGGGCATCTGGTTCCATTTGTTTCACTTTTTTCTGATCTTCACAAAAACACCATTATTCTACCCAACTGCAAAAATTAAAATATGTAGACAGAAAACTGCTAAATTACTTAAAGCATAAAAAATAGAGTCCAAAAAGTCATGCCATGTTGGAGAGACACTCTTTCAATCGCCACAGGGTCTAATGATATTTTGACAAGACTGCAATTATGTTTCTGTTATAAGAGCAGATCCTGTTCTCCACGTCTTGCCAGGATAATACTGCTTTTAATTACTGCTTTCGTTGTGAAGTGTTCCCTCAGGCAGTAATAAGTTTTATAATAATTTCAGTAAGTAGCATGTATTTCCCCACACCATTTATTCAAAATTTCTCATCATTTGGCCTCACAGATAGTGCTCAAGCCCTTGCTTCCCAGAAGGCTTCAAAACATGGCTAACTACTCCTGTGCTGAACAAGACACTGTTAAAACATGTCTTCATATGATTGTTTTCCTCTACTTCCCTTGAGAAGAAAGAAACATTACATGCCTATCAAACTGGCACAACTACAAGAGAACCAAATTCCCCTTTAAACATCAGTCCCAATTTCACTTTCAGGAAGTGGCACAGACCTCATTCTTCTTTTCATATAGTTGATAAACGCTTTTAGTGTATTATCTTTTACACAAAGTTGCAAACATTGCCAAAGTCTCAATTACATTTACTGATCACTAAACCTGGGTAAAACAATACGAGTGCAGCTTTACTTCCTACAACCCACTTCATAACCCACCTCTTGAACTTGTAAAGTTGCACTAAGGGAAGCTACAAACCAGAGCCTCAGCAAACAGGTCATTACTGAAGACATGGAACTATAGACACACACTTCTCTGAAGCCTGAGACAAGTACAGTACTATGTGGGAAATGTTATGAAATCCCTGTCAAGAAAACTAGGGCTCACATTTAATCCACTCATTGCCTCTCTCTACCACAAACAGCTATGAAGTAACCAACTTGATTTTGGTTTAAATGTTATTAATTAACTCCACAAGAAAGTGGGAAGACTCAAACTAATTCCTATATGCCGATTAAAATTGGCTTTCTAAGGTGTTTAGATAGATTGCATTGACTTTGAAAAGCAAAGTCAATACACAAACTGCTGTCTTTACAGACTGCAAGGATTCATTTTTATCTGTCACATATTCTCTGATCATTTTCAATTAAAAAAATTAAAATATTAAATCTCAATTTCATTTAAGTATTCAAGCTTTATGTTTCCTTTTTTTTTTCCTTAATTAAAGTGGTCTCTGTATTTTAGTAGACTCAGTTCTCCAAAGCATGGGGACTAAAAGCAATATAGTATGTTTATACTTTCAGCAGAGGGAGGAGTTAATGTTAAACATTATTTCCAATTATTTTCCATTACTTTTTTATTTTTCTAATAAAATAAATCCAATATTCTGTCTGATCTCTCAAAAGTGAAATTAATTTCAGAATCCTGTCCCCATTTCATGCGCAAACAGTTTCTCCTACATGGTCTTTGCATGACTTCATTGGAAGTAAATATTTAAATAGACCTGTATTTCTTAAGAAGAAATGTACATACTGTCAACAGCAAAATTCATGAATTACATTATCTGGCCTTTATCAAGAAGGTCAAACTAGGTGACAGACATCTCTACTGTTTCCAAATTCTCTGGCTGTAGCTGGAAAGTGCATCTGTCTAAAAGAGCATAATTTAATTTTTTAGCCAGGTTGGATTTGTTTGTGCAGTCTAAAATCTAATGAACTAGTAAAAACAACAGCAGGTTGATCTCCAAGTTGTGTGATTGTGATTTGCAAAAGCAACCAGTAAAGAGTTCCAAGGCTTGCAATGTCAAAAAAAAAAATTAAGTTATTTAGTATGAACTCTATTTAAACAGTTTAACAGACATGAGACCACTCACACACAGAGCCAAACGATTGTGATTATGTAACTATTTTTAGAATCAAACCTACCACAACTTTGAGCTTTTGCAATCTTAACTGCCAATTTCTTCTACACTGCTGACATATTTGCCAGAAAATAACTACTGATGAACTTATTCAGGGGTCAAAACCAAGCCAATAATAAACCTAGGCTTTATTTAGAAGGGGTTGAATTCCCCCAATCAATAGAAATTAATTGGTTGCCTCTGAACAGCATGCTGTAAGCATCAAATAAAGAAATTATCCTTTTGACCCTTCCCCTCTTCTTTCAGAGGAAGCATTACTGCATTACTGTGTTCCCAATACGTTTCTCACAATGAAGCAAAACATTACCTTGGAATTAAAATGGATTCACCAAACGGAAGCAGACTGAATAAAGAGTTAAAATACTAGACTTCTAGTAACCAATCTTAATAGTATTAATACCAAATCATTCATTAAAGAAGGCAGTATTCAGTGTCTAAAAACCTGGAAATTGGCTTCAGTTGACCATACAATCAAAAAGCTTGTATCCTGAAACAGAGAAGTATTTAAAAAAAGGAAATTAAAGTAATTAATTTTTACTGTCTCTCTCTTATCATTACTGACTCACATTACCATTAATAGCATACCTATTGCTACTAGAAGTAAAAAATAGCTCAGAACCAAAGGTAAAAAGTGCATAAAACTCATGACTGAGATTTATTCTCTCTCTTTCTGATTTTGTCACACTAGTTAAGACGCATAGTTACTCTGTAAAAACTATTAAAACCCACCTGAAATAACTTCAAATATAAAAAATTCCCCAAATCAGAACTACCACCTTTAGATTTCAGGCACATCTGATAATTTCTACTTTGAAAGAACAGAAATTTCATGCTATATAAAGTCCTTGACTGGATTTACACAAAATATCTAACACTGCTATGCTTTTTCATTGCAAGGATGTGTCAATCATTGACATTCTGTATTGAACACTGCACCAAGAATTTTAATACCATTTGTTTCCTAAAACATGTTTGTGTGTTACAATTCTGACTTCTGGTTAAAATCAAATTGTGCATATCTAGATCTATGTATCTAACCATATACATATGGGAGTATAAAAGGTTCACAGACAAGTTGAATGCATCTTTCTATAATGAACACATACACTGAAACTATTTGCTCTATCATCATACGGTAGGACAGTTAATTAAAGCATTCAAAGTTTACTTTAGTTTTACACAGCACAGCAGTTAAACCAAGCTGGTCAACTGGAAGAACAAGTCATAAATCAAAGAGGAGCCATGTGCAGCAAAAGGAACAACTTCATTTTTCATTCTAATGTTTGAGACGAACCACAGCTGCAGTAACTATTTAAATAAGGAACAAGAAAGAAGAGATTTTAGAAAAGTATTGAACTTCAGAAAATTTAAAAAAATACTACTGTTTACTTACACTTTTAAATGCTTAATAGAATACCTGAAGACAATGGTACAGGCTTGAATTCTTTGTTAGTATCAGTTCCTCCAAGAACAAACCATGAGAAATTCTTCTAGTAGCAGACCTGTAGAGACATGTTTCGTGTTTTCTTGTTTCCCTACATCAACTCCTGTTGGTCAGACACTCAGTATTCTTCATCGCCCTGTTTTGCTTATGGCAAACAAAACATCCACCTGTATTTTCTGAAGAAAAATCACAGCAAAGAAACAGCCTATCCCTCCTCTTAGGCTTCCATATCAAGCCTAACTTTACTATAGGACATAAGGCAGTAGCATGCTAATTTTGTCACCAAAAAGCACACTACACTGTATCCTATAGGCATACAATTATAATTTCAAACTGTCATTACTCTTTAAAACTAAGCTAAATCATTACTTGTTTTATTGCTCCTGTTGAACAACTTTTCTTCAACACATGGGAGAAATGAAGAAATGCCAATTCTGCATAATTTTCCAGTTCTTTTCTATTTCAGTCTCGCTCTAAGCCCTGACTCAAATTACCTGCTGTATGAATTTGTACCTTGCTCTACACTTGCACATTTTGCTGGTAGATGTGCTTCAAGAGATTGCAAGATGTTCAACAACAACAAAACTGCCCAAAAAAAACCCACCAAAAAAACAAGAGTGTGGTATGGATACAGTTATGAACAAAATTGCGTGTACACCCTTCTTAATAAAGCTTGCCCCTTCTGTGATTTATTCTACTGACACAGACCATCAGAACATCTAAGACTTTTGCTTGCACAGGTATACTTACAAAACTCTGGAGAACAGAAAATAGTCATTCTGCTTTTACCTAGGCAAGGAGCAGTCAGAGTTGCAACAGACCTAAGTCTTGCTTAAGTACAATAGTTTCACTGTTAAATACCCCACTTAACACTAGAACAACTCAAAGTATTTGTCAATATCTCACTTTAGATCTAAACCACTCCGCTTCTGTAGAAGCTTTTATTTCCCTCCATCATTTTATTTTTAGTATGTTTTGATCAAATTATTAATGAATACAGTTTCATGCCAACAAGGCAGATATCATGGTGGGAGTCTGCCATAGACCACCCAACCAGGACGAAGACGCAAATGAAATATTCTGTAAGCAGCTGGGATAAGTCTCACCATCGTTTGCCCTTGTTCAACTTATCAGATGTCTGCTGGAAATACAACACAGCAGAGAGGAAACAGTCCAGGAGGTTCCTGGAGTGTGTGGAAGAGACTTGCCTGACACAGCTGATGAGGGAGCTAACTAGGCAAGGCATCCTGCTGGAGCTGCTGTTTGTGAGCAGGGAAGGACTGATGTGGTAGTCAGGGGCTGTCTTGGGCACAGAAGTCACAAAATGTCAGTTTTCGGTTCTCAGAGTAGTAAGGATGGGCATCAGCAGAACTGCCACTTTGAACTTACACAAGGCAGACTTTGGTCTGTTTAGGACCCTGGCTGAGAAAGTCCCTTGGAAGGCCGTCCTGAAGTGCAAAGGAGTACAGGAAGGCTGGACATTGTTCAGGAAAGAAATCTGAAAGGTATGGGAACAGGCCATCCCCATCTGGTAAAAAGACGAGCTGTTGGGGAAAACCAGCCTGGCCGAATAGAGAAATTTGGCCAGGAGACATGATAAAAGGGAGTTTATAACCTTTAGAAGAAGGGGCAGGCAACTCATGAGGACTGCAAGGGTGTTGTGAGGTTATGCAGGGAGAAAATTAGGACTAAAGTACAATTAGAACTTAATTTGTCTACTGCTGCTAAAGACAATAAAAATGTTTCTATAAATGGATTAGCAACAAAAGGAGGACTAAGGAGAATGACCATCCTTTACTGGAAACAGGAAGAAGCATAGTGACAAAGCATGAGGAAAAGGCACTTAATGCCTTCTTTGCCTCAATTACTCTTACTATTAAGATCAATTGTTCTCTAGGTACCCAGCCCCCCAGGCTGGAAGACTGGGATGGGGAGCAAAATGTAACTCCCATAATTCAAGGAGAAACAATCAGCAACCTGCTACACACACCTCTTAGACACACACCTCTTAGACACACACAAATTTGTGGGGCCAAATGGGAACCAACCAAAGGTCCCGAAGGAGCAGGTGGAAGTGCTCCCCAAGCCACTTTCCATCATTTACCAGCAGCCCTGGCTAACCTGGGAGGTCCCAGTTGAGTAGAGGTCAGCAAATTTGATGTCCATCTACAAGAAGAGATGAAAGACAATGCATGGAACTACAGGCCTGTCAGCCTGACTTGGTGGTGAGAAGCAATGGAAGAGATCATCTTGAGTGCCAACACACCACATGCATGACAAATAGTGGATCAGGCCCAGACAGCATGGGTTTTGGATAGGCAGGTCCTGATTGACCAACCTGATCTCCTTCTGTGATAAGGTAACTCACTAATTGGATGAGGGAAAGGCTGTGGATGTGTCTACCTGGACTTCAGTAAAGCCTTTAAAGGCCAATGGCATCCTGTATGTATCAGCAACAGAGTGGCCAGCAGGACCAGGGCAGTGATTGTCCCCCTGTATTTGGCACGGGGGAGGCCACACCTCAAATCCTGTGTTCACTTTTGGGCCCCACACTACAAGAAAGATGCTGAGGTGCTGGAGCATGTCCAGAGAACAGCAACAGAGTTGGGAAAGAGTCTGGAACATAAAACTTATGAGGAGCAGCTGAGGAGACTGTGGTGGTTTAGCCCAGAGAAAAGGAGGCTCAGGGGGGACCATATCCCTCTCTAAAACTACCTGAAAGGATGTTTTAGACAGGTGGGGGTCAGTCTCTTCTCCCAGGTGTTAAGTAACAGGACAAGAGGAAATGGCCTCAAGTTGTGCCAGGTGAAGTTTATATTGGATATTAGGAAAAATGTATTCACTGAAAAAAGGGCTGTCAAACATTGGAACAGGCTGTCCAGGGAACTGATGGAATTACCATCCCTGGAGGTATTTAAAAGACATGTGGATATGGCATTTTGGGATAACCTGACACCACTGTGTTCACTGTAACAGTTAGACTTGATGACCTTAGAGGTCCTTTCCAACTTTAATGATTCCATGGTTAAAAGTCACCTTTAGGTGAGTCATTAGTTCAGCTCATATGTTTTTCTTACACTAACTTTCTAATACCTGGTGTACAAAATTTACATGGATAATAAAATAAAATTAATATTCTAATCTCTCACTGAAAGTTAACTACAGTAAAATGCTTGTTTTGTGAAGATTTTAGACCCCGTTAAAGGCTTGAACGGACTTTCAGTCTTGAACAGCGTTAAATGCTTGTAGGCTTAAAGATTAACAATTATATGCAGTGACAAGAAACCAAGCTGTCTTCCTGCCAGCACTCCTCCCAAATCCCACAGTATTCCAGATCTTCCAGTTAGGCTAGAATTTTTTCACTCTGATAAATTACAAGGAAACAGAAGATTCAATACAAAGGCAACACTATTTTATTTCAGAACAGCTTTATTAGCATATTAACTAAGATAGCATAACACATCATCAAGCTAACAGCTCAATTCAATGTGCAAGTTTTAACTAAAAGAACACAACAAAAAACCTCAAAACCACAAAGCAAAAAAAAAAAAAAAAATCCAACCACAAAACCACCACACACACCCCTTGTTGATTTCAGCTGAATTAAGATCACACATCGAATCTGCAACTGCAGCAAAGCCAAGTTTACGCATACTGTTAGAATAAAACCAAGTTCAGACCTCAATGCATCAGCTACAGAACGCATCCTGGATCCCAGCCAAGTATAATACTTATCAAGCATTAAAGTATGTCTATTTTTCTGGATTGAGGGGGGGTTTTTGAGTTGCCAAAAGTAACTAAGTAACTAAGATGTGTATTTGTGTAATTGGAAGAACCAGTGAGTCACCCTAGTCCAGTTTCTATGCAAAAGGAAGATGGTAACTCTACACACATGGCTGCAATAAAACTTGAAGTTTACAAGCCAGACAAACACAAATGCTTTTTAGTTGTTGGTTTTTTTTTTCCATATGGCTCATTAAGAACTCCTTTTCCCCATTTTTTTTTTTTTGCTGCTTATGAAGTTCGTATTAAGCTACGGGGGTTTATTTATTAAAAAGAAACCAAACAAAAAACCCCAACAACGACCAGTCCTCCAAAATCCCAAACTAAACCAAAGATTTGTTATACCAACCTATCTGTACTTTTTCCTCAAAAAATGTGCATGTACCACATATTTGGAGCAGAAGACTGGCAATTTCAGACCATCTTACACGTTTACTACTCCATTCAGTGAGATCTGTGCTTCCATAAAGATCACAATAATGCACATTCCACAACAGAAGAAAATGCTGATCAGATATCTACAGGAGCTCAAACACAAGAGTTTTTTTGGTTTTGTTTGGTTTTTTTGAATCAAATACCTCAAATTGTAATTTTAAGAGTGAAATTTTGTACACCCAACTTCTTGAGGACTGCAGTCAATCAGCTCTCTGAATTTTAGATTAAGAACTGTTATATTTGTTAAGCATCTACATAGCTAATATGATGTGCATAAAGATTAACTGAAAAACCTTAAGGTCCTCTTTTCTGTAGGTTCCCAATAGAATCTGGATTCAAGAAAGACAAGAATGACTTATTAATGGCTTACTCTTGGAATGACTTTAATATTCACAGTGAACTGCTTAGAAAATTCAGTCAAGAATCAAAAAGTAACATTTCAATAAAGCTTTTAAAAAATGTTTATATGTCTCTCTAAATGTAGGTTTATCGTTTAACTCAGTCACTGTAAGATTCATCAAAATACTGTTTGAGTACATCACAGTATAAGAATAAAAACAGGCATCAGTTAAATCTAAAACATATTTACTGCAGACAAAACAAATAGGTCAAATCCTGTCTGAAGCTGCCCAGAACAGAGCAATACAAAATCCACCTATTTGTCTACAGGAAATGGGAACCATGTAATTTTGAACTAAAGAGAATGCTATTGACAGTAAATGTAAAAAATAAACAAATTATACAAAAAACATGCAACAGACACTCTCCCCCAAAAACCTCTAACCAAAAACCACAGCCTACCAAACAACCAACAAGTCACTCTTCTAAATCCCCAATCCCCTTCAGTATATCCCAAGTGTAAATGAAAAAGTAAATTAAAAGAGCTCCAAAATTGTATTTGGTCTTCTAGTAAAATATTACTAAAAATGTGGAGGGTTAAATAAATAGTATTTATTAACTGCATAATTTACTAGTTCTGCTCAAAGTCAGAAACACTGTACAAATCACTTTAAAGGTTCTAAGAACATAAAATATTTGGTTTGTGACTATATTGAATTTTAGATAAGCAATACTAAAAGCCATCAGAAATGCTTCATGGAATAGTGGCTTGTTTTGACAAAAAAAGTAAAAACAGATTCTGATGTCAGATGGAATAACATGCAACTCTCTTTAGTGGCATCACTGAATTAAGGCTTAATTAATTCCCAGAGAGTGTCTATCTCTACTTCCTCCTCCAAGCAGTCACACCACGACCTGGATCAGAGAACAAATCCAATTGGAAAACATATTCACAGAAATAAACTGATGTGTGGCTTATGATATAACTACACCAGGAACTATGCCAGCGAAGCTTCAGCTACAAAACTGAGAGGCTGCCTCAAAGTCTATAAACAGAGCTTGCTTTTACTCTTCAAACGCAACTTATTCTAACATCTTTAACCTCATCATGCTCTGCTGTCTTCCCATGACTTTACTTAGTCACATCCCATGTGCCATGACAAGTTCTTCAGCAACTGACTTACAGGGAAAAATTAAAAATAACTGTAGCAATAAAAGCCAGGGAGTACCACTGCTTACAAAAGTATCTGTGTATCAGCTGGTGTTATAGGCACACTACTGGAAATCAGATGGGAAGTTAGCACTGTAAGACTTCTTTTCAAAACCAACCTACATTAAAAGACACACTTTCTCAATGAAAATATGTTTCTCTCTGTTCTATCTAGCTCTCTCTTTTCATTCTATCCTGTTCAGAAACCTGTAATTACAGTACACAGAGAGTACAAATAGGGAGGATGACTTCATAGACAAGCACCAATTTCTTCTATTTTGAATAGGATTCCCTGCTATGATGACTTAACACTCAGTGTATAGATCATTTAAGGAACCATGTCACATGTTAGCTGAAAAGTAGTTACTGTATTGCACATCCAGTAGCCTGTCAGAGCTTCATGCAAGTTAAAAGAAATTGCATAAATATGATCACAACTGTAAGCAAGCAATAACCTAGAAAACTGATATACATCAACCAGGTATTCCAGGAAGGCAAATCCTTGGATGAATTACTGAATACATGCAAGACTGCAGAGTACAGCACAGTCATTTGGAGAACTTGCTCAGTGTAAGATGGATCATGGGATGTCACTACACAGGACTAACTTATGCATATGAAACAGACGGAGAAATTGTGGTAGGTTGACCCTGGCTGGCTGCCAGCTGCCCACCAAAGCCACTCTATCACTCCCCTCCTGAGCTGGGAGAGGGAGAGAAAACATAACAAAAGGTTCATGGGTTGAGGTAAGGGCAGGGAGAGATCACTCACCAGTTACTGTCACAGGCAAAACATACTTGATGCAGGGAAACAAGTTTAATTTACTGCCAATCAAATCAGAGTGGGACAATGAGAAATAAAAACAAAATCTAAAAAACACCTTTCCCTCACCCTTCCTTCTTCCTGGGCTCAACTTCACTTCTGATTTCTCTGTTTCCTCCTTGACAGCAGTGCAAGGGCACAGGGAATGGAGGCTGCAGTCAGTTTATCACACACCATCTCTGCTGCTCCTTCCTCCTCAGGGGGAGAACTCCTGCTCCAGTGTGAGGTCCCTTCCATAGGACACAGTCCTTCACTCACTCCTCCAGTATGAGTCCTTTCCATAGGCTGCAGTTCTTCATGAACTGCTCCAGTGTGGGTCCTTCCCACAGTCCTCCAGGAATAGGCTGCTCCAGCATGAGTACCCCACATGGTCTCAAGTCCTGCCAGAAGCCTGCTCCAGCACAGGCTTCCCACAGGGCCACAGCCTCATTCAGGCATCCACCTGCTCTGGCATGAGATCCTGCAGGGGCTGCAGGTCGGCCTCTGTTCCACCGGTGACTTCCTTGGGCTGAAAGGGCACAGTTGCCTCACCACGGTCCGCACCACGGGCTGCAGTGGAATCTCAGCTCCAGTGCTTGAAGCACCTCCAACTCCTCCTTCTTCACTGACCTTTGGATCAGCATAGTTGTTTCTCTCACATATTCTCACTCCTCTTTCCAGCTACTGTTTTCTGCAGCAGTTTTTCCCCTCTTCTTAAAAACATTATCCAAGAAGCGCTACCACTGTCACTGACAAGCTCAGCCTTTGCCAGCAGCGGGTCCATCTTGGAGCCAGCTGGCATTGGCTCTGTGAGGCATGGGGAAAGTTTCTTGTAACTTCTCACAGAAGCCGCCCCTGTAGTCCCCCCCTGCGACCAAAATCTTGACGTGTAAACCAATACAGCAAGTTTCTTCACTGCTCTTTTTTTTCTTAATCCTAAGAAACCTTTATCTAAAGCATGACATTCCCTTTTTTTTTTTTTGTCTAGTAGAGAAACTTCAGCCTATTTACAAAGTCAGTAGGTGTGAGCTGTCCATCAGGAGCAACACTGGATATTTTGCTCTGCTGCAGAGAAACCAGCTTCTGAAGGAGTATATTAATAGGAAGGGAGGGTGTGGTTATCTTCATCCTTGGAGGTTTTCCAGACTTGGCTCAACAGTCAATTCTGACTTGATTTAGCTTTAGCAACATTTGTGCTTTCAGAAGAAGGTTGGATGGATAACCAACCTTCACTAAGTATTATGATAGCTAGATAATAAGAAAGACACCAATGGCTGTGTTTATGAAAACATGTATCTAGATCACCAGGTAAATTCATGGTCCTTTGAACTTCCAGTCAGCTGAAGATCCCAAAAATCCTGAAGCTCCTATGCACAGTTAATTAATCAGCCTTCACTGATGGGAGAAGAAAGCCTCCACTGAGCTAACCACTCAGGTGTTTTTCAGACTCAGACAACTGTCCCTTATTATCCATCACTAATTGCCATATTTGAAATAATATATTCAATATCACAAATTCAGTTACAGCTGGTTGACAATCTTTCAAAAAATCACAACTTTGGAGAGCCAAATACTTTTCTTTCAGTTACTGAACTGTTGTGATACGCAGACATGCTGCACAATGCACAAAAATATGGTACCCAGATACTAGGAAGTAAAGCATGGTATTGGCAGAAAAAATTTTGTAACAAGAGTTAGTAAATATGAAATTACAGTTCCAAAACATGGTTGAGATGGACATTCTTTCTGCATCACTGGAACTGAGTATATGAAGAAACAAACCATCTTCCAAACATGCTGGCATTGCTTACTTCTGTTATCATATATCAATTCAATTAAAGACCTGCATACACGTGTAGTGTATCATCCACAACATATTTTGTTCTAGAAATTATTCTCACTTGGATTTTTTTTAAAGCACATACACATCATTTTAGCACACCAGCATACTTCCATGTTGTTGGTGCAGCTCCCAAATATAAGCAGTAAGCAAGTGCAAATGCCCTCTCTCTTTCAAGGTGAATGCACCAGCAGAAGTATTTGCATCCCGAAGTTTATACAAAAAGCTCAACTTCTGAAGACACAGCAATCATAGTAGACATTAAGTTCCAGAAACCAATGATTACAAGATCTGATTAGGAACAGCAAGTATTGTTGTTTTTTACAAAAGCAAACAAACAAACAAGATGAAGATAGGTCCTGGTATGATATGAACAGTTACCAAGAAGAAATTAAAAATTAGAAAATACACACACACCACTAGGAGGGAGGAATTAGCAGCTTTTGCACCTGAGGTAGGACTCTGGTCAACTTCCACAGGGGCCTATACACTAGGATCTATCCAAGAAGAAGGAGCAGCAGCATCACAGTTTCCCAATGATACAAATTTGCTCTCACTCAACTGCTAGCTGCAAAGAACTTGGGGAAGCAGGGGGGTGAGGGCAAAGCTATATAGAGTAAAAGGACAAGCAGCAGAAGGAATAATTTGAGTATTTTTTAGGTGAAAGGTTCAGAATGGCAAATGCTGTAATAAATTCATAACCTTTCATTTGAAAAATAAAAAAACTGGAAGAGGCATGAGTTAACAATATGAAAAAGAAGGGTTGCAGGGATACTTGAAAAAAGTTTCTGTCCCAGGAAGACCCAGCAGGTTAGGATTCCTCAAGTTTCAAAAGAAATAAATTTCCAAAGGAAAAGATATCAATCTTGAGCAGAACAAATATGCATCAACTGTTTACTGTCACTTCCAAAGTAAGAACTGGGCACCACTGAATGCAGCTGCTGAGAGCCAAGCTTAGAACAGATCCAAAGTGCTTCTTCACACAGCAGATAGACAACCAGTGAGACTCCCTGCCAAAGCAAGCAGCAAACGCTAGAAGTTTCTACAGCCTAAAGGGGAGACAGCACAAGTCTTGGAGGACAGTTGGAAGAGTTCTCAGAGAAGAATATCACATATGCTTGCCCTGTTCTTGTCTTTCCAAGAAATTTGCTCATGCCCACTATTAGCAAACAACAAGATACTGATCTGGACAGGCACTTGGTTTGAACCAGTATGGGCAGTTTAAAGCAATGCTGCTAACAAGCTCTCTTACAGAAACAAAGCTGGCATTGCCCAGCAGTTGTTAGGTTTTAAAACTGAACAACTTACCAAGAACAGCAGATGAAGACTGATGGAGAATAATACAGCTACTCCTACTGCCTCCCCACTGCCAGTATTCCTATTTTTTCATCTCCACATCAACCTCACATCATCATCTGAATTTTTTCCTTCAATTGACCATTTTAAGTATACCTTATACGTGTTACTCAGAAAGATAACTATATAGAACAACACAATACTATCATCTGATCCTGCAGTTCAGCTTTGCTGTAGGATCCACTAGAGGTGATCTAGAATGCTGGGCAGGAGCATGACCTAAACAGCCTAACAGCTTTGACAAATAAACATTTTTACTTTGGCAGAAATGTTGCCTCAAATGGTATGCAAGATTTATACCAACCTAACTGGAAAGCTACTAATCCTAATGAAGTGCAAATGAAAGGACTGTTTCATAAAGCACAGTGTGACAGCATCAGTTGTCACTGCACTCTGTATATATTAGTTTAGTAGAACTTTTTGGAGTAATCAGTTTGATTAAGTAGTTGCTTACAAGAATTTGTATCTTACTTATTTTTCTGCATCTTGCATAACAGATTTTTAGTTGGAAGTCAAGCGCTGAACTGCATCATATATAATAAAAGAACACCTTTTAATAAAGGTGTATCTTCAGTTTGACTAAATGAAGAGAGACAATATGCGCATATTCACCTACATACTGTAGGTAGGTGGAGCTGGAAAATTTTAGTTGATAGTGGGTATGTAACAGAATGATTACATTTCAGTTCATATGTACTTCATATCACAGCTGCTTGTAAGGGCAACAATGATCAAATATATTTATCTGTAGAAATCAGAGATAAATTAGGTATTTCAACTAGATTGGAAGCAAAAGCATCGTGCATTAGCAAAATTTTACGTTTGCTTATATCTTTCATGAAAAAAATTTTACAAAGTTATAGGCAAATTATGCACAGATCCTGGCAAAGCAAGAAGCATCAACACCAGAATCTCCTTATTTCAAATAAAATTCATACAAACATGTATGCATGTTTGCATGCACAAAACAAGAACTCAATGGTTTCTTGTGAGGATAAAAAAAGACTTCTTCCCATAAACTGATTTACATAAATTTTATCCATTACATTTTTCACTTCATTGCAACTCCTTCAACTATTCGGTAAGTTAGCTGTTACCTTGGTTTGGAAACCATTAAAAATCCCCCCCCTTAGTTTCACGGAGCAAGCATTTGAAGCCATTTCGAAAGGGCAAAGCTTGGCACAGACCAGAGCCTACACTCCTACTCCAAAAGGACTGCAGAGTGAAGGAATCAATTAAAGTTCACACACAATCTCTGAGTTGCCCACCATCACAGCATAAACAGGGTTCAAAAACTGTAGCCCTCAGCAAAAGCCACACAAATAGTTGCACCAGAAGAAAAAAACAAACAAGCAAGTCTCCCTTATGTTCCCTGCTCCCTATTCCAATGCAACCTTAAAAACAAAAGTTGGAAAATGGGTACCACAACTACGAAACTGAATTAAGATTCTGTTTTCCTGAAGACATTACCACATACAACTGAAATTTAATTCATTAAGAAAACAATGAACTGTCCAAGTTCCTCAACAAATTTGTATAATACAAAGCTGATCATGTCAGGACCCATCTGATAGCATAATAAAAAATGGGGACAAATTTGAATTGCAAACTATTTTTTAAAAGGATGTAATTAAGACTTCCTTTGACTTTGCTAACAAGGATGCTAAAATGTTAATTCTTAACTAACTGTTTATGCTAAGGTCTGTTTCACATTTTCTCTTCCTTATGCATAACCAATGCCTAAGTTATCAAGATATTGTGAAATATCCAATAGGGTTTTTTTCCCAGTTATTAGTCATTACGGGAAGAAAAAGGGGAAAAACAAAACAAAACAAAAACCACACAACAACAAACAAAAAGCCCAACAACAAACCCCCACATGCATAAATATTAACAATTCTCCCAATACTACAAATCCGAAAGTTCCTGCCCTCTGTTACCTAGTAATTATTTGCTTCTAAAAATCTTAGATCTGCTTTAGAATAGTTTCAGAATTAGAATCTCATAAAAAGTGAAAACCTGAAATACCCATTATGAAAGGGCCAGAAGTGATATACACAGATAGAAATTAAGTGTCCATGTGTTTAGGGACAGGAGGTATGAAAACGAAACATGACTCCACACTGTTGGTTACATAATTATGTCAACAGCAGCATAATAAAAAGCTCTCAAAAATCTATCCATACAGGAACTAGAACACAGGCAGTTTTAGCTTAGTCAGGCCCTTGTGTCCAAAGCCCTGTAACCATGGAATGTGCTATTAAGTGTTTTCACTGAAGACTGGAAGGATTTAAAACATTTTATTGTAAATGAGTATAATTCATCCTGACCCAAAGACCATCACGGAAGTCAACAGAGAGCTAAACTCCAATTAAACCACGTTTTTCTACAAACAGGTTTTTCATATATATATATATATATATATTTATGTATTTTTCTAATACATATACAAATATGGCCTATAAAGTTGGGCATAGAACAATCTTCCAAGCAACTTTGTAACAGCCTTTTATACTTCAGATTACATCTTTTTAAATACACAACATTTCAAACCCTTAACTCATGCAAAGCTGCTGTCAGAATGACAAAGATTTTGTAATTAAAAATCACTACTGAATTACAAGTTCATTAGACATTTAGGTCTATCAACTATATTAACTATACCATCAACATAGTTAAAAAGCACAGAAGAAATTTCTCTTTTACTCTCTATTTCACCATTCTGAAGAGACTACATAAAATGTTGGAATCAAAAACATTGCAGAGGACTTGCCAACGAAGCTTTTCAAGTAGGTACAACAACTTAGAAAAAAAAAAACTGAGAAGTGAGCGCCACTTCAGTTGCATTTCAACTGCAACAGTTAATCAGAAAAGGAAAGGCATCTTCAAAGCAGTAACACTATTTAAACAAATCTGCATAGTGCAGACAGACTTCTAACAAAGTTCTCAATAAATTAGAACTCACTGGAGATAAACCAGCAATAGTAAATGACCTTTAGCTGACTTTCCTATAAAACAGTTCAGCAGAAAAAAAACTGGATTCGCAACCTCCATGTAATAATCAGTAACTACACTGAGCCACTAACACCAATCTAAGTTACCAAACAGCATGTCAGAGACTCAACAAAAGGGATCTAGTCTTTCACTATGATGCAGCAAAGTCTCATTAGCCAAATTAAAGCAAAGTCAAAGACTGTTTTCAAGACAGCTTTGTTTCCTTGGCAACTGGCATGACTGACAGGCAGTATACTGGTAAAAGTCTTACTTTACAAGGCAACTTTATATTATTAGCTTGATTTAGCCAGCAATTTAGAAAAGCTAACTATACTTGCCTGAAACACAGCCTGAAGTAACTTAGTTAAAAGCCAAATAAAACATCAGCAGAGTGAATCCCAGAAAACAGACTACAAAAAGCAGTTCAGGAGGCCATGAAACATCGACACAGCTTAGTCACGCCTAACAAAAACTTCTGTTCTCCAAATAAAACTCCACAAGGTTTCTTTACCAAAAAATAGCTATGAGGTATACCATTTTCATATTAAAGACAAATTTCCCCCATGCTGTAGATTCCTATTCAAATGCTTAACAAAAAATACAGTTCATCTGGTAAATTTCCCAGTAAGAGACTGACATTAAAATGAGGTTTAACAAGCTGTTTAGGAGAGTATGTCCATCAAGTACATGGCATCTACCTGTTAACATTCCAATAAAGTCTTCTCCCAAGAATTCGTTTCTCATTATGGTAACCCCCATGCTACATGTACCCTGACCAGATCCCAGGGGCACCTACCAGAGAACTGATACTCACAGAAATCTCCTGTAAATTTCCTGCATTCAAGGAAGTGAAATTTTCTTTGGAATTCACGTGAGAAACTGAGTCATGTAAATACTGGCTTTAATATAATCATTCACAGCTTGTTGGGGGCAAGAAGGAAGAAAAGAAAAAAAAAAGAAAAATAAACCTCACACTTTATAAAAGTGAACAATGTTTACTCAAAAAGGGACAGTTCCACTGCTAATCAGTTTACTGCATAGGTATATGTGAATTGTACAAATAAATGCAAATATGTTGGAACGTATGAAAACACAAGGACACAAATTAACTGTGGAGGAGCTATCAGTTTTGAAAGGTTAAACTAAATCAAATTACATCATCTGAATTTGTTCCCAGCTACAAAGATAAACACACGCAGTGGTCTGGCCACATATAAAAAGAAGACAAACATCCCTAGTTTTGGCTGGCAGTTCTCTATTGCTGTTTACCTCATTTTTGGTTTTTTACTTTGGTTGGTTGCAGAGGGGAGGTGTCAAGAGCCTGAAAGAAGTTGCTTGTAACTCAGACTAGTTACAACAGTTAATTTTCTACCTCAACTGTGAATAAAACATCTTGGTCTCCTGGGCATCGTCCCCTAAGTGCTTATGTCTGATTTGTGAAAATGTTTCTTCGAGAGCAAGCTAAGAACTCTGCTTTAATTTTATATGTGATTCAATTTAGGTCCTCCAACTATATATTTCAGCATTACCAGTGCTAATAAGTTACTTTCTCTGAGAATGTACTCTAAAAATTGATAAACTTGAGTGAAAAATCCACTTTACTTGCTGTGTCAGTTTTTAAAACTCTGTAGCTGTTGTGCCACAATTGCAGGGGGAAACTGAGCAAACTGTAAATGGAAGCTTTATATTTAAGATTTTAAAGCTACTGTTTTATTTTTTTTTTTTCCAGAAAGGAAAGATAAGACAGTGAGAAATAAATCTTGTAAAAGTGGGTATGATTTTATCCACATATGCCACTGATCAGTTCAATTGCATTTATCCATTAGGAGTTTTTTTGCAAAAAAAAATGGTGGGGTAGTGCCTGGTCTTACTTTCATGGGAACTTTCAAATTAACATCATTTTATTATTTTACTGCTTTTTATTGAGTAGGAGTTTCCATTATGTGACTGATGGGTTACAGATTACCCTATTCTACAAACCGGAGGACTACTAAGAAACCCACAGTTCTTTGCCATCTTCAGCATACAGAAGAAGAAAGGCAAAAGGATAAGAGTCCAGAAGATGCTCATCTTGAAATATCAAATTCTTGTTTGTCTTTAAAAGAAGTCAAGACCTAAGAAAACAAAAGTGGTTCCACAGCAGTGTAATTGCACCCACAGAGCTTGATGCTAATACTTTAAACCAAATATAACCTGACAAAATATTCAATATGCAGAATGGTAAAAACATCTCTTTATAAACATGAAATTCTGATTAAACCTGTATCCAGAGACTCATGTTACTGATCAGAGACTTTGAGATTCTTCGTCATAAAAGACAAGTAAACAGATCTTGGTCACAGTTACTGCTTTCAACATAATACAAAGTTTTCAGAACACCAGTAAGATAAAATTAATCTCAAATTTGATTCAGGAGATAGGAAAGCATTGCTATAAAACAGCATGAAGCATTTACAGCACATAAACTAAAAATCAGACACTATAAAGCACAGAGCGTATTTTTATGAGAGATATGTGAAAGACAAAATCTGTGGGAAGAAGAAAGGTACAGATCAACAGCTAATTTAAAAAAAAAAAAGTCCTCAGAGATAATTTAATTATTCCAAATAAGTGCCAGAGATTCTATATTTTCCCCGGTTCTAATTTCTTCTGAAGATAATAAATGTCAATATGCTTATAAATAAGAGAAAAAATACATTACAAGATACAGTTTTGGTTTACCTGAAATCACATCTATTAAACTGCTTTTGGAATTAGACTTATAAAATCACCTTGTATGGTAGGGTATTGAATGCATGGATATCATGATTTACAATTTTTCTTAAGCAAAACAAAACCAAAACCAAGCAAAGCACTGCGTGCAATTGTTTTCACTGATGCCCACCAACTAAGCTGACTGCAACTTCTCCGAATTCATACAGGGCTGAGTGCGTACTTTCATCCTCCTCCGAACTCAGTCTCAGTGCTAACACAAATAAGGCAGGTTTGCCTTTTTCTTCCTTGGCCCTTTTAAAGATAAAGAAATCTTTAGTACAACTGCAAATTCCAAGTAGCTTGTGTTACTGTTCTTTCATAGGACTTTGCAAAGTAAGAGACAGAAGGAAAAATATACACTTGGTAGTGCTATGACTGTCTTCCAAGACAACCCCCCCCCCTTAAATTGCCAAAACTATACTACAGCAAGCTTTACTTCAAAAGTGGTTTAATTAATATTTTTCTTATGCTGAAACTGACAGTGCCCATTTTTTTCCACGGCTTTTTTTGGGTAGATCTTCGATCTTACATTAAACAGTCAAATCGATATAAAAATGCAACTAACTTGACATATTACAAATAAAATTTAGCAAACAGATATCTTCAACTGCTTTTTAGTACAAAAAGCATGAAAAAGTTGAAAAATCCATCAAAACCAGTGGTTGCACTTTTGGTTTCCAACAATACTATTTTACCGACCAACTAGACTGAACTATAAACACAAGAACTCACATTAACTGATGAATCCGAATATGCATTTCCCCAGTAAATCAAGCTATTCAATAAAATAAGTAACTGTGTCTGCAGCTTTTCCAACAAACATCTTCTGCCCTTGAAGACTAAGATTACTTTGGTGAGCTGCGGAGGAGGAGGGGAGCAGATGATATTGGTGTAGTGGGTGGCTCCAGTCAGGTGCAAAAAAGGGATGAAATTTAACAACAGTTCTGAGTATTTTTCATGTGTGACATGAGGAAATCAAGAAAAAAAAAAAAAAAGTAAAAGCACAGCAACAAACTTCCCAGTTGTCTTAAAACGATCTGCTTTCATAATGTCCAAAGCCATTCCTCTGTACAGAGCACATAAGAAATGTGTAACAGAAATCTATTTTTAAGGTTTCTGCCAGATGGGTAAACACCTCAAACACACCCACAGATACTAATGAAAACCACCTTGGCCTCCTTCAGGAAGTCATTCAACACTTCATAGGAAAAAAAAATAGGAAGTTGTTGATAAACTGCTTGCAAGAACTACTTCCTGTAGGAAGAATAATTACAAGACTTGTTTGCTGGACAATCAGTTAACTTTTCCTCACACTACAACATGAGAAGAGGTATTACACAACCTTTGTAAGAATTAAAAGCATAACTCTAAGCTAAAACGATACAAGAGAAACTCTAAAATTGATCAAAACTTATTTTTTCTTTCTGCAAGTTGTTGCCTGCTACTCCCATGGTATATTATCTTTTGCCTAGAGAGCAATCCCCAATCTTTCTCCATAGTTCACCAAAATGTCAACCAGCAGCTGGCTAACAGGAAGCGGTTAAAAAGCAATGCAATTGACATCACCACACAAACCAAGCCTGGCTTTTACACTGCATGTTTAAGAAAGGGCACAGCAATGCTGAGATGAGTCAGACCTGACCACTTACTAACCAGGCAAGTCTAAACTGATGAGTTCAATTTAAGGAGCAGTATCAGTAAAAAAATAGGATTAGTTTTACCAGCTGTATAGTAGTTGCCTTAACTCACTGCTTGAAATCATCACTAATGGAAAATTATACTCAGCAGAACTGCTCATAACAGTGAGATTAACATTAATGAGTGGAATTCTGACAAATCATAGATTGGGCATTCATACATAAGGGGGTCTATTTATCTAGCTGACTGACTAATTTATAAGAGTAGCTCTGGTTCAGACCCTACACCACCACTCTCACCCTCTTTTAATATTTATGGACATGTGGGGTGTATACATTAAATACATGACCAAATAACTCTGTGCACATATCTGTATAATATATATACACATACACACAGGCAATAAAATATTTTCTCTCCCACTTAAACTACTTTCATTTCTTTGCACAAACTACTGTGCTTGCAGTACTAGACCCATCGATTAGTGGAAGTGACTGTAATTCCAAAGTGTATTAAGTACAGTACTCAATTTTACTTTATTCTGTTTGCACCATAGTATATTATGATAACTATAACCATAAGGCTTACTGACATCTGGAAAAAATATAACATTGTTACCTATTCTGCAAAGATCTTTCTAGAGCCTGGTTACCAGACTGTTCATGGAGCAGCTACAGAACAGAGCAAATGGAAACAAAAAGCAGTGCAGCCAACGCAATAAAAAAAATTAAAAAAAAAATAATAAAAAAAAAAGCAGCCGAATACTTGGAAGAGACACCAAAAATCTGCATATGGTAGAAGGAACCATTCTAACTGTATTTAGAATCAGAAATCTTAGTATTCACATTTCAAGCAAATGTTTAAGGTATAACCAAGAAAGGTGTTAGTCTTTAACAGGCTTGTAGATGTGAGATAGAACTTATCCCTCAACACTGAAAAAACCTTTTAATATACAAACTTGCTATTCAAAGCTAATTCTTACATTTCTTTGGACTTCCTACACATACAGAGCAAACATTTTGCTAATACTTGAAATGCTTTTCACAGATTTTCATGAACTCCAATTAACTCCGTGGATCTCACCTGTAGATAGTATTAAGCAACCTTTTAGGAACAACATGTGTTCTTCAAGCGTGAACAGAGCCTTCTGAACTGTCCTCATTAGACTCTCCCATACCACAGCATCACCCAAGGAAAGCCAAAATAAAACAGCCCATTTAAAATCTCCCAAGGTCAGCATGTGACCCAGCAGGGAGAGGTTCAAAAAGTACGGCCTTTATTTTTCTTCCTAACAACATGGTTTGTTTCCACTCCTTTCCCTTCAAGACACATCCTTCACAGCTAGCAGCTCTTTCAATCATTTACTTTGGATGTCTGCTTGAGAACAAACGATCTTGCTCATGCAGATGAGTTTGCCAGACTTGTGTGTACTTTCCACTCTCAGGCTCTTTATTGTTCTTGCTGAAACCTGACCCTTTGAAATGGATACCAGGACACCAAGAAAGGACAAAAAAACTTGCAGAAAAAAGGAAAAGATTTTTTGCGGTAATAATCAAACTGCAGAAAAAGCTTTCCAAGAACACATCTTTTACTCTGCTTTCACCTGAATGAGCATAATTAAAAAAATTTATTATAAGAGCATGAAGACACTTTTTCATCTTTTAAACTGTTCCATTTTTCTGTGAATTTGACAATCAAAAGCAAACACTTGTGGCAGTAAAACTTAAAAACCAAATATCTATTTTTCATGCTTCATAAGCCGCTCTTTAAGAGGTCTCACTAACACAGTCAAAACAAAGCTTGCTTTTCATTTCAAAACACAGTCTGTTCTTTCCTCAAGGTCCAATGAGCTACAGTTCCCAAACAGCATAAACTTACACAGTTCAAAAAAAACTTCTACTTGTGCATGCTGAAAAGTTCACATTCTGGAACACACAGATTTTTTAGAAAATATCCCATCTTCAGGCTCTATAGATAAAGTTTATTTTCATGCTCCTAATAGAGAATGATTATTTTCAAAAAGAACTTTCAGGCTCAAACGTCAGACAACTACTGCAACCTCTTTTTGTTTTTTTTTTAAAAAAAACCCTAATTTCCCTGTATGGAAACACACTACAGGAACAAAACACATTTTTAAGAAGTTCTGCAAGTTCCACTTTCATTGCAGACAATGTAAATTTGTTTTTCAAGCTACAGACTCGACCACTTCACTCAGATGCACATATTAATGACAACGTCTAACCAAGAAAGGTAGGGATAAAGATGTTTTTCTTGGCTGAAACAAGTTTTACATAAGTAACACAATGTTGCCTCTCTCAGCCCGGAAAATTACATATAATGGGTTATTTAGAGACTTGCAGTAAAATAAAAAGTTTAAAATACAGTCAAAATATTTGAGGGCAAATTATGGTCTTGGTGGGCACACTTTCTGAAAGGGAAAGACAAGCTCCTGCCGTTTTAGAAAACTGCACAGAATAAAAGAAAATGCTCCCTGATGGATTAGGTGTCAGATGGCTGGCATGTGTAGCCTCTCTTCAGTTATAGAAAAGGTGATACTAATTTCACCGTGTGAAAAAGCTACAGCTGTACGAACATGAAACAATGTTACAAGTTTGTAATTTCCCTTTCACTGCAGGGAATGTAGAGAAGTTACAGACCCAAATACTACACTCAGACACATACATTAATTTCCTCATGAATAGAGAGTAGGCAAAAACGTTTTAATTGCGTATTTACACAACTGTCCTAAATCAAGAGATAAGAAGTCTTGATATATAGTCACTAGAACAGTTTCTGAAGTTACTCTATATTTTAACATCCGTACTATAAAAATGAGGTAAAATATATCTTGACCTTCATGACAACTCCGACAAGATTCAGCAAATCCAAAAGTCACATTGTTTAAAAACCACTATGTGTGCTTCACTGATTTTTAGTAGACAATATAACCGATAACATTCTTCAGCTAAGATTAAGGTAGGATGAATATTCACAGAGTATCACACAGTTCTAGAAACGGCAGAGAGTTGATATAGGAGAAGTACGGAAGTGGCAGGGTCTCCTACTTAAAATTAGGAGCATGGTTTTATTTTATTATTTATTATTTATTTTTATTTTAAATACGTATTTTAAACACAATGAAATTTACTAAAATTCAAAGACTGTAAAAAAAGTATAAAATATATCCCCACAAGCACCAGAGATACAGGTAACTGAAAAGAAATTTTACTTACTTAAGAAAGTATCTCTGTCCAGATGGTGTCTTAGCCATCTCCCAGCCTGGTGGCAAAGGTACATCATCAGGGATCTCAAATGAAGACTGGCGGAGATGTTGAGAAGATGGAGCTCCGGGTCCAGTCACTACTCCAGAGGGTGTAAGCGTCCCTGGAGAAACAGCTCCCAGCTGCAGTGATGCTGGAGAGGAATGAGCTCGGACATGTTGTGGAGTCAGGGCTCCTGCTGTCCCTGCATCAGTGCTAGCCTGCCAGGAGTGAAATTATTCCCATTAAGATTCTTATATTTCAGCAGAAATGTAGCTGTCAAACGACATTTCACTTTAAATGAACCTTTCAGGAGAAATTCGTCAGTCATTCTAAATTCGCTTATTTTTCAATTGATGCTGTTCAAGAGCGCCTCCAAGTAATTTGGTTAATTAGCATCACAAAAGCCCTAGTGTAAGTGAAGACATATTAACACTAAGTATGAGCTAAGCGCCCTCAGTTTAACTTTGAAAACTACAGTTCTTACTGCTTGGTGCAGGGTTAAAAAAAAAAAATTGCCCGGAGTCAGCAGACCTCATACACTATTATTGAGTGGTTCACTACTGGACTGTACCCACTCACTACCATCACACTCACTTTCTGCTGGAGGAGGTAATTTCCCACTCTCCTTTTGAAATAGGGGTGTGGGGGTTCAAGTACACCCACACACACCCTCTGTAGGGGTTTAAAAGATTACACAAAGAGAAAAGCAACAGAGAAATGCCAGCTGGCAGCAGTGAGTTCCAGTGGAGGAAGACTCACGAATTCAACCATAAAGAAAACATATATGAAAAGACTGAACACAGAATTTCCTAGCAACCCACACTTTCGAGGGTTTAAAGAGTCTGTCCATGCTTTATCCAAAGCAAAGCTTCAGGAAATGGTTGAACCAGTCAATCAGAAATGATTCACAAAACCATTCACTGGAGCCATCAGTTACAAGTGCAAAGAATGTCCTTGGCAGTAGTAAATACAGATCCACCATGGAACAGAAAAGGAAGCTCAGACGACTTGACTGAAGTAAAAATCGCTTTTTGAAATATATTTGCCAATTAACCGGTTTTAGAGAGAGAGCAGAACATGGATACCCCATAATGAGATGCAAGTATCAGCCCTTGTCACACCTCTCTACACAAGGTATTGCACCATATGTGAGGCCTCACTTACACGCTCTTAAGGAGACTGACAATTCTGCTTCACTCCATCTGTATGCAAACACAGGTGAAGTTCCACGTATTCAATTGGAAACGAATTAGCTTGCATTTACATTTAAACAAAATAGGGAAGTAGCAAATCAACCGAATTTGTGGCATTTTGATTCCTGAGAATCAGGGGAAAATGGAAAAAATTAAAGACTTTTTCTCTAAACAGAATGTATTTGTGGCAGAACTGAACAAAAAGGAAAGTGAAAATAGTCTTATTTTAAAAGTCCACAGTGAAGCAAATGATTCTCTGGCTTAATCTGGATTTCAAGTTTATATTTTAACAACCACCAAGTGGTACAAGGAACAGCGATCCAACTAAACATGCATTACAGACGAAGAGTAACATACACAAGGAAGATAAGGCTAAACTTAAAAGTACAAGCTGTAGGAACATCACAGACGTTAAGTGCGTTTCAAACATGATAGCTATTTAACTGCAGTTACTGTATTTAACAAGACACAGCACCAAGTGTTAGGTGAATGTCTATCTATTCAGATGTGTACACAATGGAACTGAGATAAGATTTGCACAAGTTTGAAAAAGACTATACATAAAAACCTTATTCCTTGCTGGAATTCGGTATGTTATTAAAGGTCTGCAACTCAGAAGCTAGCAAAATTACAGAAGCAACTCAGCTCCACTTCTTTCCATTTTCTTTTCAGTCTTGCTATATGAAGGCCAGACTGATTTTTCGAGTATTTGGAAAATGAATTAACTCCCAGGCTGCGAGAGTACGTGCCAAGGTTCAGCCTGGAATGAACTTCAGAAGTCAAGTTACAAATCCTTCAAAAGAGAAGTTTAATAATGGAAATGTTGACAGACCCTTAACAACAAGGGTACTAAGCACCAGTCCACACAGCGAGTTTCACTTTAACTGGCTACACAGATAAATCGACAATAACCAAAAATAAAACCTATTTTATAGCATAGCAACAAAGTTCATTACTTAATAACACTCGAGTAGGTAGGCACAGCCTCCTGCCAAAAAGTTGGTAACAGCGGCCTAAACGCTAACTTTCAGCCGTATTTGCACCAGCACTTAGGTCTTGGCACAAAAGTCCCTCCACTTGAAGACAAAACGCTCCCGGAAGCCGACCGACGACCCTGCTCCGCATCCCCACCCCGCTCCTCGTCGGCCCTGCCCCCGCATCGCCCCTTCCCCCAGGTCCTGCCCCGCCTCCCCCTTCCCGGCCCTGCCCCGCATCCCTCCCCCGCTCCCTCGTCGGCCCTGCCCCGCATCCCTCCCTCCCTCCCTCGGGCCGGCACGGCCGGAGCCCCACAGCTCCGAGTCCAGCGACTCCCAGGATGCGAGAGGTGCGCCCGGCCGGACCCTCGACGCCGTCAGACCTGATGTCTGGCTCAGTTTGGAATTAACTTCGGATGTGCGTGGGTCTGTACGTGGGAGGGTTAATCCTACGCTACCCAGCGAAGTGCCGAAATGGTGGAAAAGCTACATCCATATTGTCTGACGGGGCGGGGGGGTGTAGGTTTGGCACCGCCTCATCAGCCCCTCCACAGAAGGCAGGGAACTGGACTGCAGAGAGAAATTCTCCCCGTCTTCCAAGCAAAGCGTTTTCACCCAAGTTTTAGGGGCTCACCCCCACCGCCGCGGTCCCGGCGAAGCCGAGACAGCCAAGGAGCGGATGTGGAGTCCGAGGCCACGCCGGACACCGGGAGGGGGCCAGTGCCCGCCCGCCCGCCGCGGTCCCGGCCCCGGTCCGGATTCCCGTCCGTGTCCAAGCGCGAGAGGCGCGACAGGGGCCGCGCTGCGCCCCCGCTCCTGGGAAAGAACAAATGAAGGGACGCGGGGACAGACTCCCCCAGCGGGCGGCACAGAGCGCCCCGGCAGCCCCGGCCGGGCGCCCCCCGCCCCGCTCGGCCCCGCAGATTCCCGCCCCGGCCCCCTCCCCCACACGCCTCCCCCGGGAGGAGCTCGGCGACGGCGGGGAGAGGGAGCTCGGCCGGGCCGGGCCGCCCCCCGCCCGCCCGCGGCGCGGCCCCTCCTCCGCTCCCCCTCACCTGGCGGGAGTGGGCCTTGGGCTCGGGCGGCTTGAAGAAGGAGTCGGGCAGTTTCCGCAGCCGCATGGGCAGCGTGTGCGGCACGTTGGCGCCCTTGGGGTTCATCACGGCGTTGAAGAGCGCCTCCAAGTCGGTCTCCGAGTCGCCCCGCACATGGACGATCTGGTGCCCCGCCGGAGGGGGCCCCGCGCCCGGGGGCTGCGCGGCGCCGGCCGCGGCCCCCGACACCGCGCCCGGCGGCTGCGGCGGCTGCTGCTGCTGCTGCGGGGCCGGGGGCTGCGCTGCCTGCGGCGGCTGCTGCGCTTGAGGCTGCCCGGGATCCATGGCTCCGTCAGGACCCCCCGGCGTTTTCCTGGCGGGGCTCGACGGCTCAGAGCCCGGATTCCCAGCCCCGCATGCCCCGCTCCCCGGGCCGCGGCTCGTCCTTCTGTCGCCGGTACTTTCTCACCCTTCGGTCGAGAAGCCGACCCGGCCGCAGCAACTGGCAAAACAACTTTGACCGTGCGGCGCTTCGCTGAGCGCGGCCCAGCCCGGCCGGCGCCTCTGTCCCGGCGGCGGAAACTAACTCACACAACACACCAAACAAAAGTTCGCAGTTACGCCCGCCCGAATCACTCACTCCCCGCCGCCGGCCCCGCCCCTCCTGAGCCCGCCCGCACCGTATCCGACCGAGGCAGCCTGGTGCCTCGCCGCGCTCCTGCGCGCGCCCGCCCGCACCGCCTCCCGCACGGGGGGCTCCCGGCGCGGGGGCCGCTGCCCGCACCCCGCACCGCACCCGCACCGCGCCCGCCTCGGACCGCGCTCAGCCCTCTCCCCGCCGCCTCTCCTTGTGCGCCCGCCCGCACCTCTCCCGGCTGCCGCCCGCCCGCCCGCCCGCGGCCGACACGGAGCGGTGCCGCCAACCAGAACTTTTTTTCTCCCTAACTTCTATCCCAACTTCCAGGAGGCCGCTCCGCGAGGGGGCGGGGAGGGGCGGCCGTGCTCCCCTCCCCCCCGGCCCGAAACGGGGCATCGGCCTGGGACACCCCCTCCGGTCGGCCCCCTCCCGCGCTTTCTCCCGGTCCCGCAGAGCCTCCCCCGCAGTTACGCGCCGTGGGTCTGTGAAACTGGCTCATGAAAGGGACGGCACCTCTAGGGAAACACTTTTTATTAGATAAAACGGATGAGGGGAGGGGGGAACTGCCCAGAAAACACCGTCAAGAACTATAAATACAGGAAAACTTTTATCACTAACCCCGTAGTAACATCTGAGTAAATGTGAAGCACTTCCGAGCCCGTAATCAAGGAGCACGTCGTTCCTCGTCAGAAAAGTATGCATTTTCTACCACAATCCATGCAGAGAGAAGGCCACCTCCATTGTAAAACTGGGGTTTATAACTAGTTAGCAAATACGCCTCCACCGAAACAGTGATACAGAATATTCACGTGTCGCTTGCAGGGATCCACAATCAAATAGGCAAAAGTCTGTTCGTGGCTTTTGCTTGAAGGGTAACATAGGCCATTAGCATCCTGCGAGGAAGTAAAAAAAGAAAAAACAAAGCAGTATTAGGGACAATATGGATACCCATGAGAAAATTAATAAAATCTGAGTGAAACTGATAATTTGTTCCAATTTTAATAGTTTATTGCATAGCAAAACAGAACAAATACACCGTAGTTTATTGAAACAGCATTATGTTTCCATGAGAATCCCAACACTACAAAATGCACAGTAGTTCTGGCTGAATGTTTCAAGTAACCTTGAGGTAAATGTGATATCAATATGAAATGTAAAAATAAACATGTAAGCATGTGTTTACACAATTAGAGCCCAAAATACAAATGATTAAATTTACAACAACCTCATCATGTTTCCTGTGAAAGAGAAAAAAATCACACTCTATATTAAAACATAAAGCTGTTCCATCTTTTTTTTTTTTTTCATTTAACATTTGCTAATGCATCTGTTCAGGTTCAAATATTTGCATTTAAGCAAAACCCCCATTACAGTTTTTATTAACAATTTAGGACTGTTATTGAAAACATTTTGTGTGTCAGTCCTCAGAAAGAGCTTGAAGGGAGTCTAGGCACCCAGCTCTAAAATACTCATTCTGAAAAAAACACTCTCAGCTGACAATCAGCACAGGAACTAGGCTCTTCATCCTATGTCTGCACATGTCAATAAAAGCTTCAGTGTTGACAGAGCAGCACAGTTTGACACATACTTCAAACCCAGTAGAGAACCAGAAGCTAGATGGGGGGATTTTTGAAGAGTTGATTTTTTTTATTCCGTCAGTGTGGTAATTGAACATCTGAAAGATCAATAAATACATAGTGACATCTCTTTTCTTTTAAAATGTAACAGTTCCCTCCTGCTCCCCAACACCTTTATGTAAGAGTTGAAGAGATGTAAGTTCTGTTCCACTTTTTTTGCCTGAGGGAAATTGCTATATTGCATATATTGCCCATTTTCTCCAAGAAAATTTTAAACTCCCAGACTATTTCAGATTAGGGTCACATGTCTCACATTCTTTTGTTGAAGCTGTCTTCCTTTGCATAAAATAATCCATCTCAGTGGTTAAAGCAGTCAGGTTAGAAGGAAAAGTTCTGGGTCCCTGTTTCTGCTCCAAGGGCCATTTGTGAATTTTATCCATTAGCTGTTACTGGCACCCGATTTTCTCCTTGTATTTCAAAGTGGATGAACCCCCTATTAGGTGTTCTGGTGTCTTCCTTTGGGGGATTATTCAAACTCCTGAACCTTAAATTAAGCTAAGCACCACCATGAAAGCACTGTTTAAGACAGGTAGAGATTTGATAACGTTTATTGAACAGCATTTTCCAATGGTAGTCAAATGGCACAAGCTAAAAATAGCATTCTATTTCTAAGCCAACGCAGCATACAAACTCTGTAGCTCCAACTGTAAGATGCCTAGCTCTCTTCAGGTGTTTTTTACAGATACATATGTAACAAACACTGGCCTCTCAACTGCAGTAAGGGAGAAAGTTTTAAGATTTTACAGTGCTCATCACAATGCCTTCGGACCTTGATCCAAAAATAATCTAAGCTCTTGCACAGAATTGAAGAAAAAAAAGTGGGAGAAGACCAACATAAAGATGTGATTGCTAGTTAAACTCTTTTCCCATTGCTACCAGGGATCCCACTCCTGCAATCCTTATGGAATCGACCGATGCCGGTTGACGTTTTGGCTGTTTAAAGGCAGTGTTAGCCCACTAAAATTTTTTTCAACAAGAACAAAAACTAATTAAGTTCTGGTGATGAGGCATTTCAAGAAACTCCAGAATATACCAAACTTGGTATGAGGAAAATAATACATATAACCTCAATAAATGAAAAGGGTTTTAAAATTTATTTTAAAAGAGGTCATAAAACCCCTAAAATACTTGAGCATAAAGACTCTGAAATTTACATTCATGCATGTACACAAATTAAGAACCATACCAATTCCATCTGCAGCGTGGACTTTGGTTCAGACATCCAGGGGGTGTAATGATTGATTTACTGATGTACTGTATTTTTTCTTTGTAGCAACACAGATAATCAGCTGATGATTTAAGAATACATATGCACAGCATAATACCAAAATAAAAATACTGCTGAACATTCTCAGAACTGCATAATTTAATCAACATTTAAAAAAAATACTTCTTGAATAAATTCTGCATTATGCTGATTTCTAACACTGCTACAGTTTGGGTTCAGGTAAAAAAAGTTCAAAAATATCAGTGAACATCCCAATATTTTAGCTCTAACAGTATTTCATTATTTGCAAAGCCCCAAAGCTTTCAAGGGTATTTGTAGTTCAACAGAGTACTTTGTCACAAGATCTAAAATTATTTCTCTTGTGATGCCCAGGTCTGTCAGGTTTTGACGCTAAACACCACAGCTGCTAATCACAGCTCTACAGACATTTATAACTACACCTTAATACCTTGAACTATTTACATCTCTAATAGTGTGCTTTTTTAGATATCGTTTCCAAAACAAGGGCTTCTTAGCCACGTCTTAAAAACCAAAGAAAGAGGAAGGGACAGTGTCAGGATGGTGTTACGCAAAGTTCTTAATTCCTCATTCCATTTGTACTTGTGCAAATACACATGTATACTTATTTGTTCATTTTTTAATCCAGCTAGCAAAAATATGTGTTCTTCTAATTTATTATCTGCAGAAGTCAGTTTTACCAGAACAGCTTTTAAAAAGTGATTTATTTATTTATTTATATAAGTCTAAGAGGGTAAGTCCCCTTCTTCCAGATACAAAACAAGAAAACATGGCTTAAAAACTGTCAGCTCAGCATAAGGATTATAATAACACACTCTACAGTTACTTATCAAATGAACTCAAACTAAATCTACTGCAGAAATGTAGTTTATCTCCTTGAGAGAAACTTTTCATCACAAGCACAAGACATTTGTACTCCAGTAAGTGTCCTTCTTGTAAGTGCCGAGTTGAATAGTTTTGATCCACACAGCCATCAAAAACAGTCTAGACATACTGTTTAAGCCTTTCTGTATTCCAAGAGAAAATTCTTCAGGATGTTCTTTAATACAAAGCATAATTTCAGAATTCTCCTTCACCTCACAAATTTTCAGAATGCCCAGCAATGCCCAATTTTCCTCCAAGGCTATAAGGAGGATAGCCTGCTCTGCATTTACAATGGATTTTCTTCCGTCCATCCACATTTTTGTCTACAAAAAATTGCTTTTTTTTCCCCCCTAATATTATTTAATATATGGCTAAGACAGTTAGGGGAGCTCTTTAATGTCGTCCATCTACCTAAACACAGAAATCTCCAAAGTTTACATCAATGCACTTGATTCAGAGGTGGGTAAAAAACAGTAATAACAGAAGAATATTAAGTTATCAGGGGTTTGGGGTTTTATTTTATTTTTATTACAGTATGCAACCTAGCAGAAAGATAAATTTTAATACACTCATAAAGTGTTTGTTTCCAAAAGCCTTTATGAATCATACATAGCACTTAAAGTTGATGACCCACAGATGAACAACTGGGCTATTGGCAACCTACAGGGAAGTTTGTGCAGTCTGAAATGACATCAGCTACTGCTGTTGAAAGGGGGTACATTATCTGACATTTAATTATTACATATTCTGGTTACTCAAGAAGAATTTGGAGTAGTTAATTCTACTGTAACAAATGACAGATATGCTGAAACTGGTAAACATGCAGCCAGTTCTCAAGCTTATCTTGATGGTAAATGTATGATTTTGCAAGGGAAACAAAGAGGAATGAGACTTGACAAGGGAGGGGAAAAGAGGTTAGCAGTCATGTCCAGCCTTTTTGCGTACTACATTTCCTTGCAGTCTTTACAGAAACAGAAGCAATGCAAGCCATTCAGAAAGCTCTAGCAACATTTCTGAAAACAGAACTACATGAAGTCAGGAGTGCATTCTTAATCCTTACTGCTATCTCAAGTTTTATTATTATTTAAACCCAGAATTACTCAGATTTTTTTTTTTCCATAAACTAGTTTCTGGATGACTATTATGACTTCAAGTGTAATCCAGTAAACCTGTGGGGGAGCCCAGCTGGCTCTGGGCTCTCTGTAAGCTGAGATATCGAAGATGGAACCTTACACCTGGCAGAGGGTTAACCACGGAGAGTAAGGACTGTGGCACAGGGTGGACTTCCTGCTAGCATGTCTAACCTATGGTACTCTGACATGTGGCTGTGTGTCCAATCATGAGTTGTTATGTTTATGCTACACCAATGGTGCGTGTACATGTGTGACACCCAGAAGTGTATAAGTAGAAGCACTTGCAATAAAGGGGGGCTGGTATCCTGAACACCGTGTCGTCTTCCTGCCTCTACCGATGACATAAACCTATTTTTAGTGAGCTACCAAATAAAACTTTAGTTGGTGGTTACTGATGAAGAATTAGTAGAGAGGATGAGAAAGCAGGATGAGATCAGGGAGAGAGTTCATGAAAAAAATTACAACTATGGGAAAATAACCCATTACAATGGAATATTATGTTTTCTTTGTGTAAACTTCAATTCATTATTTTCATGTTGTGCATGAAACTTCCAGTAAAATTCTGTATCAAAACATTGTTAATACTTACATATGCAGACACCCTGAAGACTGTAGAAATAATACGTATTTCTTTTGTTTCAGGATTCTTTTGAACACTGAAATACAGGGAAATAATATGGACTTAATATACACTGTAATACCGATAATTAGAATCTTTCATTTATTACATTTTAAACACATGCACTGTGTCCTCACTCAAATTTTATGAAGGTCAAATTCATAGTTAAAATTAACTTATGTCACATTGACCTTGGAAAGGTATGTGGCCATTGCTAGATTAACATGGCTATTATGACATTTTACTGAAAACTATTGGGTATATCTAGTCTGAAACTGACTTGGTTTTAGACATAGAATCAGAGAATATGCCGTGTTGGAAGGGATCCACAGGGATCATTAAGTCCAGCTCTTAACCCTGCACAGGGCCATCCCCAAGAGTCACACCATGAGACTGAGAGTATCGTCCAAACACTTCTTGAACTCTGTCAGGCTTGGGGCTGTGATCACTTCCCAGGGGAGCCTGTTCCAGTGCCCAGCCACCCTCTGGGTGAAGAACCTTTTCTAATATCCAACCTAAACCTCCCCTGAGACAACTTCAGGCCCTTCCTTCAGGTCAGAAGAGATCAGTGCCTGCCCCTCCTCTTCCCCTCACAAGGAAGTTGTAGACTGCGATGAGGTTTCCCCTCAGTCTCTTCTCCAGGCTGAACAGACCAAGTGAGCTCAGCTGCTTCCCATACAGCTTCCCTTCAAGGCCCTTTACCATCTTTGTTGCCCTCCTTTGGACACTCTCTAAGACCTCAATATCTTTCTTATATTGCAGTGCCCAAAACTGCACACAATATTCAAGGTGGGGTCGCCCCAGTGCAGAGCAGAGAGGGAGAATCTGCTCCCTCGACCTGCTGGTGATGGTTTGCCTGATGCCCCCAGGACACGGTTGGCCCTCCTGGCTGCCAGGGCACTGCTGACTCATGTTCAACTTGCCATCAGCCGGGACCCCCAGGTCCCTCTCTGCGGCACTGCTTTCCAGCATCTCATTCCCCAGCCTGTACGTGCGTACAGGGTTGCCCTGTCCCAGGTGCAGAATGTGGCACTTTTGCTTGTGGAACTTCATATAGTTGGTGATTGACCAGTCTTCTGATTTGTCAAGGTCACTCTGCAGGGCCTCCCTGCCTTTGAGGGAGTCAACAGCTCCTTTGAATTTTGTGTCATCTGCAAACTTGCTCAGTATCCCTTCCAGTCTTGCGTACAAGTCATTTCTGAAGAGGCTGAAGAACACAGGGCCCAAAATGCAGCCCTGCAGAACCCCACTACTTTTCACAGTTTTCAGCTAATAAATCACAGCCGTATTACCCAGATGTTGATGACTCCAGTATAGTTTGCATTTTGATAGCTATGAAAAATTATGCAGCTACATATTTTGTAAAAATATTTTCACATATTCTTTGGGAATTCACTGCAAAGTGAAATGCATCTTAGTACAGACCACAAGAAACAGCAGCAGTACTGGTGAAGAAATGCAGTCTTTAGCTCATTTTTAACTAGTATATAATTATAGTTTAGGATAATTTTTCTTCCTTTGGAATTTTGTATACATAGCTATGCAACCTAGGAGGGGACTAGTTCTGAATTTTTATATTTCTAGACTGTGTTATGAAGACTGCTATTTCATTCGTCATGTTTACTAAAAACACTGAGATATCATTGTAAATAATCCAGGCACCTCAATACATTTTCAATTTAAGTATTTTTAATATGTCATTTTTCCTCAGCTCTGCTTTAAGTGATGCTTACATTTCTTCAGAAATTAGATCATATAACTGCTATTAATTTATCTAATTTTACAGGTTCCTATTTATATTAACTCACTATGGAACAGTTGAGGCTTATAACTTCCATACTTACACACTTCCAAGAAATGCATAGCTCAATACCTGCCTTGTCACCAACAGGTTCCATCCCTGGGAAAGGTCCCAGTATAGACAAGTTACTAGAGGATGTACGTTAAACACAGGCCAGTTGAATCACCAACCAGGTCCAAGCTGTGACAGCAGTCCCCTATTGCCAGTGCTTTGGCAAAGCTTTTTTTAATAAGAGCAAATGAATCCCAAATCAACCAACATCACCTTTGTTGATTCAACCTCTCCAGCCAAGAAAAGAAATTGACTCTGTGATTAACTGACTTAGTCTGGCGTAATGACACAGTCACGTTTGAACCCATACTGTGAAGATCATCTTCCTTGTGGTGAGTCAGTAACAAGGCTTTCTCAGAACCTTTTGTTGCATCTGATATGTTGATATACTCAACAGTGGATTGAAAAGCATTGCTGAAATTGGTACTGACCCCAGCTGACTGCCTTCCCACCCTTCCAGAGATGACTGTCCCCAGCAGGGACAGCTCAGCTGGTTCATGACTCAGCTTCTGAACCACTGCCGTTTACGGACCAGCATATTAAGACAAACTAACACAGATGTCAGTTTATGCTGACATACACGGCTAGAAACTACAGCACTTCAGGAACTGTTTAACCATCTCTGTGGAAAGAGCGACAACTTTCAGAACAAGATATAGAGTTAGTGGGGTTATTGCTTTCTACCATATATTACCATCCCCAAAAGCTACAGTTCTATGTTACTCTGTCTTCAGATTCTTGTCTGAAAATAATGCTACCACTTTCTGGTTTCATATATCTAGGACACCAAAGTAAGAGGTGACAAAGAGTAAGTTTTTCTATTTATTCCACTGCCTTGAGAAAATTTCTCCTTGTCGTTAGCTTCCTGTAAGTAATTTTTCAGAATGAGTGTTTATTTCTAGCACTTTGGTTATTTTTTTAAGGCAAAAAATTGTGTCTGTTAAAATCAGATGAGATTCTTCATTTGCTGACTTGAGAGAAACCAGGAGGTTGCCTTTGACAAGCGCATTTGCCCCATTTCTTTTTTTTTCCCTTAAAATGTTTTAGAAAAGACTATGTTGTCTTCTTGAAGAGGGCAGTATTTCCTTAAAAAAAGTGTTAATAGCCCCATGTTCTTTTGAATTGTTGACTTCTAAAGTATTCACTGAATATGGTAGTTCATAATTTTAATGTGCATCCATTCTATTTTTATGAAGAGCAAACAACTTCATGGTCTCTTAATTCACTCTCCAAACAACAAAAAAGAACAACTTAATGCTTTCACATACATTCATTCATTATGGGGGAAAGGGTGTGGAGATGAAGATGAAGCAAGGAGAAGAAAACACTGACTACAAGATACCACAGAAGCTGTCACCATCGACAGACATTGTCAGAAAAATCTGGGGTTAAGTACAGAAGACAAGATTCATAGACTGTATTTTAATTAACAAGTTTTTGTCGTGTTAGTATATTCTTTAACCAAATCAAAATATTACACAAAATTTTGAAATTATTTAGGTTACACAGGATATGACACTAAACACTAGAATTTTGGATGGATTCAACTGGTCACAGACTAATTATAAATGGATTAGTAACAGACTATAGGTTGTGCATTAATTCATTAGTAAGAAAATACCACTTTTTTTGCAAAGAAGAAAACGTCTGCCATTTAATAGTTGTATTTGGAAGTCCCTAGCTGTGCTTGTAAAACATCTCGATCTCTTAATTTCAAAAAGATCATTGCATTTTCTCATAATAAAACTGTACACATGGAAATGCTTTAATAAAATGAAATCTCAAACCTTTTGATGCTATTTTGAATGCTAGTGCCTTGGAATTAGAACTTAGGAAAGGCCAGAAAAAACTGCTGTAATAAAGATAAGTAAGGAAAAGCTCATAATAGGCCTGCTGCTCCCGGCAGTAAAGACACTTTTGTGTAACTCTCCATGCCAAGGCTCTTTTCCATAAGGAATACTGTTACAGGACTGAACAGTGGTAGTTTATACCTCTATAAGCTTATTGTTACTAGTCTGAGTTCATCTGTGTCAGCTAATTTTTCAATGCACATCATCTAGCAGCTAATAATTATTTTAGTATCCATTTGTTTTTTACCAACCCTTCTTAGCCCTCAAACATAAAAACTAAAAATTAAACCTTATGGAGAGTACAGTTCACAGAATTTTTAATACCATGAAAGGTTTTTAATATCACTTTACAAAGAGTAGAAAGTATCCAATGCGACTGTAATCCAAGATGACAAGAAAGCAGACAGAGGATAGCAGTTTAAAAAAGAATTTAAAAGATAGTTAGTATTCAACAGGAATTTGAAGGTGAACTCTTTGGGAAAAAGAGTTTAAGCAATTATTACTGACATTAGCAATTGTTTACTGAAAATAAAAGGCTATGAGCAGGTAATTTTCTGGTGAATTTGTGCAAAAATGAAGTAACACAGTGCCTAGCATGGACTAGAAATTAGAAATTAAATCAGGACTGTCATTAATGGTCCTCTTCAGAGCTTTTCAGTGGCTTTTTCTCTCTTAAGATGGTGGAAATAAAACAGCAGCTGCATTTTGGGGACGGGGAAAATAAGACCAAAAAAAAGACAACCGTGATTGTGAAGGGGGAGGGAAAGTCTGAAATGTAAAGATCAAAAACTTTTCTCATGGTACTGACAGAGAACTTAATATCAAAGGAGCAAGATAAAAGATTTAGTTAAATTTTGAGTTTCTTTTTCAGCTGGTATTGAGTGTTAACACCAGTTCCTCTGGCAGTGAGAAACCAGCAGACATTTATAGGCACAGAAATGGAGAGACACATGGTAGATAAATACTGAAGATCAGTTATGTCACATGAACTGAGTAGACATACTTCGGAACTCTGGAGGATAGAAAGCAATCTGCCAACTGAGAAAAAAAGAACCCCAAAACCAAACATCAGAGGAATGATCTTGAAATATTTTCTCCTAATATTGTATAAAGGACAGAAGTAGCACACAAGAGGAAAATCACAGAAATATATAAAGGGCCAATAGGTTGAAGATACAGAAGAAGTAAATCTTGAAAGCAGGATAAAACTGTGGGAAGAGCTTGGCAGATGTTTTTTTTGTTTGTTTTAAGTAACAAGAACTACTTGACATTCTTATCAAATTTTACAGCATAAAAAGAAAAAAGAATGGGAAGACGTTTAAGGATATAGGAAGGTAAAGAAAATTAGTGGCTTAGAAGAGAACCTGACCATGTTTAGGATAAAACAATTCAACAGCAAAGGGAAGCAGTAAAGGGAAGGAACTGATCAGATTTGCACTTTGTCCTAGATCAGTTCAACAACACAAGAGCAGAAACAGCTGCAGTCAATGCAGAGTCAACTAAGGCCCAGGACTACCATAACAAGGAGCTTGATTCAAGTGCAGAGTGAGCAATTTAAAAGAAAAGGGAGGGTAGTGCTGAAGCACTGATGGACCTTTTTCTGTCACATCCAGTATTTTTGAAGAACCCATTTGATTTCCATCTATATACGATATGAAAATACAGAAACTAATCATACTAATAAAAAATTTAGTAATATCTTTGACAATCTCTATATTCCCATTGCTTAACTAGGAATGAGTCTGCATAACCTATAACTACATTCCACATCCCACTAACCAGGGAATAAGAAGTTTTGTCCATTGGAGAAGTCAGCATATGGATGTATCAAAAAGGGGCAAAAAATGGCCTTTTTATTCTGAATTTGAACATCTGATCAATCACCCCTAATCTCAAGGAAGAGAAACCCTCACAGAAAATTCCAAACAATTCCATACACCAGACCTGGCAAAAAATATGTGTTAGTCCACAGTGTTATGTTAACAGCCAGATTCTATCACCCTTAGCATTACACTGTGAGAAGTGTATTTGCAGAATTAGGAAGGCCAAAATCCAACTGTATTACCAAAACATCAGTAGATGATTACAAAAAAAAGTATGTTTAAAATGGGAGTGAATTATAAACCCTCAATGTCCATAAATGTTACATAAAAAGAGTTCTTACATGGGATAGATGTGATTAAAACTACATATAATTTGCCACTGAACTACTACTGTTGTTACATGGTATTTTGATAGTTGAAGCCAAATCAGCTTGCAGGTGGATTAAATAACAGTCCCATTTTTGAAGCAGCAATGCACAATAAATTTACACAAATTGACACAAAGCATCTATGCACAGTACATACATACACAGTTGTATAAAACAGAATAACACTTACCTCACCAAGTCTTTATAAAAAGCTTTCGTAGTTTCTAAGTATGGGTCAACTACATCTTCAAACTGGCAAAGAGTTCCTCCAATGCAAAAATGCTTAAAAAGACAGAACAGAAATTCCTCGCGATCCAATCGACTGAATAAGTCATAATGGTCAGAATCCTCCAGAAGCAAGATCTTGTGGAACAAGAAAAAATAAGGAAGTCAAATTGATAAAAATTTCTTATTTGAGATTTAGTTTATAAACAATGCAACTGCTTTGCTGTATGGCACACAGAAATTATGGCCATATAAAATACATGAACTAGGGACAGAAATAAATATTTCTCTCTAAATCCTTCTTCCAGGGATGCAATTATGTTCAAAATTCTCACATAAAATCTAAAACAGAATCACTGTCAGATTTGTGCCCAAAAGACATAAGGGAGTATTTTCCACATCTTGTTGTTTCACTGATTAATTATTTGTCATGCTAATGAAACAATCAATAATGTGAAAACAATCTAACTATATTTGGTATGTGAATCACTGCCAATCAGTTAGGTTTTGGTAACTTTGCCAACACTTGCTTTTGCACTCTTAGATTTACACAGTTATTTCACATTTGTAAAAGAATCCCGAGCATTTCCCAGAGGAGATCACTTAAACTCACATCATGCTTTATTGCAGACTCCAGTAAGCCTTACTCTGTAGGCTGGATTAACCAGACATGCTCTCCAGCTGCCTCCATGCATCTCACCTGCCTTTTGCCGAGATATTATGTGAACACAGAGGACTTGCTAAATTAGTCCCAACGCTGCACACTGTAAATGTGGACAGGACAATCCCAATGGCTACAAGACATTTGAGTCACATCAGCCAAACTGCAGACGTCAGCCCAGGCAAACTGGTCAAAGCTAGACATGAGCTTACTGCTCTCTAGCCTTCTTTATAACACAGCCTGAGTAAAAACAGGTCAGGGCAACAAGTGTTCTTGATGGCCATTTCATATATATTCCAACTGCCTTCTTGGCTGAAGCAAGAGAAGACATGGAAAGTAGGGAAGGAACATGGAGCCTTGCAGCTGAGGGCCACCCTCTGACACCAGGAGACAGTTTGGTGCCCCCTACAGTCTTCTGTCCTAGAGCCCTGACTAATTTAGTTTGAAGTTTTGATGTCACTCCTGGAAGATTTTGACTCTTATTCTTTCTGCTGTCTAGGAGAATGTGAAACCCTCAACTTGCAAATGCTGACACACACATCCCTTCCATGGGAAGGAAAATGGGAAGACACTGAAACCCCAATGATTTCTAATTTTAAATGTTGCCTCTAACTTTCCTACATACAATATACTTAATTTTCAGAAAACATTTCACATGTACCCAGCTTATAAATAAATACAGAGCATTTTGAACTGCTAGGCTACAAACCACATCTGAAAGTTAAACATGAGCTTGAGTTCTCACCTTTTCCCAGAACTTTACAAGACAGACCAGTATTTCAGGCCACATCCTGTAACCAGTGTCACTGGTTCAAATACATTGCCTTCAAAGGATTTGCCAAGTGCAAATGAGTGCAACTCTATAATTATTAAGTACTTATGCTGATTATATATACAAGGAAGAGCAAAATCCAGTTCTCCCACATTATGCTTTGCTAATGCTAAACAAACTTAAGTTAAAAAATAGTATTAGCTTAGTTTATGAAGTAAAAAGAAACACAATAAAGACATACATTTATTAAGAAGGTGCTGTTAGAGAAATTCTTTTTCAGAATAATCTGCTTTCTGATATCTCCACTACAGTACAACAAATAGTTTTTACATTGCAGGCCTGTTCAGGAGTTATATTTAGTCCTTTTCCAGTGTTACACTGAAAAATAATTTCCTTTTTCATAGTTTTCTCTTCTTTGTTTTAGTGAAAATTTATGAAGATGACTTTCTTTAAATGTCTTCACATATGATATGGTCAGCATCCCTGGCCATGAATGCTTCAGGATGTATCTATCAAATACATTCAGTTTTATCAACAACCTGGAAGGCCAGGTGAACTTACAGCTCTGAATATCACAGAACCTTCCCTTTGGCACCCCTTGTTTCCCTCTCCTAAGCAAATGAGTAGCTGCATTTCCCCACATACACCCCCAAGCACTGACTACTTGAGACACAGGTGGGCTATCAATGCCCATTTTTACCACTGTCAGAAAATTGTACGTATTATCAGGAAAACCCCCCAACAATCTGATAAGTGTCCTTATGGTACCTAACAGAGTATGAAAAATTAGAATAAATTATTCATTACTATACTAACCTTCCTTAATTCATCAGAGACAAGAATATCATCGTAATAGTCATCGTAACATTTCACAATATCTCCAGTTTCTCTAACAACTCCTTCACAGTATAGCCGATCAAAAAATGACATGGAAATCTGTGTACAGGGTACCACTATAGCTTCAATTTTTGTCACTTTGGAACCTGGAATATATAGGAAGCTGGTTGCATGTTTCATATGCTTTAAAAAAAAAACCAGATCACATAAGTATGACTCAATCACACAGTCCCTCAAAAAAAGGCAAAGACAGCTAAGAAAGAAACAAGTGTAAAGAAAACATTAAATTCATCTGAATATAACCTTCCAATAAGGCTCATGTGTTTGCTCCCCCTGTTGGTAAATACTATCAACTCAAACTGGGAACAGATGGAACACTGTGAACCCAACATCATGTTAGACCACACCCTGAGAAAAATCATATTCCATAGCTTAACCCTTAAAGAATCTGAGGACAGCTGCCAAATTTGGCACAATGAAGTACAAAAGTCAATAGCTGCTAACAGCACCCCACCACGTAAAAACCACAACAAACACAGCCCCAACAAATTTTTTATTTGTTAAATATTATATCTGAACTTTTTGAAAAGCTTTATTAACTAGCTATTTCAGAAGATGAAAAAGGTACTATCAACGCTTCTCATATGAATCTGAAGTATTATCTCTGTAATCATTAAATGCAGGGTATATTCTTCTATATTTTTTTCCCTCTGCTTGCAAGTCATCCAAGGCTGGTCCTGTTGCTCATAGACATCTGAACCATTTGAGATACCCTACAGTATTTTCCTTAATGAGGCATCAATCCATAAGGGCACATATCTTCTCCATATACAGTGTTACATTTACAAATCTGTATGCATGGTGTTGGATAACTTACGGCACCTTAAATAGTGTAAGACCCCACGTCTGAGAACCTTTGGACTCAGTCCAGTTCTGCGTGCTCTCTACAGTCCAAGTGTTCAGAACATATTCTCTATCCATCTCGTAAGTCCACCTGAACACCCTGCAAAGTGCTTCTGAACAGGAGAGGGGAGGAGTGCATGGGTGAGCTGCAACACAAGGGCAGTGTGTCTGAGCAGAGAGAATATTCACAGCATTCCAGCTGTCCATGAGTTTACTCTTATTCTCCTCTGTAGGTTCCCTTGATGGGAGACTGGTCAACAACATCGCAATACCAAAAGGCTTTTTACCATACAATTAAAGATAAAATTCATTTGTGTCCTGACAAACTGACCTAAAGGACCACTAAGGACTACTATTTGGGAAATGTCCATATTTTCCTCTAGATGACAGTATTTCAGGAACAGAAACATGCCAAAAAGGGGTGTAGGAACTAGGATGCTTCCAAGAGCACCTATCATTTCATTCTGATCCTCATCTTCACAAGCATAGCATAACCTAAAATTTCTCTTGCCCACACACCTCTAGAAAGCCCTTGGGATTTCTGCCATATACTTACATGGAGACTACTTATTCATAGGTTAAGTAGGATTGGCATTTTAATATCTAAACACAGGTAAACTGTACATCAGGTAAACCTGATCAACACTAGAAAAAAAGGGAAGTTACAAGTTGATGGCTTGAAAACATGCCTACTTGAGCTAAAATACTGACATGAAATTTTATAGTTATTTTACTGGACCAATGGGATGTAAAGAAAATCAGCTATAGACATTTAATTGCTTGGCTTCACATCTACAGATAATGGTTATGAAAAAGAGTACCTTATATTAAAAAAAAAGTTTAGGATGTTCTCCTGCCTGTCCACGTAGTGACTATCAAACAATATCGAAATTATGTAACCAAAAACACAAGTCAGAAAAAAACATGAATTAAAGCCTCACAACCCAAGAAAAAAACCAACCTATTTATATTTACTTATTCATCCTTCCTCCCATCCTCTCACTTTCAGCTTCCTTTCACAGGGATAGAATTTTTATTTTATAAGGGATTTAATATGACCCAAATCAGCCCTTAACAGGCTGATTGTGTAAATACCTATAAATTAAAAATTGAGTCAACTAATATAAATCAGATGTTAAATGACTTGAGAAAAAGGAAAAATCTTACATTTTCCTAGTTATTGAGCTAAAAGTATAAGAAATTGAGCCATTTACAGGCCTCAAATTATAAGGATTTTACTCGGGGAAGGGAAGGGGACACACTTCTGCTCTGTAAAAAGATTTTATGAAAACTTTATTCAGGTAAAAAAAATCCAGAGCTTTGTAATCTATTCAGTAGTTCAGAAAACTGAACTATAAATGGAAAAGTTTAAATACACTGGAAGCTCATAGTCTCCATTTGAGAGGTGAGATTTGAAACTGGAGATTCCAAATTTCCTGGAAAAGAGTGACCAGTTTTAATAACGCTGTAAAAGTGAGCAATAAAATAGGAAGAAGAAATGCCTTGACAACTCTGCAAGTGTAAAACAAATTGCTGAGAAGTTTAAACTTCTTATAACAGCCAGCTCTGGAGTATCTATAAAGTGCTGCCAATACACTTTTAAAAGAACACGTTGCATATCTAGTAAAGAGCAGATAAACCCTGGACGAGGTATATTTAGAATTCCTCCAAAATCTAAGAAGGGTTTTTACATCAGAAAAACATCTTGCAATTTACCATTTACAAAACAGGTTATATATACTGCAAGTTCAGTGCTCAGAATTAACCTACAGTTATAACCTACAACCGTAGTCTAAAATATTGCCAATTTAAGATTATAATTCAGATTTTAAAATCCCATTCCAAAGACAGAAATCGTTAAAGCTTCAAGTACGTATGGGAACTCAGGAATCTTTTTTTAGGCAAATACTAAATTTTTATTTACACAAAAAGACCCTAACACTACCCCTTTGAAGATAAGTTTTCAAGCGTTAATTGAGCTTAAGCAGATACAGTCCTGCCTCCCAAAGACTGCTGACAGGTGCAAGGCCAGCAATGCATCCAAGGAAAAATTACTATTTAGTTCTCACTGCACCTATTTAGAAAACACAAGACTCAAGACATAAATTGGTATGCATCAAATTTTTTCCTTTAGCTGCTTCTATTTTTGAAATATCAGAGTAACCCATGAAGAGGTGGCTTAAAGCACATGTCAGAACTATCAGGTACTCTGCCATGCAGCCAGGAGGAGGGGAAAGATATCCCTACTATGAGGCAAAAAGTGTGGTGTGAGAATAGGACAGTGTCTGTCTGATCAGATTGAGCAGACTAGAGAATGTCCTTGTGTATAATTTACCTAAAATGCTTTATTTCAAGCAATGTTAAAGCTGGAGTCCTTGAAACAATGGATAATTGTGGATTCTACTAGGAAAAAATACATTCTTAGTGAAAACGTGCAAGGGGATCACATCCTCAAAAAAGATAAAGTTATTATGAAAACAAACACTACTGTTATATTATATTGATGATTTTTATAATACTGACATCTTTCTGTGGGTCCGTAAATACTTTCTGCTCATGGAGCAGAGAAAAAGGGAAGTTTCTAAGGATCTATCTAGATTTGACTTATATAATGCATCCAAACTATTTCCCCCCTGATAAAAAATCCTAACATTTTTGTTTGCAAGAGAATAAATGCAGTATCTGAACCAACACAGATTATGTAATTTTTCTTCAGATTTTCTAAAAAGCAAAATAAGCCCATTTCCAGTATTTTTTTTTAGGAACAGGAATGTGTTTTTAAAAAAGAGTTACTCCACAGTGATAAGTAAATGATATATCTGGATTAATGTATCAGCATGTCTGAAGAAGAAAATACTAGAAGATGATTTTTACCTCCTCCCACTCACAGCAAATTCTTACTATATTTTCAAAAAATGCACATGAAGACTAAGTATAGAAAAATGTGCCAACATTCCTCACCAAAAATAGGCAAAGAATGGGAAGATGAAATTTTAAGAGCAAATGGGGTATACCAGCTGTTCAGGATTTAGAAAGGGAACCCTTCCAGTCTTTAGAACAAAATGCATTACTTCTGTGCAGAGGAAGACTGAGCAGAATTGGGAGTTAAGCTGGGATACTTGGCAAGCGACCCTCTGCTCTTAACATAAGGTATGTAACCTACTGACCTTCACTGCAGGGACTGGCAAGTCATAGGCTAGACAGATAGCCGAAAAAAATTCTTGCCTACAGCAGGAAGAGGTTTACCCAACAGTTTGAAATATATCTATTTTCTTTCTGCTTGCCGGAGTGAGAAAGAGGTACCTGAAGGGGTACTTCAAATATTTTTTGCATCTTTTTATTTCAATTGTTTTAACAGTTGGATGTAGTGTTTGGAAAATATATTTTAACTGAACAAAAGGGTAGCAATGTCTAGTGTCATTGTATATAGTGGGAAAAACCTATGCCAATTTCAGAGAGCTGAAATGGAAAAGTAAGAAAATTCCCAAAGCTCTATTAAATATTTACACACAGTAAAGTATTTGCAGACAAACCAAAAGAAATGAGGACCTCCCACTACCCCCTTTTAAAATATTCCTATTATGGAAAATCACTTTGGCAATATCAGAGATCACATCATGCACAAAATCCTGCCACATTATCACATGCAACTGCCACGAAATTTTGTGTGCCACTTACACACTGAAAAATACATTTCAAAGTGGTGCCATAAATTTGCTATTTGCTTTTAGCCTTTCTGCTTTAGTGTCTCATCTACATCTATAGATGTAATCGAATGTTTTAAGTAGTTTTTGATATAGTAACAAGCTAGAAGTCAACCTCATGGCATGACTGCACCTGGAGCAACCTATGACATGGGGCTCTTCTGCACCTCGGTCACCTCTGTTGTGCAGACAGTAGATTTACACGAGCTCAGAGGTGTGCTCTACCTAATCTGCTCCTCTCTCAACCTTAATTTGTAACAGAGCAATACTCTCAGATCTGCCCCAAGTAAGGTTGTTGCATCTATATAAGAATGCCTTTCTCCAAATGTTAGCTGACAAATTAATGCAGTTGATTTTGTCTGGATACATGGTCAGGTCAACCAGACGTCACAGACCATTCAGAAACAGTTCTAGGTGCTTGGTTTATGAATGATGCAGGGATCAAGGGGGAAAAAAGTGTAAAATGTGACAACTTAGTAACAGACAAGACAGGAATCTTTTCTTTTAGTAAAAAAGTCATTCTTTAAGGTATTTCAACCAGGTGAGAATACACATATATAAACTGTCGTTATTAGAAAATGGCAAATCAGAGCAAAATAGTTACAACAGAGACTTTTTAATTTAAGACTAATTTATTCTAAATTTACCCAATGTAGTCCACTGTCCTGAAGCTGACAGCAACTTTAAATTGGAGTTCACATTTTGATCATTAAAAAATGCCTATAATATTCAAATAAGAGAATACCAGTTAACGAAATGAAACATAAAATCATAATTTATAACATCTTGGATATTTTCAAAGCAAATTATAAGGCTCCAATTTCAACAGCAGATTCTGTATGATCTTTCAGTTTGGATACCACCAAATCCATGCTTTTGTAGCTTTGTGTAGCCACTATCTTTTATACATTCAAGATATCTTCAGGTGCATATTTATATGCAGTATTAAAGTTTTACAGTAAAGCACTTTTAGTCCAGGAATACACAAAAAAGCTGTATGAAATTCTTGGAGGTACAGAAAATTGAGACAGTTCTACCTCTTTATGCAATGTCGTTGAAGTTAAAAATGAAATGCTAAGTAGGATTTTAAAATTTGCACTTTTCAAATAAATTTAAAGCTTGGAGAAGTGTAGAGACAAGACAAAAATTATTAAACTGATACACAAGAGATCTGTAAGTTACTGACAGGGTGGAGAAGATGTTCCACATTAAGATTTGAAGTATGCAATCCTATTGATTTATCAATTAAAAAAGGAGACATACATAGAAATGTTGGTAGCTGGCAAGTTTAAATGATAGATAAGGCAACTGAGAAAAGCCACACTGACATACATGTATACAAGCAGAGTGAATAATTGCTGAAGAAGCTCCTACAGAAATCATGGATTTTTCAGTCTCTGCATCACCAAATCTCTTCATCACCCCTCAGGGATACAGAGATCAGACAATATAATGTAATGGTTCTTTTTTCCCCCAGTTGCTTCACAGCTATTCAGATTTCATCAATTCATAGTGATATCTTTACATTTTTAATTCAAAAGATTCAAGCATTGAGAAGGCAAATGTGTATTTTGAAAACTTCAATAATTTGAGGTTAAATAAATGGAATTTTTTATCACTGGAAGATGAAATATTGGTGCATTTCTGTGTGAATTTCTTTAAAATACAAAGAGGCTAAACTCTTTATCCAGGATAACAATATAAAGTAGACATACAACAAATTAAAACCACAGGTTCCTTTGGGGTTTTTTTCTGTCTGCAAATAGATGAACAGATTTGATTTTGCAGTCAAGAGAGGCAAAGGACACAAAATCAGCAAGAGACTTGAGTCTCAAAAAAGCTGAGAGTCCAAACTTCTAGTATCCATTAATTTTCAAAAAATTATATTTCCAGATACGTGGTGCACATGCACGTCTAATTGCATGGTGTATTTACTGTGACAAAGCCATAGCAGCTGTGAGCAAGGGTACCACCTGTGCGTACGCTGTTTAAAGTCTCACCCTGGGTGGACTTCCCAATATTAAATGCTGTGGCCAAGATCAGCTCCAGTTCAGATTTCCATTCTCAGGAAACCCGAATGACTAAATTGTTCCCTCTTATAGCAGAATAACATTAGTACAGACTAAAATATTTTTACTGGACAATACAGTTAACCCACAAAATAAGACTTGAGCACCACAACTAAATCACCTACTTTCAAGGAGACAGTGAGCAGGCCAATAGCATGCAACACTATGTTTGCTGTTATGCAGTTTTCCATCAGCTCTAATTTCATGACGGGAAAAAAAAAGTCAACTTAAAATACAAAGGACTTAGAACTACCATAACAAATTCATCCTTTTGATAGGGCTTAAACTGCTGGTCAAAACCGAATGCTTGTGCTGTGATCCTGCCTTGCATGGACCTGAAATGGAAAAATGAGATTAAATATTCTGCAGACATACTAAGAACTGATTCACTCCGCAAATTTGCCCAAGTACACTACAAAAAGCCCTATTTTGACCAGTAATTGTAGGGGTTGTTTGTTCGTTTTTTTGGTTGGTTTGGTTTGTTTTTGTTTTTCATTCTCAGTTATAGGAGCTTCCCATCCCCTCCCCGCTCCCCCCCACTTCGGAGGGCTCAGGCTGCATCAGAGCAACGCTGCGAAGCTGAAATAGATCTCGGCTCACTCTGGAAGGCGAGGACGGATGCCTCGCACCCCAGAAGGAGCGGTTTGCGTGCCTGAAAAATATTAAGGAGACTTCAGATTAAGAAGTGGGGGGGGGAAATGGGGGGGGGGGAAATAAAAAATCAAAAAGGAAAAGAGAAAGACACGGACCCGCCGCCACCGCAGCGGGAGCCTTGAGGACGCGGTGAGGACTCCAGCCCTCAGCACCGCCTGCCTGCTCCCCGTCGCCCACCGCTCCCCGCCGCCCCTGGCCAGACGCCTCTCGCAGCGGGCTTTCCCCCTCCCACCATTTGAGGAGGCGGTCCCCGATGTCCCTGTCCTGCAGGCAGGAGAAGGATTTCTGCGGCAGGGCCCGGAACACGAAGCCCGGCCCGCCGCGCCGAGCCGCGGCCGACATCTTTCCCGCGGCCCGGCGGTTGCCGTGGAGACGGCGCCGCTCCGGCGCGGAGCTCGACCCCGCTCACAAGCGTTCCGCCGCCCGCCACGGCCCACAGACACGGCTGCACCCCTTTTTCTTTGGCTTTTTCCTATAACACCCCCTACTTCAACACCAGCCTTCTCCCCCCTCCCTTCTGTTCCTGTCTTTGCGCCAGGAAAGGCTTGCCAAGGGAGAGCCCAAAAGGCAGGGGCGGGGGCTGCCCTCGTTGCCTCTGCCAAGGCCACCCCAGTAACGTAAGACCAAAACCTATTAGGAAAAGCCCAAAGTTATGAATGATGAACCTCCAATGAATCAGAGTTGCTTCTTGCTTCCCAGGATGCTGAGCCACTTAGGAATAGCAGAGCAGTGCTCTTGAAGTCTTCTCAGTAGAAGTTAAAGGAGAGCACATTCTTACTTAAGGAAGATATTTTTTAAAGTCTAGTAAAGCAAGGAACCATGCGAAGTTTGGGCAATTTCCTGGCCTTTGTAGGGAAAGCAGCGAGAGTTTAAGGTTGCTGCACATCTTGTATGCTCCTTCAGCATCCCATCCCCTCCAAAACCCACCCTCACTTTGCCATAGATTTCAAAAATACGGCATTTTCCCATTAATCTACTGCTCAGGCTGAACAGCAGCCTCATTTCTAAGTAAAAAATGAAAAAGCAAAATAGAGAGAAACACGGACCCACCATCACCAGAGCAGGAGCCTTGAGGGCGTGGTGATGACTCCAACCTCAGCACCCTCTGCCTGTTCCCCGCCACCCCCAGGAGTGGTTCTGTTGATTTCTAATAAAAAAAAATTAATCAAATTCCATTTGATTAGAAAGCAGAAGAGGAAGGTGCAGCATGCCAAGACAGCAGGGAGCCAAGCTGAAACTGCTGGCACGCACCCCTGGTCTCATTGGCCTCTAAAAGATGTCCCACAGATTTAATTTGTAAGACACGTTCATCAAACAGGCTTGTACCAAAGGAATCCAGAAGAAACTGATATCATAAGCCTATTAAGAAGCCCTATTTTAACATAGTTTCAGTAGAATTCATTGCTCACTACATACTCACTACATTTTCTAACAGTGCAGGGAGCTGCAGTTCAGCAGATCAAATTGCTGTGTAGCAGTTCTGTATGTGAGATTTAAGGAGCCATTCTCCTGTATCTTCTCCATTCTGTTTTTTCCAAGTTCCCACACACTTCCATTTTTTTCACTCAATAAATTTTGCTTACACCTAAGCAATGATAGAAAATAAAGCTACGCTATACTTCAAGGTGTTTAAAAGATAGAGACAGTTCAAGAGGGGATAAAGAAAAAGTGTGCCTTTCTTCTCAGTTTTTAAATATGATGTAGAGTGGTGGCACCAGAAACAAATTACTATAACCTTATTCTCAACACGTCTCCACCTACTCCAGCACTACCCCATCTGTTAAATTCCTCTTGCCACTAATACTGCTAGTCATAGATTAAATAACCAAATCAAAAGAACTGGTTTGGGCAGGGAGCGATGTGTAGCAACAACTACTAAACATATAAATTCTTAATTTCAAGCTGTGTGGACTCAAATAGAGATTAAAAGAAAAAAACACCAACAAAAAAACAAACCAAAACAAAAACCAACCAACCAACCAAAAACCCCAAACAAAAACAAGCAAAAACCAAACGAAACTTTAGGTCTTTGTGGGCAAAAAATTCTCCTGACTTTAGTGGGGATTTGCTCTGGTTAAAGTGTTGAATCAACTAGCGTATGCTTAAACCCCACTGAAATCTAGAGTGTTTAAACACTTTGGTGAATCAGGAGTAAGGAAATGAGCAAGGACTTCAGGACTCGCCCAGAGGGATCAGGACAGGAAACTCTAAATTGTGGAATTAATTTCTTTAATGTTGTGCCATTTACCTATCATAGTTTATGATTCAATAGTTCCAGTTTAAGCAGTACACAACAATACAAGTTAAATTGGGACTTTCAGTTTAAACACTGACCTCATTATCCTCTGATGTCATGAACAACAGCCTGAAGTAGAAAGTCAGGCACAGTACTCTTCTAAACACAGACACTGAACTTGTTTTTTAAAACGTTAAGGATTTTATCTTTTCACAGAAGACATTTGAAGGGTGGAAAATATATTTTTCTGTCATATAATGAAGTCTGGTAGGTATATATTATTAAGCAATAGTAGTCCCTCCCTTTCAAGCAGACTGATTTTCAGCATTGTTTGTTTTTCACGTATTTACTTATGTGTGATTTTCAAGAGTTTTACAGTCCTGAATAATCTGTAGGCCTTAAGTGCAAAGCAAACAAATCAGCCTTTCCATGGCAAACAAAAATCAAATTACAGAGGACCGGCCCTGTTGCACCTTTTCTAAGTGCATCAGTCTTTAAGGCAAAGGTCAGCTGGTGACAGAGCAGCAGCCCATTCCAGTCGGGGAGGTAGTGAAGAACCTGAACGGCAGCTCCTCCCTCCCTCCCTCCCTCCTGCAGAAGTGTTCAGCATCTCTGAGGTATAGTTAAGCCATGTGAATTAGCCAAATGGAGGAGAAAAGGGATCATTATCAGTATATATATTCATCTGTGATATAAATTAGTCTTCCTAGTGTTAAAATTCTATAGGATAAGTCTGATGGAGAGTAAATTAAAGTTCAGATCCTGCATCTTATCTGTAGTGAAAGCTAGAACTGCCCAGCATAGAAGGCACTGTGAAGTTTAGCTCCTGAATAAGATTCATGGGGTATCAATGTCCAGTTCTAGGCACTTGCACTGATAAAAGGCTCCAGGTTCAAGTCTGTGAGAGAGATAGAAGCCAGTTAGAAGCCAAACACAAATATATAGAAATTAGTAAATAGAAAAGTCTGAATATACCTGAATTTCCCCCTTCCTTCACTGCCAGCCACCTCTAGCGTTACTCTTCAGTAATTGAAGGCTGCAAAGCAGAAGTCATTGTCTGCTCTGGAGCCAGGCTCTGGATCCTCAGGCGAGGGCAGGCATTTACACCTCTGCTTGCAGAGAATTTTTTCTTTTAAAACACAACCAAAGGGCTTGTGATGGCCACCTTCATACCATGCAACTGGAGGCCTCACCTAGGAAGAGGAAAATCTGGATTTTAGCATTTTTAGGCATGAGGAAGTCCAAGATTTTACATCTAAAGTTCCTCAATTACTAGGGCTGTTGTCATATCCTCTGAGTTAACCTGCCACTGTCCTAGCAAGTGTGTTTCTGGATCATAGTGTCAGGATCCTGCAGAGACTCAGCAACCACTTTAGAAGTGATAGGGCTGCTGTACTTGAGGCCAGCTCTACTGTGACCTTGGATCAGACAGCAGGGTGGGACAGAGCTGCAAGGCAGCTCAATGGGACCCTCATCCTCTTGGCTCCGGAGTTGCGTTTCAGAGCCAGCTGTTGTCCCAGCTTCTTGCTGTAGCTGTGTGGACAGCATGCTCATGCCTGGCCATGAACCTACCGGTCCTGAGTCTGACCTTAGACTCAACCTGTCTCATCTATTTGGACTGGTCTGGTGATTTGGACTTGTGGTTGAATGTGGTCACTGTCATCAGACCTGCTTTGCTGCGGGACGGGGCTGTGTCAGGAAAGGCACTGCCCTACCAAGTTTGCTGTCAACCTTGGCTGCCAGCTCAGCCAATTTTACAGAGCAGCCCTCTCTTGCAATTGCCTGACACACAATATCTGGTTAACAGGTGGTTATGTTCATGTCAGATTTGTCCATATTGTCTGTTTAAGTGTAATCAACTTTATATATATGAGTGACTGTTCCATTAATAACCTCTGTTTCCAAAGGAAATGTGGTATATTGCACTATTATGAGGCTTAATTCAAGAAGTGAGGCAAATACAGATAATTTACAATTTGCAAGTTTTTAAAAGTATTTAGAGATAAGCAGTAAGGAAAGTAAGTGAGGATAAATTACAGAAATAAGCTTAGGTGTCAAAGAAACAAGTTTTGCAATGCCTAGATTTCAAAAAAGAAACATGAAATGCTGGAGATGCACAGCTAGAATTATAGTGAGGCCTAGGAAACTCAACACAGTGTGTATGAAAACATCCAGCCCCATCTAAGAGAGAAACAAAGAGAATTCATGCACTAAAGTCTCTTCTCACCATTACAATTTACGTGCTCCCCTGGAGATTCACTGCCTTAAAGCTCTCCTTCAGAGGCTGGTGGCTAAACACACTCTAAATCAGATATGAGTCGCTGTTATTTTTAAAAGCAGCAGAAGAAAAAAAGGGTTTCTGAGCTACTAATCCTCTTTTCAAGCAATACAGGAGTTTTTCATATACACAAACAGCATTTGAGATACCCATTTCCAAAGTTAAGCTTTTCACTTTATGCTTTGAGAGTTCAGTGCTATACCCCCTTTGTTCTAGGACCACAAGCCAAATATGCACTTGCATATATAGTTTTCCTACACAGTTTGCCTACAAAAGCTTACAAGGTGTCTGGGTGGATGTGCCTCAGAAACTGTTTCCCTGTGTAGAAAATAAAGTTTTACTATAATAGTTGGAGAACATAAACGTGAGTTTTTAACTCTAACTTCTTGATTAGGGACTTTAGGAAGGAGGGGACAACTCTGGGCCTGTTCAAGTTCCAAAAGACTGTTTATTACTTTTATCCAGTGACTGCCTGGCTAATATGAAATACTGAAGTAATCTTGGATTTAGGCATGCAAAATCTTCAGAAATCTTATTTAAATTATTTAATAATTTTATCTTATTTAAGTTTTTTACTTATTCCGGTTAGATTTTTTTTCCTTATTATTTGTAGACAACTGTGTAGCCATACTGCAAGGTGTTCTGTAACAAATTCCTTTAAAGTGTAACAGATCCTCTCCCTCTGTGTGCATGAATACAGCACTACCCAGCCACTGGATATGCTGTTTTTCTCTGGACAATAATCTGGGTACTTGTAGGAGTGACTGAAGGTCTAGGTGCCAGAAGCTTGATTTAGTTGCTTGAACTTGGTGTCTGCTACCATTTAAAATCCCTCAAGGGGCTGGAACATCTTCATGGGGCTGTCAGATATGGCACAGGACCTAGAGGAAACCTATGCTCCTCCAGACTGGTGGCTGGAGGTCACGTGGGTATTTCAAATGGCACTAGACATAGAGGTGAGAGCTGAGACCTGGGGGTGTGTTTCAGCTTCAGAGACTTAATTTCAGATGTCTGCTTGTAGGTCTTTACAGGTCAACCAAGTTCCATTGTCATCAAGGGAGATCAAGATGTAAATTTATTTGCGTAGAGAGGCAATTCAGATGCCCAAGGTATCTTTCAGATTGACCCAAATACCTCTTTTCTGTTTTTCTGGAATGGCAGCTAGAGGCTGAGTCTACTCTTAAGTAGTGATATATCTACCAGCTCCATAAAGGCCATACTCTACTTCGTCTTAGATAGATCTAGGTGGCCACGTAGAAGCATCTGAGGAATTTACTGATTTAGATATATTTGTATTTGACTTCTAATTGGCTTCTGTATCTCTCACGGACTTGAACCTGGAGTCTTTAATCAGTGCAAGTGCCTAGAGTTGGACACTGAAATAATAAATAAATAAAAATAACAAATAAATAAATAAATCTTCTGCAGGAGCTGAACTTCGCTGTAGTGCACAGTGCCTTCTATGCGGGGTAGTTCTAGTCTTCATTTTTTAACAGTGGAAACACTAATGAGTCCCAAGTCAGTACTGTCCTTAGAGTCACCATAAGGTGACCTCAAAACATCCTAAGCTCCATAATTGAACTCCATTGAATGTATGATTGCATGTGTCCCTGAAGTACATGTTACATATTACATGAAGTACATGTTACATTTACCCATAAGACTCCTAAAGTTAGGAAAACAGGGATGAATTCCAGCTGTGGAGGTGCTGACTGCGTGGCTGAAAAAGCACAACTGTTCCTTCTATTGTAAATTTACTATCTAAAACTTACTATCCCTTTCAGCTTTGTACACTTTGCCCTCTTGACTTTTTACACTCTTGACTATTACCTTCCCAGCAGTATTTTGTACATCCCAGTTTAGCCCCACTCCCCCGTACCTATGAGCAGATTACAACTATCTACATGATCCCATCTTCCTCCCTCTCTCCCTCCCAACTCTGGCACATTGTATCCAGCCGTCAGTTACTTTGTCCCTTCTGCTGCGCTGACCCTCAGAGTTCTTTGCATCCTTTGCAACCCTATGCCATGGCGTTAGTGTCTCACTCACATGTCCTTCACTATACATACCAAAGCCACTTTCATTACAAAGAGAGGGCAGAAATATCACCATTATCTTTTTCTTCTCTGAAAAGGGCTAAATACTATTCCTGTATTTAAACAGCTTCTTTTTGCTTATTTTATATCAGTCTGCTGAAGTACAGATGAGTTCTAAGCAGATCACTAATGTATACTCCTTGAGTGCTTATTCTGTTAATTATTCACCTTGATTTTTCTTGGTTGTTCTTAATATTGCATGGGATTTTACAGGGTTTCCATTTAGGAGTTTATTAAAGGTTTCAGGGAAGGAAAAGGAAAGCTTCATTTCAGAAGGAAATTGGGTGTGGTTATCCAGCATGATATATTTACCAATAATATTGTTAAGGAGACTTTGGAGAAATGTGTATGTGTTGAAATTAGCAAGCAACAAGCAAAGACTTGCCTGCAGTATTGATTTTACATTGAGAGGGATACAGCAGTGACAAATCTCAATGTAGCTTGATACACATGGTTTGAAATTAGGATATTTGGGACCCACAGAGACCTTGATTTCCCTCCTGCAGTGCATGTTTACTAACATGTGCCATGTATGTGAACTACCCATCATTACAATTCCCTTCGAAAAATTTGCCTAGTGAAAAATTAAGGTGGTCACAGCTGCTGTAAAAGTTGAGAGCTATGGAGTTAAGCCTAACTCCACTGGGTTTTTTTCTCATCCAGAGAGGGAGGTTAAGGCAAGGAGGGAAGCTATAAATGTGTAAGATTTGGAATTTAGCACTGTTGCCTAACAAGACCTCTGTCTTTGACATTAAATTCAGGTTTTTTCAGGGCTGGCAGGCAAAGCAAGTTCTGTTGCTCTCTTAAAAGCTGGGTAGGAGGTCATGTGACTTTTGCTTTCATAAAAATAGCTTTTATTGCAAAATCAACTTTCCTTTGTCTGCTGTTTATACTGTTTAAACAAAGCTTATGAAGTGTTATAAAATAAGGTATCCAAATGTCTTCCATTCAGTCTGACAAGCATCCTTCATTGCATAATCATGAATCTTAATCTAGGCCACCTGAGAGACTGGCAATCTAAACCCTAATCCAGTTTGGGAGGGTGGAGAAACTGCTCTGGTTTGGGATTTGTTTACTAAAATTATGAGGTTTTTGCTGAACTGCAACTGTTCTTTGACCTTTATAGAATGCCTTATTTGTTTGGGAGTTTATTTTAAACCATTAAACTGGTCTAAATTCCTACGCAGATTTTTTCTTGCTGTTATTTTCAATCGTGTAAGGAAAACTAGTTTATTATATTCTTCCTAGAAAGGGGAGAAAAAGATGAAATCTGCTGTGAATTGCTTGTTTTGGACAGAACTGAAATCAGTTCCCAATGTGACCACAAAGCTTTTACTGCAATTTAAGCAAGTCATTTAACACTAGATCCACAAAGGGCGTAGAAGGTATTGTTTTTGGGCTGAGATGTCCATCAAGATCCAGATTCTAAGATATATGTCTGAGCTACCTCTTCAAAAAGCCCCACTTTAAGCAAAAAGACGCCTAAACTAGCCATAAGGAACCAGTATCTGACAAAAGGAGAGAAGTTCCATACGAACTATGAGAAGTATGGCATGCCCTTGAATTTAAGCCTCCCTGATTTCAGTTAAATATTCTGGCTGTTAATTTTACAGTCATTTTTATGCTCTTCAGCCCGACAAATATTACACTTCTACCCAGACAGAGACACTTTCAACAGTGAGACTGAAGGAGACCTGTCCTATACTGCCCTCTGATCTGGAAGTTATAAAAGGTGATACATGAATACACATTTCCCCTATGGGTAAAATCCAGCTTTACCCACACAGACGAAAGGAGAAGGGTGATACAGCCGCTGTCTCTCTTGTTTAATGTAGGATTCTATCTGCCGGGACACCTCAGTGAATGCTTACTGGATTAAGCTTGGGAAATCACGTGAAAGAGGAAAGTCTATGCTTTGAATCCTGATACTATTTAGGTGTAGGACAGATATTCTGTGAAGTCAAGTTCGAGGTTGTTGTAGGCTTGTTCGCAAAAATAAAGAAAATACCAAGAAAAGGGGTCTTGGGGGAGATTTTTTTGTCTTTTAAATTGCCCAGCCAACTATTTTGCTGTTTTCCTCCACAATTATGATTTCCACAGCAACCAATAGACTATCAGCCAAGACATTAATTTCTCAAGGTGATTCCTGTACCTCCTGCCATGGGGAAGGCAGAGATGTTTCACACAATTTGACCTGCTCAACGCGAGATAAAGATTCTGCCAGAGAGCTGGCGATAATGGGTTCCTTGCTAAGAACCAGGCACTCTGACTGTCCTAGTTCACTTCTACAAATTCAACTCCAGGACAGACAAACATCTCCAGGGACCTAGGGATAATAAGTACATGGGAGTAGAATGACACCCATGTAAATGTGTGAAACAAAGGGTTCTTGTTATTCTACTCAGTCTAAGAGACAGACTATAGCAATCAGGACTAATTGAAGAGTGAGGGTAGCCTGTCAAGGATATCTATTTTGGGTGTATTAAAGCAGCACAGCCTGAAGTCAAATATAGGGTCAATTTAGGAAACACTGGTGGTGTCAAAACAAAACTGTTGCTCAGTTTGAGCAAAAACTTGTAATTTCTACATTTTCTGCAGAAGAAACAGGAAATAGGTAACCATTTTGCTTTAAGTTTCTGGAATTCTGTGGTGTTTGTCTGTGGAAACCCACTGGTGAATCTATGGCTTTTTGTCAGTGTTGCAGAAGTCCACAGGGTTTCCAGTAGTTAGGAAAACCCAATGGTGTCTCCCAGGGCAGAGCTAAAAATCTAAAACTTTGGTTCCACAGGTTATGATGAAGGTCACCAGGTGTCCAGGTTTCTCCCTCAGTGCCAAGGTGAAGTTCTCTTTAGAGTTAGAAATTTTAGGCTCTGCAAACAACAATATGGAGTTTAGGAATCCAGATCTAGCTGCACAATAGATCTATCTTGAATTCACAAACCCAGGAAGACCAAGCTCCTCATTATTCTACCAAGCAGTAGTTTTTTTGATGACAGGAAACGAGGAGGGCTTTTATTCAGAATTCTGCATGAGTTTTGGTGAAGTTGGTTTTGATTCATACAAATTGAGATGATCTAATGAAAACCTGCTTCTCCAAAACTTCTAGTTACACAACAGAATGAAAAAACATATCAGAGAATGTGATTGCTATGTTATCTTTGCAAACTCTTCCTCCTGAATCAGCTGGTGATTTTCTTCTCTACTTTCTATTCTAAGCTTCTGTGTTGTTTGCTGTATATAGTGTTAAACAGTGATCTCCTGACAGTAGTATGCGTCAGAATCCATGCTGAAGGAAGAAATTCCTCTCCCCAGATGAAGGTCCAGGACTGCAAGGAGAGTGTGGAGTTCCTGTTTATGGGCATGAAATGTGTGGCCTAAATCTTGTGTGTGTCCTCCAGTAGGAAACCAAATCAGAGAGCTCATACCTTGTCTACAGATGCCAGAAGAGGATATGCACACTAGTTTGCTTCTCTAATTTATCTGGTGAGAATAGATTTGCACCTGCAAAGTGAATAAAAAGCCTACCTCCGATCTGCAGCAATTAGAGCAGGATAGTATTCTTCCAAGTGAAAAAAAAACCCACCTTCTAGAATCCATCCTTATATTGCCTTCCCCACAAGGTGTTTGCATCTCCTTTCAGTCCTTGGGTCTGCAAATCATGCTGTGTAATTAGAATGTCAGCATCAATTCTGGCTTCCCTCTGACTCCATCCTGAAAGAATCAGTATGAAAGAGAAGAACTTCCTCTTAGCTTTCCAAATGAGTGCATACGGCTCAGTTACTAAAGCAATACTGTCCCAATGAGGAAATTACAAACTCATTCTGAGTTATGAGCCAGTTAAGAGTCTCACTTGTTTATTACTCTGCATAGTTTCGTTTGAATAAAATGATATGTAAGTGCTTTCTTAAAGTGTTTCCGAGAAGATATACCTTTTATTTGCAATAAGAAGCCAAACTTAGCTACAAACTATGGAAATTGATGGAAACCAAACCATTCCATCTCCTGCAAAAGAAACTGATTTGTCCTTTCTATTCAACTAACAGATGGAGAATGAATAATCTGCTTTTATTCCTTAGCATTGAGTCTGAAAGAGAAATGGCAACATTTTGCTTTTGATTTTAATTCTTTCTATAGTTCAACGTTTAAATTAAAATTCTCCTTCCTAGAGCTTGAGCAAAGAAGTGATTTGCTAAACTTTTCAATGTACAAACTTCATAATCAGAAGTCCTGGCAGAAGGATATGAGCTTTTCTTCTGAAGGATGCATGATTTACAATGCCCGATCTGGCTCACAGAGGGAACGTTGCCATTTTCTCTAATGCTGCAGTTCTCTTCCTACTCATGTTGTAGTTCAGCTGAGGAATATTTAGACTAGAGTGGTAAATGTTTGAGTGTTAAGACCCTCTTAGGAAAAAAAATTGGATAAGGGGCATTTAGAGAACATTAAGAAAAATAACTTTTGGAGAAATTATTTATATAACAATAGACCAAGAGATCCTTGCCAAAATATAGACTAATTGTGCCAGACATGTGCATACAATAAAAGAGTTTGCAATCTGAAGGAGAGGTGTAAAGGTTTTTCAAGCCTGTTTCCAAAACACAAGTAGGGAAAGGTGAAGGTGCTCTTAATATACCCATAAATTCCTTCAGAGCTTACAAATTCATCTGTTAAATGCACTCAGAATTGTACACAATCTGATGCTTTACAATTCTACCTAGAGATCTCCATACATTTCAGAAAGCACTATTTAATTTTCTAGAGAGCTTGTCAGCATTTCCTTATTTCATAAGCACAAAGAGATATAAAGCTTTTCCAAAAGACTTTTAGCAGAACTTCTGATGCCTGATAAGCCTGGAATTGGCTATAGGTTTCTTGTTTGTTTGTTTTTATTTAAACATAAATTTAAGTGAATGCATTAACAAGCTTTGCTACTGTGCAGATTTTTTTTTGTTTTGGTTGTGTCTGGGCTTTTTTGAGTTTAATATTTTTTCTTTCCTTCCTAGCCATTTGTCTTCCCCATTTTAGGTCCCTGAAAATGTTTCAGATGCTACTTCCACTACAGTTATTGAGGTCTGTCTTTTGTTTCAACAGCAGAAAGACTGGAGACATACCTCTTATTCATATGTGAGTATCTCGAGCTGCAAACTTATCACTCTTTGTGTAGAATTAGGTTTACAATATTAATACAGAATCTTACAGAATATACTTTTAAAAGTTAGATTTAGAACACACTGAGAGTTGTTAAGGGAATAGCAGAGTATTCAAGGAATAAACAAGGGATCTCAGGGAGAAATTTTCATAATGATATATTTATATCTCTTTATTTGTCATAAATTAGATCTGTGATGCCAACTGTCCTGCGAACTGTAATTCTAGCAAATCATCTGGCTGTAAGGTGCTATTACTGTTGCTATTACTGAAACTTGGTGGGTTGAATCCCATGGCTGGAGCGCAGCTACTGATGAGTGCAGGCTGTTCAGGAGGGGCAGGCAAGGAAGGAGGGGCAAAGGGGTTGCCCTCTACACCAAGCGGTGTATGTGTGAAGAAATCTTTCTGAAGAACAGCCACGAGCAGGTTGAAAGCTTATGGGTAAGAATTAGAGACTGAGACAACAAAGGACACCTTGTGGTTGATCTCTGCTTCAGGCTGCCTGATCAAGGGAAGACTATTGATGAAACCTTCTTACTCCAGCTACAGGAGGCATTATGGTCCCTGGCTCTTGTCCTGCTGGGAGACAATAACATAGATAGTGGGATCAAGTACATCCTCTGCAAGTTTGCAGATGATACCAAGCTGAGTGGTGTGGTTGACATGCCTGAAGGAGGGGATGCTGTCCAGAGGGACCTCAACAAGATCAAAAAGTGGGCCCATATGAACCTCATGAAGATCAACAAGGCCAAGTGGATGAGCCAGCAGTGTGTGCTCAGTGTTCAGAAAGTCAGTCATATCCTCAGCTGCATAAAGGGCCACCCTGCACAGAACTATTCAGATATTAACAGAAGAAATTCAAACTCATTGGCTTCAACTTCTCTAAGGAAACTGAAAACATAGTCAGAGTTAGCTTATCCCTGTTCATTACTCAGTTAGCAACCAACTTGAAAGGCTGGCACGCTGTACTTCTTCCCATCAGGGGAAAAATAAAGTGAATGCCCTTCCTAGGATCATGTTTATTTTTAGTGCCTTCCTTTATTCCAGACATTTATTTTAGCAAAATCAACATGTAGACTATGTCTTAGCGAAGCCCTGATAGTAAACGTGAACACTCCCTGCAACATTATCAGAACAGACAGATTTCTCAGACTCTCATCCTGTCACTGGACAAAAGCCCTCAGCTAGACAATACAACTGCTTGATTTGTGGGAAAGGCAACGTTAAGAGCCATAAATTGGCATTAAATGGAATCAGAATTGTTTGCTCCTTTTCATCTCATTGAACATACAGACTGTTTGGCTGTGTTTATACTGCTGAGTTGATTCAAGCCTTGAGGCTGAATAGCACTGACTGGCTTGTGTCCACACTCCACAAGGTCAACTCCCTCTACAACTGACTTCTCTCAGTGACAGCTGAAGTGCTCCAAAACAGAGTGAAGGAGAGCACTAAGAATTAAGCAGTATGACAGTAAGTGTGAATACCCGAGCTCATTACCTGTTTCTCTTTGGTTTAACAGTATAGATACTCTCTAAAGCAAAAAATATCCAGCTGCTGTGAAAACTTAAAAACTAGTGACCGGAGCACCAATGACGATGCATCCATTAGATGTGTGAGTCTATAGGGCTATGCGTCTAAGCCTAGTAAGAGGGTTCCTCCCTAGGACTCTCAGTAATATTCATGTCTGAAGAAGCAAAGCAGAGACCTGCCTTTCAAAATCGTGGTCACAGCAGTCATGGATCACAAAGAATTCTGCTGAAAGCTGAGAATCACGTGCACCTTGGTATAACCTAGGCAGCTGTGCCTGCCTGCACCCAAGAGTTGGTTACCCCTCCTGTATGTATGTACACACACACACACACATACATATGGAGATAAAATTCATATGCATGTATGTAGATATACAGATAGATTTATGAAATACAACTAGCACTTCTCTTGTTTATATAAAATTAAACCACATAGTGCCACGACACTCAGTATAATTTTAAATTGCTGCGAGGAAATCTTCCCAACAATGGAGCCGTTGATTTGAGTATGGTCCTTTTAAGATGTTGCCCTGGGCTGCTGTTGGAAAGTTGCTTTACAGGCTGCAAGATATGCCTTTTTGTTGTGTAACACCAAGGGTGGCTTAGGACGTGAGGCCATCTGAAATACTGGTTAGTCTGGCAGAAGCCAAGCCCCACATGAGTCACACTTGTGCTGTATCTTCATGCAGTGTGGGGGTGGGACACTGGCACACACTGTCTCCTACTCTCTGCCTAGTTCTTCCCAGCCCATAAACAACTGAGCTTGCTCCAGAATGAAGCTTGAGGGTGAACTAACACTTAAGTAGCATGGACAGTCAGGAGATAACACTTAAGCACAAAAATGCAGCAGACACCAACAAGACAGTATAGACATACTTTGTGTTTACTAAATTTGAAATGACACTTTTTCCTGTGTTAAAACTTCCATCTAGAGTAACTCAAACCTTTGTAGTGGTGTTGGTTAGGTTGGATTGGAACACTTACTTAGGTAATACTGAATTTCTGCCCTGAACGGCTGAGTCCAGAGACTAGAAAGGTAGTATCAAAATTCCACTCCTGTTAAATATTGAACATGCTACTGCAATATATTGATTTCCCTTGATATGCTCATAAGGTGATATGATATTGAAAATACAGCTAATCATCCCATATTGGTGGTCAGATTATCTTTGTTGAAGTTAAACCATGTCCCAGCCATATGATCTGTCTGCCTGTTGGCAGCCCTAACCCACATTCACAGAGCAGTATGTCTGTGCCTACGTACTTTATTAGACTCCTAAACTACCTCTATAACTACACTGGAAAGGTGGTATTAGAGCGGATGTGTTTAGGCACTGACCTGCTAGTGGTCTGTACAGTTTAACTGGTGTCAGTCCCTGTCATGGTATGGAACATTCCAGCTAGTGCTTTCCCAAACAAAGTCCAGGCCCAGCTCAGGGCTTGGTGTAGTCCTGGCACTTTTCCCAAATGCAACATGAACAGAGCCACCTGCTCTAGGTGAGAAGAGAGTTTCACTGTGTGGGTGCAAAATGTAGTGTGCCACTTGCTTTGGGGGCCAGAGAATGGGCTCTAATCCATTTTATTTACTGACAGAGACGTAGCCAAACTGATCTATGCAGGGACAGTTTAGCTTCTGAACACTCAGAGCACCAGTTGCACATTAGGAATTAGGATGCAGAGATTTCAAATTTCCTCATTTTAGGTTTGGGAACACATTTTTGCATTTACTTGTGGAGTCCCAACACTTCAGTTACTCGGATAAAGGAGAATTAGCTGCAAGCGAACAAAGTTGCATCTACAGGAACATGACCAGTTTGGCCAAAATGTGTCATAGGTGCATAAGCATTGTTGATCATCATGTCTGGATGTTATACATCCTTTTGTAGCTATTTTTGGTCATCTCAGCTTGAGATCTAGTTTTTCAAAACACATCACAATACACCAAGAGAGAAAGTGAAGAAGTCAGTAGAACTCTTCTGAGTCTGCCTCCAATGGCGTGCATGTCATCTAACCTCTATACGGCTTTATATCTGAGCTCATCTGTAAGCTCTCCTTCAAGTCATTAGAAACAACTAAGTACTTTTAGGGACTGATTCATCTGACCTATTTTAGATACACACAGGAACAGGTGAAACTTACCTTAAAAATGTCTGTTTCTCTCCAGTTGTTATAAAGGAATCACATGGCAATCATCTCACACATAATTTCTGCACATTTACAGGAGATATACATAGCTTCTAATTCAGTCTACAGTGGTGCCATACAATGTTTTTTAACATTTTCCTCGAACTTTCTGAATAAATCCATACACAGCAGCAGCAGTAGTCTACCAAGGCATAGCTTTTGCTTACGTGCTGTCCCCCCATGGTGGCCAGGCAGTGAAGATTAGGAGCGTATACCTCAGTGGGATGTAGGCGACACATGGTGGCCTGGAGAAGGGGGGTACTTTGGGGGCCCTCTTCAGCACATGGAAAACACAGTGGCCATGGATCTGGTGGGACCTGGGCTCTGCTACAGCTGCAGCTTTATGGCATGTTAAATCTCTGGCTACTCAGCTGCCAAAGGAAACATGAGCGGCCACAGTAGTTGCGTTCTTTATAGGAAATGAGTAAGCACAAAAAGGCCATCTGATACCCCACAGGCTAATGTGTGAGTACTGTCTTATTAAGGACAAAAGAGATCTGAGGAACTGTCAAATCTAGTACTCTGGCTTTTTAAAATATATAAATAAGTCCGTCTTTCCTAACCCTTCAGTTTTTTAATTCTCCAGAAGAAAAAAAAAAAGAGTAACTTTGAGACTTATTTAGTTTAACATATCTTCCATTTAATAGTACCAGAAGGATTTTAAAATGCTGTATTAATTATGGGCCAGATGTTGTATGCAGGGCCAAGCTAAATTGACAGGACTGTTCAGGGCTCTAAGTGCTGTGCCACAAAGTTGTGTGTTTGTAGTCAGCTCTCAGAGGAAGGGTAACACTGCGTACCACTGAATGAGAGTTTTGATCCAGACAGACTGAGAAAATCTGTATGATTTTAAGAGTTATGTTATCTTTTAAAGTATTTTCTGCAAACTTCTGTAAAGGATTTATACTTTGTTATTCAGGAACTGAACTTGGTATTTCAATTGGATTCACCTTGATTTGCTGCAATGTGCTCTGCTGCAATGTGCTCTGTACATTTACTGTTCTTTTTGGGTGTTGTTCAGATGGTTGGTTTTGTACTCAGTTTATAAATAGCACCTGAGATTTTAAAATCTTTCAAAAAATTGTGGGCACAGAATTTCCATTAAAATGAACAGGAACTTTGAACCTTATCCCTTCAGGTGCCACAAAAACTTCTGAAGCTGATTTGGACTATTATAACATTGTACAAATAATTGTTCATCCCAGTATATTGAATACTTTTTATTTCACCTTCTTTCCTTTCAAAATGAAAAAAAAAAAAAATTAAAAAAAAAGCACTTCTGATGAGAACTTCATGGCAGCATAGTTGTTTTGATTTTTGATTTTTACAATAGCACAAAAGTCAAATTAAAGTATTTTGCAGAGATTAGTCTTACTTTTCAGAATCATCTTGCTTTTACATTCAAAAGAAAAGTAATCTCCTTCTATATATTCTACTTTCCTAGCTCCATTCAGTAAGCCACAAAATTGAAGCTTTTTCTTGGCTTCCCATTTTGCAGAAGACACCAACATAAAACTAGGAATGTAATGATATTATTGGCAACATATAATAATAGATGTATGCAATATGGTGTATATATATACACTATAATACTTATTAAATATTTTATATACTAATATAAGAATTTTGAAAAATAGATTTCATAATGTTCCCTTCCTCATGGTGCACACCCCCAAAATTTTAAAAACATGTGAGTAACAGATTCTGAGACATGAGCATGCTGAGATACTAAGGCCATCTGACTCCCCACACGACATCTGATCTATTACACCTGATCTGTTCTAGAATGTAATCATACTTGCACAAATGGCCATTCGGATATAATGCCTCACAATAATCTGCTTCATCTAAACTTTAAATCAAGAAATTTTGTCCAGTATAAAGTTTCATTTGAAAATCTTTGGTATGACCAAAAGGAAACTTGAAATGTGCTTTCCCGGAGAAGCCTGTTTGGGTAAATCCTATGAGCCAAAGGGTCACTTGTAAAGAGAGAGGAAAGAATTTTAGTATTTACTGCTCTTGGAATAACTGAGCGCAGATGACAGGACCTCAGAAAATAGGCCCTTGAAGTATTTTGCAGAAAGATGGTACCAACTTTCTTCCTGCTGTGCTAGTGTTGGGTTGAAATGTCAGAGTCGTCTTTTGTGTGGGGTCTCTGTTACTCCATTAACGGCAGATGCAGAGCAACTTAGAACTGGTCTTAACATTTTTTTGTATACTGGATGAAGAATGGAGATGAACCACTCTCAAAATAATTTAAGCACAGTTTTCTGTACATTATTCAGGCAGAGTTTGTCCTGATGATGTTCTCATAATTTGGGTTGCCATAATGCAAAACTATGGTGGCTTACAAGAAGGCTGGAGAGGGACTTTTCACAAGGATATCCAGCCATAGGCAGCCATAAGACAAAAGGGAATGGAAGCTGAAGGAGGGAAAGGTTTAGATCAGACAGATTTACTGTGAGGGTGGTGAGGCACTTGTACAGGTTGTCCAGAGAGGTTTTGGACTCCCCATCCCTGAAAGTGTTCAAGGCCAGTCTAGATGGGGCTCTGAGTAACGTGGTCTCAGACCACGGCAGGGGGTTTGGAGCTAGGTGGTCTTTAAGGTCTCCTCCAATCCAAACCATTCTATGATTCTGTGACATTGGCATGGAATCTCTTAAAAAAAACGTATCCCATAGCATTCTCAGGTAAAAGAAGAGATGGGACTAAGTCTGCTACAAAGGCCAGTAAAAAGTAACACAAAATTAGGGGCAATATACTCTGTCCCACTAATATGCATGAGGGACAGTTGCACTGGACCCTACACAGTCAATAAAGTAACACGTTAAGACCACAGCGGTGCTGGAGACAGTTCAGTAGATCTTGCTGTTGAAATTACCATATGTACCCAAATGGTTTGTGGCAAGCTTTGCACCTTGCTGCAGGGTCTCCTAGGAATGATACTGCCATAGCTAGCTCAGTTTCAAACTCCTCCTCTTCCCTGCGTGCCAAAGCCTGAATCCAGAAGTCTCTGCCTCTGGCTCTGCAACTATTTTCCATAAGTATTGATGTGGCAATGGATTTAATGACAATATTAGAGAAAAAAAAATAGGCCTAGACCAAAAATAAAACAAGCTTATTTTAGCTGCAATCAGAAATTCTGTAGATATTAATCTATGTAGCCACCATTTATACATCTATGTAGCCACTTGACATACAGTGTCAGGCGCAGTTTTCTTGTTGGAAATGGTTCATGTCAGTCCTTATTATAGTGCCATTTCCTCTCCTTTCCTGTTATGCAGTCATGGTCAGAAGAGTAGAAAATATCTACCAGATCCCTGACAAGAGGAGAAAGTGAATGCGTATTGAGAGCATACCGGGGCTCTCTCTTTTACAAGTATATGTTTTCTATCCAATTTCTCCTTCTTTGAATGTCTCCTATGGAACAGGACTGGAGGTTAGCCTGGAAAACGCTGTGTTTTATTTCCAGTGCTGTCCGTGACAAGGTTTGTGAGTCAGAGCCTTGAGGTGTCCCAGGTCCCAGCCCTGGGTGTTCATTAACATGTTCTGTTCATGAACTGAGCTGAGCCATGGGGATGCAAATCTCCAGAGACGGGGACGATGGACAGATGAGGTTTGTGACTCCTTAAGTGGCCCAGTGTTGGGCCATGGTTTGACTTGGTAATTTTAGGGGTCTTTTTCAACCTAACTGACCCTATGATTTTAACATGTGCTATCAGACCTTGTGAGCAAGGGGCGTAATAGGGGTTCAATGGCACTGAGACTGGACCATGTGGCTGGACCATTGCAAAGACAGGAGACAGACTCGGGAGACAGCTGTTCATGTATTAGAGTAGGATGTAACCTCAATAAGATTGGAGACATCTTTTATATTCCTTTTCTCTGTCCTAATTAATTGAATAACGAGAAAGCACCACTGCTATGACTATTGTTAGAGATATATGTTACGGTGACTAGAAGCAAGGAATAACCATTTAGTTTTCTGAATGATATTAACCTCTGGAAAGATTCAGAATGATGTGCATGTATCTACGTGGATAAATAATTCCATGACACGGGTCCAGTACTTAATCCATATCCAAATTTTGTTCCCACCCATGCACAGAAATGCTACTACTTAAATTTTAGACTACCTGGGCATCAGTCATAAGGCATTTGAGAGCCCAAATCTACCTGTTCCTGAGTATATGTGCTCTGAAAAATGAGGTGCTCACAAAGTACATGTAACAAATCCAGATAACATGGAACACACGTTTCAAAGCAAGGTGAGGGGTGGAGGAGGTGGCCCTGGTTGCCTGTTGTGTAGGGGTCTAATGGCCAGAGCAGCCCCTCAGACAGTGAGTTTGCCGTAAGAGTTTGCTCTTACCAGGAGGACCCTTTCTGTCAAGTACACCTTTTTTAAAATCAAAGTGCGGGAATCTAATGACATGGCTCTTTTCATATTGATTTTGTCAATACAAAATACGATTTAAGAAGATACATTGGGGAGCTTGATTCTAAAGCTGAGGCTAGAAGCTTTAGCATAACCTCCTTCTGCATGGCCTCAGCCCTGCTTTTCCCTCTCTGGGGCTAGGTCCTCAGAAACATGGAAAGGGCAGTTTTCAGGGAGGAAGCTGGTGATCCTGCTGTGAGTGCTGCAGTTGAAATGTGTGAATGGTGATGATAGCAAGAAAGGAAACTCAGAAAGGAATTGAAAACTGGTTTTTTTGTTGCAAAGATTTAACATAGGTTTCATTGCTTTAAGCATTGCCTTGTCAGATCATTGCCCTTTGACAGAGCTTTAGTAACTGGAGTTAAACAAACTGGATTGTGTCTTCCAGTTTTTCATAATAAAGGAAGTGTAAAATGCTAGAAATCAATTGCACTTGCATAGGAAACTTTTAAAGATCTTTCTTGATGGAGAATACATTTTATGGAAAGTGTGGCTGTTGTGGGAGATAAAGAATAGTTAATTCATTTGAGGGAAAAGAAAGAATTAACTGATCACATTTTTCTGTCACTTAACACCAAATATTCAGCCCAAGGAAAAAAGGTATGGATTAAGCAGAAGATTGCCAAAGTTAGTTAAAGTTTATCATTCACACATTGCCTAGAAAATGTCATTCATTCCTATCCTAATTATTCCATATTTGGGCTGTCTGGCATTCTGTAACAAGTCATTAGCAAGATAGACAAGCTGCTATTGCAGTACAATCTGAACTCCTCTGGAAAAAGCTTGCAAAACAATGAAGGGCACAGAAAACATGAGCAACATGTTCCAATTTCCCCAGGCTCACCAGAAAGCAAAGGTACATGATATGAAGCTGAGATAACCTGAATCCATTTCAAAATGTGTTTTAAAAATGAAGGTAAAAAATTCAGTTCCACTCTCTATAACGCTGAGACCAGGAGTTGAGAGTATGTTGTATCATTTCTTTTAAACTCTGCTGGGAGTTCAGGCAGAGGAGACCAAATGGAAGGTCTAGGTACAGTTCCACCACAGGATTTAA
>JAYRBT010000001.1:40109827-40129517 GCA_036023395.1 Myiotriccus ornatus | reverse complement strand
TTTTATTTTTTTCTTTTTCTTTTTTCTTTTCCTTTTTTTCCTTTTTTTCTTTTTTTTTCTTTTATTTTTTTCTTTTTGTTTTTTCTTTTGCTTTTTTTCCTTTTTTTCTTTTTTTTTGTTTTATTTTTTTCTTTTTCTTTTTTCTTTTCATTTTTTTTCCTTTCTGTTTTTATTTTCTTCCTTGTTTCTTTTTTTCTGAAAGAGTACAAACTATTGGATACAGATTAAACAAAAATGTTGAACAATTGCTTCCTTCTCCAAACAAGAACAAAATTAATACATACAATAATAGAGACTTTATATGTAGATTCATGTCACCCACAACGACTTCTGTTGTCTGGATCATTGCCACCATTGTTGCTGGCTTGGGATTTATATTCAATATTGAAGGAATCCTGCAGCTATGATTCAAAATACAATTCCAAAAACATTGCGGAGTCATCTTTGGTTTCTTTTGTAATGTGCACTGTCATTCTCATTTTGTCTGCAGAATTTGACAGTATCAGTCATGTTCTCCTCCCAGCAGCAGGGGCTTTAGCACAGCTGCTGTCACACAGCTCAAGACCTGTGTACTATATACTGGCCTAGTACAGGCAAATGCATATTTTGAGGGTGCCCTTTAGTCTCAAATGTTTTGAAGCACCCTCAGTCCTAACAGCCTGCAGTTGTACAGCACAGCAGTATTCACTGCTGCAATTCTACACACTCTTTGGCTGCCCCTAAACAATGTCATAAAGGTTTACTTGTGCCTGTTTCGGCTGCAAAACATGTTTAAAATTCTTGAAACCTCAATTACAGGTGTCAGTAGTGGCTCTGCAAAGGCCTTCAGCCCTTCACAAGACTATAGTTCTGTTTAGTCTGTGAATTTTGTAGCTACAGAAAATACTTTTCCCCCATGAAAGCAAATTGGCCAGGAGCAGTGGCTGGAGAAGGAAGACCTCTGGTTTCCCCCAGCCCCCCCTCTTCCCTCCCATTACCACTACAGCTCTTGCCACCACCAAGACCTTACCAATGAGCACAGGCAAGGACCCTGCTGCCTGATGATCCTGGCTGGCTGAAAGCTCCAGAAAAGAATGGAGAATGTGGCAGCTCCAGCTGCAGCTCAGCCTATCCCTGTCTCACTGCCTGTCCCTGCCAGCATGCAGTCCCCATGTGTCTGCAGCAGCACCTAGCCCTCACATTCACAGCACCATTATGCCTGTCACTATTGCCTCCCATGACAGCAGCAGGCTTCAGGTCTGTTGGCTCCTGCCATCCTAAACCTAGCTGCAAGTGCTGGAGTGGATGGTGGCTATTGGCTGTTGTGCCCTCCCAGATGTGGAGGTAGATAATATTCTTCCTGGCATTGGAGGCTGCTGCACAGGCGACGGAGAAGAAGGTGGACTTGTCAGAGGCACCTTCATGCCCTGCAAACCCCTGATGGGGCATAAAGGTTGTGTTAACGTCAACTCCTTTCTTCTAACCCTGGCCTTCTCCTGGCCATGTCTGCACTCGGGAGGCTGCTTGTCAATCGCACTCTAATCAGGCTCTGCTCTGCTGCCGTTTGCAACCCCTTTGGGACATTCTCCCAGGCTACTGCCTTCTATGAGCTGATGGGCAGAAGACAATGCTTTTTCCGAGTTAAACTGTAACGGGCGTGTCGTGACACACCACACAGTGCCACAGAAGAGCTGTGGAGCTGCCATCTCGTGCTGAAATCCTGCCTTTATTTGACCCGGGAGCCTTACTGCTTGCTTGCACATGCTTATTTTTTGGGACCATTTCCATGTCATTCTCTGTAAAAGTACCATGGCATGCTTGCATCTGAAACCACGGGTGTTCAGTCAAGTTGAAAGTCAGAGACATAGGTACGTTTTTAAAGAAACTTTGTGGATGTTCTGAATTTAGGCTAGTACTGGAAACCATAATGATAAACTGGTTTTCGTGTTTTCATATTAAATTTTTATCACAGGAGCAATATGGACTAATTTATTTTAAAAAGTGGTTAAAAGAGTTGGTGGAGTTACCCAAATTTTGTATGTTCATGTCTAAACCAAGCTTGTTGATTTTACTATAGTTAGTTTTCTTTATACTTGAAAAATAAATTTAAGCCTTTAACTTTTTTTTTTTTTTTTTTTTTTTTAAATGTCTGTGTGTTGCATAGAAAAGCCTGGAAACATCAGTCAGAAGAATAACTATCAACTAATTGGAACAAAAGACCTTGTTGGTTTTTCACAAGTGCTCAGAATCTAGCTGCTGCCCCTGGGCCCACTCTCAGAGTGCAAATTCATGATGCCCAACAGTCACACTGTTCAGTCACCTAAACAAAAAACTATCCTTCACTATTGTCAGGAGAGCCAAAGTCCCCCCAGAAACAAGATTATTATCTTTGAGTTGAAGCCTGTAACCCTAAATAAAAAAACTAAATTGAAAATCTTTTCCTAGAAATGTAAATGCAGGCAACCTGTTTTTAAAAGAATGTCTCCATGTAATTGAGGAAGCTGACTCATGGGCTTTACTTCTGCCACCTAAACCGATTAACAGGAGTAGAAACTTGGTTAAGCTGGTGCTCTGGCTTGCTGACTATCAGGACTGCTTTTGATCCATGGTCTCTGGTATTTGGATTATTTGCTCTCCCCTCTCTTAATCTCTGTGGGGAAACCTTCCCCTGCTATTTAAATATGAAATCCTCACCATGCTGGAATGTCGCAGGGTACTACTTACAAACAGAGATGTCAGGGCTCAGTATTTCAGTGAGAACCAGTGTTGAGTTCCAACTCAGAAGGTCCTTTGTTCATTTGTTTCATGTCTTTTGCTGGAAATTCTACATGTGTTTGATCACCTAAGACACAGTAAGTCCTGTTACACATCAGAATTTTTAGACATGTGTACTTCAGCTATAGTTTCCCTCTTCTGGCAGCAGTGTCAGTACAGATGGCAACCGTGATTAAAAGACACCAAGTTTCTCAAATTTTGATGTTTAAATGCAGTTTATCTTAAGAGGTTCCAGACTTAAGTCAGCCTCTTTAAGCCTGTCAGATTTTTCCTCCAAAGATGTTGAAATGCCTAGCTAGAGGAGAAAGATTATTTATTATTTATTATTCCATTCTTCAAAACATTGTATCAAAAAAGAAATCAATCTTTCCCTAAACATTCTTTGTAAAATTTCAGCAGCTAACTATTATCTACACATGTAGCTCACCTTAGTCTTGGCTGACACAATACACCAGCTCTAATCCCTGATAAACTGTCCACTGTTATGATGGCATATGTTTTCCTCTTCTCTTTTTCTTACAGGTTGGTCCCTTCCTAAGCAATGGAGCACTTTTTACAGGTAATGGCAGGATGATCTTGGTACTATGATGGGGAACAATAAAGTTTTTAAAATACTTTTGCCAAACAATCATTTAATAGCTTCTTTCAGGAATATGCATTCCATTTAGAGAATACCAGTATTCCTCGGGGGGCATGTTCCCATGGTTGCACTGTTATGGCACTCCTTAAATAAAGCTCTCCTAAGTTTCCATACTCTTTGTTTCAAAGGCTAGGAATGACACTGTGTGGGGTGGAAGTCACACACTTCCACTACAGCTCTGGTGGAAGTATGGGACTTAATTCCCCAGGCAAACCCCACCCTACCCTACCCCATTCTTACTGTATACTTATACGAGCAGAAAATCAGGCATCTAAGAGGGAGTTATAAATCCAGAGATTTAATAAATTGCTTTTATTGCTTCTTGCAGTTAATTAGCAGCCTAGAACTTTTTTTCAAAAAAAGTGTGGATATGGCACTTGGGGACTTGGTTTAGTGTTAAACATGGTGGTTGTCAGGTTGGACTCAATGATCTTAGAGGTTTTTTCCAACCTAAGTGATTCTGTGATTCTATGATTCTGTGAATGTTTATCTTCTTTGTACTGAAAGAGCAGAGGAGAGCAAACAGAGGAAGTTAAAAAGTTAACATTTCTTTGCAATTAACTAACTTCACAGATTTAGGTATCATGCTGGTTAACTAACAAAGGGCCTTTAATCTAGAACTGGCATAACAACTTGGGCAGGTTTTTAAATTTTAATTTGACAATAAAGTGCAGAATAAAACAAACTTAATTATCCTAAAAATTCTTACCAGTCAATTTGAATTCATTATTTGAGTTTTGCTTTCATCTTTATTTTGTTGATAATTTTGTAGTGTCAAACAGTATAGACACTGCATATAAAGAACATAAAGCTGCAAGATCCTGTAGCAGATAATGTCAGTGTCTTCTGTACATTTGCAATGGATTGCTGTGGCACTCTGGCACTGCTCTGAGGCCATTGTAGGGCTCACCAAAAGGGAGGACATGCATTGCTGAATACTCTATAATAAAATGGAGAATAATGAGATATACATGTATTTGAACAGAAATGTGATTATGTATTACATTCAATAAATATAATTTGATGTTATCATATGATATGTTTTATATTATATAAACAATTGTGTGCCATCATCTGGATGTAGAGGTTGGTATTTCAGAGTACAATGTCCTTCACAGAAACTACTGAGTCAATATCCATACTTTAATAGAGTGCTCTAAAACTAGGAGAGCTGAAGTAGGGTGTTCTCTCAGTAAAGTAAAAATTTAAAATCCCAGTGTTTCTTCTATCATAGTTGATGAAATCCCATTCATTTGTACTTTTTCTGAAGCTGGCTACTTGTATGACAGTTCACTCTTATCATCAAGAAGAATTCTAAACCAGTGGCTGAGATCTGAATGTTTATCTGCAGTTGGACACCTATTTAAATATTTAAGTATATATTTTTAGGGAAAGAAAAGTCTTAAATGTCCATCAGAGAGCTTACAATTCCAGAGACTGGACAGCCTGAGTAATACGTAGTGTTTATATCTTATTTGTGAAACAAAAATTCCGTAGATGAAGAATTAGTGGAGGAAAGCTTCGTCACAGACCAGCCAGCCAAGAAAAAACACATTGCTGAGAGGAACAGATTTGTTTCCTGGGTTTTTTTGTTTGTTTGTTGTTTTGGTTTTTGTTTTGGTTTTTTGTTTTGTTTTGTTTTAACGTAGGATGTACTATGAAGAAAGGACCAGAGAGCAAGCTCAAAAATGTGTTAGTAAAACACAATTAGATCCAACAAAGGTAACCCTGCTGAAAAATGCATAATTTAAAAGATGTTTAGCCATAAAACACTAAATTTATAAGACAGGAGGCAGAAGAAAGGCAGCTGAGATTCTAAGTCGCACCTATTACTGAGATTCACAAGAAGAGAGGTAATGATGTACCCTGTGGTCTTTTCACAGTCCCACTTCACACCCAGGCAACCATTTTGAATTTATGAGCTGGGACAATTCCTGGGGTGTTTCAGTCTCAAATTCCGTTAAGTTGCAAAAGCCTTATGAAAAATAATATTTTCTCTAACATTTTTGGTAACAGCATGTACAGGACTAGGGGATCAGGCCCAGCCAGCATGGGTTTAGGAAAGGCAGGTTCTGTTCCACTGATCTGATCTTCTTCTATGTCTGTGTGAACCATTTAGTGGATGCAGGAAAGGCTGTGGATGTTGTCTACCCGGACTTTAGTAAAGCCTTTGGCACAGTTTCCCACAGCATTCTCCTGGAGAAACTGGCAGCTCATGGTGTGAATGGATGCACTCTTCACTGGGTAAAAAACTGTCTGGATGGCTGGGCTCAGAGAGTCATGGTGATGGGTGTTACATCCAGCTTTTGGCTGGTCACCAGTGGGGTTCCCCAGGGCTCAGTGCTGGGGCCAGTTCTGTCTAACATCTTTATTGATACCTGGATGACAGGGTCCAGAGCACCCTCAGTCACTTTGCAGCTGGCACAAAGTTGGGTGGGAGTTGATCTGCTGGAGGGCAGAAAGGCTCTGCAGAGGGATCTGGACAGGCTGTATTGATGGGTCAAGACTATTAGTATGAGGTCCAACAGGGCCAAGTGCTGGGTGCACCTGGCTCACAACAACCCCAGGCAGTGCTACAGTTTGGGGGCAGAGTGGCTGGAAAGCTGTCCAGCTAAAAAGAACCTGGGGGTGCTGGCCAACAGCAGCTAAATATGAGCCAGCAGTGTGCCCAGGTGGCCAAGAAGGACAGTGGCATCCTGGCCTTTATCAGCAATAGTGTGGCCAGCAGGACCAGGGTTACTGATTGTCCCCCTGTAATTGGCACTGGTAAGGCCACACCTTGAATGTTCAGTTTTGGGCACCTCACGATAAGAAAGACATTGAGGTGCTGGAGCATGTCCAAAGAAGGGCACTGAAGTTGGTGAAGGATCTGGAATATAAATCCTATGAGAAGTGGTTGAGGGAGTACATTGTTTAGCCTGGAGTAAAGGAGGCTTAGGGGGGACCTTATTGATCTCTACAACCACCTGAAAAGAGGTTGTAGCCAAGTGGGGGTCGGTCTCTTCTCACAGCTAACAAGTGACAGGACAAGAGGAAACAGCCTCAAATGGCGTCAGGGAGGTTTAGACTGGATATTAGGAAGATTATCTTCATGGAAAATATTGTCATGCATTGGAACAGGCTGTCCAGAGAAGTGGTGGAGTCACAACCCCTGGAGTAGTGTAGATGTGGCACTTAGGGACATGGTTTAGGGATGGACTGGGCAGTGATGGGCTCAAGACTGGACTTGATGATCTTAGAGATCTTTTTCAACCTAAACAGTCCTATGATTCTAAGTATATGGTCACGCATCTATAATTTGATGCATTTACATTTTAAATGTAAATATTGTACTTCAGACTCTCATCTGCCTATTCATTTCTTTGCATTCCAGGTATCATATTTTTTTCAAACTGATAAGATCTAGAATATACGAAATAAAATACAAACACCTATTGAAGAAAGGTAATACCTGTCACTTACAGAAAATGGTGTATCTTCAGGTCAAAGTAAGAATTCATTGCGTTAACAATTATTTTATGCACTGCCATGCATAATTATCCCTTTCCTCTCTACTTTAATAAGAAATAAAAATTATTTATGAGTTATATATACTTCAAATAGACCCTACTAAATTACTGTTCCTTAAAAGTTCTTGGAACTTCCTACTTGGGAAGTATCTTCAGATTCCAAAAAGAAAACGAAACCAGAGGATGAGGCAGTCTGTTAAAGCCTGTTTACAGTACTATAAAGGTCGTATTTTTGGGGGCTTTGTTTTGCATAAATACAAATCTGAAAATATGGCAAGCCAGATGAACAAATTGATGTCAATATTTCAATTCTATTTTTACAATATAAGCCATAACTTCACTTTGTAGGTATTAAAACTAACACATTTAAATTAAATACTTACTAAGGAGTGCTTATCTGCAAAACATGTGAAGCAAATGGGTTTCTGGTAATGGCTTCTTGAACATCTAAAAAAAGCATGAAAGTATATAATAAATATTATGTAAACCAAATACTTTAATAAAAATAAGATTCACAGTCAAACATTCAACACAGAACCTTCTGAAGATTGTGGAAATGTAGTTTAACAGCACTGGTTTTATTTCCCCTATCAATTGCTGCTGAAATACAGGCCACATCTCTATTTTTAAAATGTGTATCTAGATATTATATGAACAAAAGATTTAGTGTCAATAAAGAAATTTAAAGCTAGAGAAAAGAATGCCAGCAACTCTAAGCTGGCAATAAATATTCCAGGCATAGACTGGCTAGTGACAAACTGTTATTCATTAAAAAGGCCACTATGAAAGTGCACAGTTTCAGTCACTTAATTTTTTAACATGTGAAAATAAAGCCAAAAAAGGTGTGCAGGAAGGTCACAGTTTAAAAAAGCAATGTACTTTTATGACATGTAAGTACATACAACAATTTACTTACTTACTTACAGGTACCTACTTACATGTAAGTCTACCTGTAAAATTTCCCAGCTTCCTATTACCAATTTTAATCCCTAAAAAATCAGGCAAGCTAATTAAGTTTCCCAGGTACATACACACGTGTATATATTACATTAATTTTCACAGTTAATTCATTTGCAATCTGTTAACTCCTATGACTCTTTGTTTCTTTCATATTCCTAACATACTTCTCTTACAGTTTTCCTTTTCACACTTTGCAAACTTCAGCATTCTTGCTCCCAGTTCTTTTGCAGAATTTATCTTTCCCTATATTTCTTTGTAATTTCTCTGTTACTTATACAGCCATTTAGTTTCTATATTCATGTATTTCTCTTCTCATATCTACTTTCCTAACCTGAGCACATTGTACTAAAACACCTCTCTGGTAAAAAATGGAATTCTTCATTTCCATTTGCCTGGAAGCAATAACCACAAGTTATAATATAATGAAATTCAGAACCACTGTTTGATGGAGCAGGAATTGTAAGCTACAGCTGCAGAAAATTCCTAAACAGTTGCAAAGATCTATTATTCTGCTGTGTAGTTTATAGGAAACTGAAGCCTTTTTCCTCAAAGTCATGCAATCCACCATGTGATGTAGAAATGTATGGATAGTGTGCAGAAGCTTAATAAGCCCTGGTTTACTTCGATTCCAGGAAATGAGGGGGTATACTTGGGTAACCTGATCATGAAATGGTGCAGTCCAGAAGCAAAAATAGTGGACTAGTAAAATGAAATCAATAGACTTCAAGGAACTCTTATAAACTCAAATAACTGGCATGTAAAATCTTGTATGAAAAAAGTCAAAGGAAAATATAAAATTCAAGAGAGTTGGCAATTCCACGAACAGCACAAAAGGCAAGCAGAAGTTATTTCAATCATATGAAAAGTCAAACAGTGAAGAGACCATGTAGACTAAGTTACAAGTTCCCCACTGATCTAAAATACAAGATGGAGCACACGAAACACCAGACCTATGCTAAACTAATGAGAGCTTTTATGGAAGACATGTATGACTGCATAGGTCAAAGCAAATCCAAACCATTAGATAAAGGAAGAGATGCAAGAAATAAGTTTGTTCTACAACCGTGTTAGTTATTGTAAGATGACTAACGAAAATTTCAGCTAATTAATCACTGGGGAAAAAATTATCGAGAACAAGTACAGACGTTTTCCCCACATTCTTCAGCAACATGAAAGCTATGATTGGAAGTTGATATAAAAAGCACCAGTGTAAAGCAGGTATGAAATCAGCCTGACATAGAGAAAGAACAAGTTAGAGAACACTTAAGCAAGTTTGACATTTTTAAAGTGGTTGCACAAGTGATATTCACTTAAGCATTCAGATTTGTCTGCAGCGATGTCACTACTCAGTATTTGTGACCTTTAAGAATTCATGGAGAAGAGAACATTCTAAAATACTAGAAGAAAATAAAATGCTATTCATTATAAAGGAATATATTTGCAAAAAATGTATGATATACCATATAAAAGGCAATTATTTGCAAAAATAATTGCAAAAAAATCAAGATGGATAAGATGCATCTTGAAAGAACATTTTTGACAAACATCTGTTGCAAATGACATCTACAGCTGGGCTGAAGGGGTCATATTTTGAATAATATTTTTGGTCAAGGAAAGGGCACCATTATTTTAAATTAATCTCATTGACTTCAAGAAGGGTTTAATGATTTTGATATAGTGTTTGCTAAATTCGATTGATGATGACAATAATAATAATAATAATAATAATAATAATAATAATAATAATAATAATAATAATAATAATAATTTCTATCACAGGATTCCTGGTTTTAATCCAAATAAATCTATGGCGACAAAATATAATATAAAGTTATTTAATCATTTGATGTATCATCATATTTATTATCCAACTTACTTTGTAGCCTTTGATTGAGACAATTAAGAGAGTGGAAAATCCTCTGTTCTTCCACTGAGAGTGCACTCATGCCTGGACATGGAGCCCTGTTAAGCAGTGAGGGCTGTCTGTCTGTCTGCACACTGTCCATAGCTGCCAGGATTTCACCCTCTGCAATGGGTGTATTTGCTAGTTTTTCTGCCATTAGAAACTGAACAGTGCTTTCTGAAACTGAAGAGATTACAGGGGGGAATTTTAAATGAGAAGAGCTCATTACATTTAAGTAAACTGCTTGTTTTCATGACTGTATGTCTGTGAAACACATAAAACTGACATTGAAAGATCAATTGGCAAAATCAAGAAACATGATACATTAGAAAATAAAGTAATTAAGAGCACTAATTCATCTTATAATTGGCACCAGAGCAAGTCTTAATGAGTTTGGAAATATGTAATGGTAGCAAGCAATACCTGTCCATAACATGCAGTTATGTATGACACACACAGTTACAAACAGACATGGAATGAAAATTGAATACATGTTGTAATGCATTTATAAAACCATCCATATCATGATAGGGTTATATATTACACTTCCTGGAAAAAATTTAGGTCTAGATAGATAACTATTCTTTTCTGCTTAGAATCACTGATGTCAAAAGGCACAAGTCATGTTACACAGTGGATGTATTAGGTCATTCTACTTTATGCACAACCAAGAACTGAAGTGAGTTGTGTTACTATACCTTCCTCAGATTTATACATGTTTTTCATCTTTTGTACTGGACCAAATGCAGATGGAACAGGACTCAGCTGGACAGTATATAACGAATTCTATAAAAAATATTATAAGAATATTTTTAGTATAATGTAAGGTAACTACTACCTTCTGAACATGTTTTATTATTATTTCATATTACCAAATGTTTAGAAGTGCAAAAGTATTAGTGTATACTAATTCAGTGAGGTATTCCGGTTGGTTTTATTCTTGTCATTAGCAGTGACAGCAAGCTGACTAAGCATATTGATTCAAAATTGCATGAGACTGAACAAATCTTTGATATTTCTAAAACTCTTTCCACTTTGAAGATAAATAAGCTTTTTATTTTTATAGCATTTTATATTAACCTGTGCATGATGAGTAGGTTCCCATCTTTTAGATGCAACATTTTGTCTTCTGTGTCCTGAAACAGCTCTGTGTTTATTTTCATAGTTGCCAAGAACTTGATTTTGTCTTGTAACAGGAACAAAACCTTAAAAGACATGCAGACAAAAATAAACCAAAAATGTGTAAAAACATGATGAAGATAGTAGTAGCAAAACTAATAATGGTGAGTAAATATCTCTGCCCACATTCAGATGTTTACGTCTGATCTCAGGCAATTTTAAGGCATTTTTTAGCTCATGTTAGCATAGGACTATGAGATACAGGTGTGGATTGTATGTGGACATAAGCAGGTTAAGTGAAGCCTCACTTTGAATGCCAGATAATAAAAATAGTCGGTACAAAGATACAAGGTGGTCTTACCAAGTAAAAAGGAGAATGAAAGGTGAGCTATGATACAAAAAATACCAAATAATGTGCCAAAAGGTAATGTCTTAGAAAATAAACTGTATTTAAAGAATAATCTTGAAGCCTAACTGCCCAAAACAGTAAATGCCTACTGACAAGCTGCTGTAATGTACATCTTAATGGATTCAACTTTTGTTAAGATTACATAGCAGTTTGCAGAAAATATGTAGTAGTTCACGCAGTTTATTTGATTCACAGAATCAAAGAATGGTAGAGGTGGGAAGAGACCTTTGGAAGTTGTCTGGTCCAGCACCTCCACTCAAACAGGGCCACACTGAGCTCCTTGCCCAGGACCATGTTCAGACGGCTTTTGAGCATCTTCAAGGATGGAGACTCAGTAATGTCTCTGGGCAATTTGTGCCAGTGCTCAGTCACAAAGTAAAAAAAAAATGTTTCTTGATAGTCAGGAGGAAACTCCTGTGTTTCAATTTGTGCCCTTTGCTGCTGGTGCTTTCAGCGGGCACCGCTGAAGAGAACATGGCACTGTCCCCTTTGCAGGTTCCTTCCAGGTATTTATAGACATCGATAAGATTCCCCGTGACTTTCTCTTCTCCAGGATGAACAGTCCAAGTTCTCAGTCTTTTCTCCTAGAAGAGATGCTCCAGTTCCTTTACCATTTTCATGGCCAGTCACTAGACTCTCTCCAGCATGTCCATGTCTCTTTTACTGAGGAGTCCAGAACTAACACAGTACTCCAGGTGGGGCCTCACAAGTGTTGTAAGTTTTAAAAGCCATGGTTTCAAACCTTATTTCTGTAGCTTGGGATTTTGTAGTTAATCTTACTAATTCCTACATCTGTGTACTAATTTTAACGACAGTACTGTTGTAGAGCATTTTCCCTCAGTCAGAGAGGTCTAACCTAGACACTGTACCTCAAATCCATCTCAGTTTTGTCTGGGGTAGCAATACATTTTCAAAATTAAAGCATTAAGTTTCAAAATTAAAATTATGTTCTTAATTAAATGTTTATGCATACAAACTGGAGATGCAAATTAGCATTTTCATGGGCAACTCAGGAATCTACATACCCAAGGAGATATTATATTCTCATTTGTAAACACAGTTACTAGACTTGTAAATGCAGTTACTTGATTTATACTTGGGAAGATAAATTACCTCTTTATTTACATAACAAATATTTACATGCGCAGTTTAATGTACAGTTCACAATGTGACCAAGAGATCTTTTACCGATTCTAACAGAATTTTATTTCTTTTGTGGTTATTATAGTGACATTTAACAAAGCAGAATTCTTACCATTCACAGCAAAAGAAAACTACTAATTGATCCTTAAAGCATATTTGAAACTAGTCATCTGGCTGCTGCCATCAATAGTAACATGGCACACATTAGATTTAAAAGGTTGCCATTTAGATACGTGCAAATTATTGTAACATGATGCATGGTGCTGAATAGCACCTGAAAAGAAAAGGAAATGTTGTATTGAATATGGCAGAAACAAACAAACCCAAAACCAAAACAAATGAAAACAAGAGACCCCTGGTTATATTAGTTGTCACATGATTTTTTCAGAAAAAAAAAAAATTCAAACTTGCTCTATGCATATGCATCAATACTTAATTAATTTGCAAGATATGCTAGATATATGCTAAGGAAAAGATTCCTTTGAGACATGTAAGACAAAATTATAATAAGCAATAGTATCACAGTGTCCTCACACTGTCAAAAAAGAGAACAAGATATTAAGCAGTCTACAGCTGTTTAACTATAAGCATGTAATTAGCTCCATATTTGTGACAGGCTAAAGGTCAAACACATTTTTAAAGCCTTTTACTGACTAAACAAGAAAGGTCTTAAAATAATTCTAATATCCAGCTATAACATAACGTGTCATCAGAAGATCTACAACTTGAAGTCTGGAAGCCAAACTAAATTACGATCTTCATGGATGACACTTTCATTTATTCATCTTATTCTCACACTTTAGATACATTTGGCCAAGCATTGCAACAAATCACAGTTTCTACAGTGTCTTCACAAACCTCATGGAACTCTGCAGGTATTTTACTTGAGAGCAATGCAGTATTCAATCTCACAACAAGCACTTCAGGACAAAGACTATGGTGTCTATGTGAATTGGTAGAACAAATAACAGCAAGTCAGTAAGAGTTATCTAGAGTATTTAAAAAAGACTTGCAAAACACAAAATCTAAGCAGATACTAAGAGAGGGCAACCCACCCAAATTTTATTACTCAGCTCTTCCTCTGAAAGAGCTGGAGGTATGTGACACTGGGAACGTAGCATTTAAAGTTGCAGTGCAGACAGTGTTAGTAGTGCACACAACTTTGACCCAGTACATTTCCTGATTGATTGATTGATTGATCTGATGTGCAGATAAGGACATCAAAAGGCAAGAATCTCTGCTGGAGGCGAGGCGTGGTAATGCAAGTCTTCATTCATTTCCAGTGTAAAATCAAATAGGTTAAGTCACCCAGATCTTAAATTCAGCTGTTTGACTTTGAAATGGAATAGACAAGCAGATAGCATTTTTCATTTCCCACCCCTACTTTAGGTCAAGAATATTCACCTGCCTGCCTTACACAATAGAGCTGTTTTGAATCACTCCACAGTTAAAACTATATATTACTGTGGATAAATACTGTGGGGTTTTAAGTTATGGGAATTAATTATTCTGCAAGAAAGTATTTTTGAAATGCATGGCCAATCCTTGGGGTGATCCTGGTACATGAGAAAGTTTGAAATGCTGCTTGTACGTGAAGCAGGGTCTACAGTTGCAGGAACTTCAGCTGCAGCCCTCAAAAGGAAGCAAAACAGCAAACTATACAGAATTCATAAGCACAAGGATGTCATTAGTGACCAAGGCACAGAACATAGATAGGCTGCACAGGAGAAACAAGGCAAAACAAAAAGCATGAAATGTAATTTGAAATGTAAAACCTGGGAGATTAAAAAATTTCTTATGCATCTTTATCTTACCAACCAATCTCTTCATCAAGGTTAATTTCTAATAAAATGTAGGATTGTTTATGAAATTCCTTAAAATTCTTTATAAATCAGACATACTTTGCAGCAGAGCAAAGTTTGCTTGGCAGAAGCTCTTTAATTTTACTTTACCTTTAATTTTTGTTTTAAGCTTTAATTGTATTACTGGGACTAAGTCTTAATAATTTCAGGCATTTTCAGCGTCAACATTTTAAAAACACAGTAGATCTACACTTCTTTCACTCTCATGTGGCAGTGACTGTTGAGAACAAGCTATGACTCAGTTACCTTGTAAAACTTGCTTGTATAAACTTATTCACTTCCTCCTATATCATTATTTAGACCACCTGTCACATCTGCTCATTAGTCAAGAATGTAATCTCAGGGAAAATACTTCCTTTTCATTTAATATTGCAGAGAGCTATTAAAAATGGGGATCAATGTTTGAAAGGCCTTTGGGCACCACTAGAATAGAAATGACAATGACAAATGGTGAAAGCTTGTTAAAACTGGTTGTAGTGTGTGGATGGATGAAAGGTTGGATGTTTTAACTGAAAACAAATTCATGATGTAATTGAAGAAGACTTTTGCCTGAACATCCCCCCACCCCAGACACAGAAACATGACTCTTACCAGTAGCAGACTCCTTTGCAGCTAGGGCAGAATGTACTCCATGCCAGAAGGTGCTTGTTTTTCCAGCTGCTGGGATATGATGGAGATGGAATCCATTTTCTGCATTAACAGGTCTTCTCTCAGTGCAGGTTACTGAATGATCTTGACAAGCACTTGCCTGAACACCACTTACAGAACAAGTATTTTTTGCCCAAGGTTCATATTTGGCCATGCTGCAGTTGGGTGGAGAGATCACAGCGGCCAAGCCAGAACAACCACCAATATTCTCACTGTTTTCTCTACCATTCCTATTTAAACCCCAATTTGCTAGCACAACATGCCTGTCATTTAAATCATTCCTGCCAGTAGTGGTAGCTTGGAGGCTTGAAGGCGGCAGTGACTGACACCCAGGGCTGGCGGTGTTTTCGGTACTTCTGTTTCCCGGCAGAGGTGTGGAAGGTGGGTGAGGTGTTAGCAATTTCCCTGGAGCTTTTTGAGCTTCGTTGGCTCCAGTGGCTGACTGCAGCTGGAGTATAGTGCCTCTTCTCTTGGGCATAAAACTTGACTGGGTTCTTACAGATGTTTCTCTTCTAGTTATTTTTGCCTTATTTTTGAGTTGATTACCTTCATTAATTTTAGAATTATTGATATATACTGAGAGTTTACTTGCTGCATCTTTTGACACTATCCAAGCTTTTTTAGCAGAAAAGGATTCAGCAGACATAAATATATTCTGAGATGTGCATCCTTTATTTGATTCTTCAGTATTAACATTTGGTTTTGATATATGAGAATTTTCCTGATGATTTTTTCTGAACATGGGGTTTGAAGGTTGAGCAACAATACTTAAATTATTCCTAGGAGCACTATTTGCAGTTTGAACATATTGCAGCTTTGAAGAAGATACTTCACTGGTGCTTTTTTCATAGAATTTTTCATTATTATCTGTTATTATCTGGTCAATTTGATCACACCATCTTAGCTTCCTATTGTATTTTTCATTTTCTGGACTTCTCTTTTTTATTTTTGCCAGTTCCAAACTGTCTCTGATAGATGACATGGATAGAGTTCCTAAACTGATCCCATGGTTCATAACCACAGTTTTGAAAGGACTGGGTTCATATTTAGCATCCTTCTTTAGGATACTTGTGAGTAACTTTGCTCTTTTTCTTTCAAGAATATTACTTTTCAGGGTTTTGTCCTGTGCAGGAATTCCAGAACTAAACTCTGCATCTGACACCAGTGATATAGTTTCAATTATATTTCCCTCTCCTTCCTCTTCGTTATTCTGTTGCTTAACTTCCAACTGAACGGAGGCATTTGGTATGTCCTGAAATAAAGTTGTTACTGGAAGAGTATCATTAATACATTTAATATTTTCTTCTTTTGTTTCAGTCATTTTTCCTGAGGTATTTTTTAAAAACTTTGTACTGATATTTTTGTCCTTTGGTAACATATCAGCTGTGCTGGGAATGCCAGTGGAACATCCCCGTTTAGGAAATAAGATTATAGATGTTGCAATAGGTTGTCTGGATGCTTGCACAGATACAGTTCTCTTCTGTGGGGTCATTTTAAAACCCTGATCTTGCATCAGATCCTGAACTCTTTCTCTTGGAATAGAATCAGGGCTGTCCCAGGCTTTTCTAGGATTGAAAACAGGATGATGAGTGGCTAATGTGCTAGCCGTTCCAGAAGATGGCTTGCTTCTGTCTTTTATATTTTGCAGAAAACTAAATGTATTAATTACAGAGCTCTTTTGCTTATCAGAGGTCAAGAACTCTGCAAGTTTTTTTCCAGATCTCTGAGAAGCAGATGATTCCTCTTCTGAAATATTCACATGTTCAGCAAGAGTTAGAACATGATGTTTAGCTAAAAGATCATGAATAGGTATGTTGTGGTAGTGTTGTGAATCTGCATTTCTCAGGCAATTATTTAGATGTGCATTTTTAGAAGTACTTTGATCTATATGAAGTAAGCAATTATTCCTAGTCTGGGATTTTTCTGGATCATACAGGGCATAGTCACACTGTGTAGTCAAAGATGATTCACTCAGTGTTGTGTAATTTCCACTTTGTCCTCCAGCCTCAAGACTGTCAAGGCTTGTCAGGCTTTCTGAATCATCTGTTTCTTCGAGTTCTTGATAAAAATTCTGAAATACAGGCATAGAACCAGACTGTTAGATTTATCAGAAACGTGGTTTGCTGATACTAATTTTTCATTAATGAGAGCTTAGACTAAAATACAAACAATATTAAGCCTGGTGTTTTTATGACTTGGGTTCACATCACCATGAGTGTTTCCATCAAGTCAAAATTTACCTGCTAAGTTGCAAAAGAAAATTATGTAATTTGGGGAGAAATTCAGAAGAGACAGCTGCATAGTTCAACAGATTTAATCCCTAGTTACATATGAATTCTGCAATATCAAAAAAGGAGCTAGATTTATCTAAACAACAGTACTGTTTCTGGATTTCCCTATGATACAGGATGGCTTCCATACTCTGTAAGGGTTCTAAGTAAATTTTCCAAATTGAAAGAGAATCCATGAGAATGAAGATTTGATAATGGATCTGCACCAAACTGGAAGTTTTCTATCGTATTAGACTGAATAAGTTTCTTTTCATACAAAGGGCCACAAATGATGAGGAGTTAAGCCTTGTCGTGGCACACACAAAAAAATCTCTTAGCTATCATAACCGCAGCGAGTAACAGCTCCCAACCCCCCTAGTGAAATTCCCTGTTGAGGTCCTTCAGAAAGAAGAAAATATCATCTGATCTAAGAGGACAGATCAGATCTAAGAGTGCAAGGGAGTCCCATGAACTCCCCCAACCTTCTCATCAGATTTTAATGGAGTGATGAATATGAGAAACTGGCACCATCTGAAACATCAGTGGGACAACTTTCTGTATGTACTGTACAAGCATTTTCTTCACCATTACTTCTCTATGCAAGCACTGAGATGCTGACATCATTCACAAAATATACTTCTTTAAGTACAAGACTTCAAAATACCCATAAGCATAAAGGATAACAAACATGTCAACTATTTTCACAATCTCATACACTCACTGTCACCAACTCAGCAGCAAAGTGATTTTTAAACTTATGTTGGAAAAAACTGGTGTGAAAAACTAAGAGAAGTTGAATTAGATATGCAACTTACACAATGAAGATTTTATTTTTTTTTAATTAGTGACTTTAAATGGAAAATGTTTCAAGTAGCAAAATCTGTTAACCTAGGTAAGGGATTATATATCCCCTGGCACTTAGAATTAACATTTTGAAAACTCTCCAAAGAATACATAAAATTCTTTAGTGAATAATAATAATAATATATTTTTGTAGTAAACATTTTTTATTCTAATAAAATTGTTATACCTTAATACTGCATATTTTGCAGTTGTGCAAATATATTAAATTGTGGAATAAAAAGCTTAGTAAGTCCTGAAAGATTTTTATGGTTGAACTAAATCTTATCTTTCACTATATGTTCAGAGGTTGGTGCAGTCTTCCATTATAGTTATGATCTGAGATAAAGAAACTAAATAGAAGAACAAAGAACTAAGTGTAGGGAAAGATCCCTTTAGGGAAAATTTTCAAACTAAAGCTATATAAACCAGTGCCTTTCTAATAGAAAAAAAGAAATAACACTTTGTTAGTTATTTATTAACTTTTATGTTTGGCTAAATCATATTGTTAACCTCTGCTTGAACTTCACCAAACAAGGAAAAGGCATATACTCAGCATTTTCTGTATCAGGCCAAATTTAAGAACTAGCTTTGAAATTTTCAGGTGGAAAGAAAAAACAGTAAAAAGAAATTAGAGATGTCAGGCTTACTTCTTGTCTAATTTGGAAACAGCAACTGTATGGCAAAATACGTGTTTCAAAAATGACAAAGTTAGACAGCAGAAAAATTTTGTAAGGATTGATTTAAAAAGCACTTTTTCTGATAGCAAGTCAGCTTAAACTGATAAATCTGGAGGATGCAAGGAAACTTGCAACTTCTAATTAAGAAAAATTCTACCTACTTGTGCTATGGAGCACAAAAGACTTGATCCTGCATTATATATATAATTTTACTGTCCCTGTAAAAAACCCCAAAATCTCAGTAGAGGTAACATCCAGAAATGTTAGACACTAAAGAACAGAGTCCTCATTTAAACACATACTCACTTTTACATAGTTTATGCAAATTTAGTTAATTTTTTTTATTTTTATTTTACATTTATTCTGTTGCAGCATACAATTTCATCCTTTCACACATTAGAGACACTTAACATTCTCATTAAAATATTCACATATTTCATTTCCCATTTTAACCTATCATGTAATGCAAGTGAATGTCACGTTTCCTCATAAATATGTGTAACTAGAACAACTTATGCAGACAAAAAAAAAAATTCAAAAATTATCCTTTTTAGTGATCGATAAGTGCAGGGAAATAAACCTGGAAGTCCCAAAGATTTAATTTGATTTAATCTGTGAGAATACCATAGGATGACAAGGAAACAAAATGTTCATAGAGTGTACTGTGTTGTTATTTTCTGTATTTGCATATTGTTTCTGTTATAAAAATACAACGTATTGCATTGCCTGTGGCCTGCATTATCTTATGTTCTAATGTTTGAAACCTAACCTCCCTCTGTCCACATATGTGGTATTCTAGGAAAGGGAACACTTCGAGGAGTTAAAGAGGTCAGTTGTATGTCTTAAGACTTAGAACAGCTGTGTCAAGAAATTTCTTTCTAGTAAAGCACTAAAACAAAGAGTAAACATGAGCCTAAGAAATCTTTCATAAGGCCAAAGAAACATTGGAACAA
>JAYRBT010000001.1:40082015-40109727 GCA_036023395.1 Myiotriccus ornatus | reverse complement strand
TTCTAGTAAAGCACTAAAACAAAGAGTAAACATGAGCCTAAGAAATCTTTCATAAGGCCAAAGAAACATTGGAACAAGTGAAATTTTAAGTGAACCTGACAAGTGAATTTTCTGCCAAAGGACTCCATCAGAACACTATTACACCAAAGAGCTGCTATATTCATATTTGACATGTTCTGTAAAAGGAGTTTTGATTGTTCATAATTCCAGCAGATGAATGGGAATACTCTTCTGAGGGTAAATGCTGGAAAAAATGTTACCTACTCTGAAAGCCTAGGCCCCTCACCTCTCACACTACTTACTATTTTGATAATTTCAACCAGTTTATTTTTACAGATATTCTTTCCTTGTTATACATATATATATATATATATATAATGTTATACACCTAACTGATTCTGAACTAAGAGACACCAGTGGATATACAGATACAAAACTACCTCTCAAAGCCAGTGAAGTAGCTAAACACCTTCACTAGTTTTGAATTTACCGACTGTGGAATAGGAAAGGTCATTAAAATTAATAATCTCTTTTCCATATGAGTTAGGCACTACTTTCTCAGAAGATTTGGGTAGACTCAAGAGAGCAAATTCCACTAAGAAAGGATTCTAAAGCTTACATTACACAAGAGATCCATTCTGTTGTGCCAGACCCATCAAAGAAGCTATGAAGGTGTAAGATTACCAGAGAAAATCTTACTATCAATACTCCTGTCTTTCTTAGTCTAACTCCTAGGTGCCTGATCTCCCCCCAAGCTACCTAGAATACAGAAACTAGAAATCTACGAGTCTATGAGTATTTAAAAGGACCTGATTCACTTGTTTGAAAAATCATCACAGGATACTAGAAATGCAGGTTCAAACCTCTTGGGATAAAAAGAACTAATGTTTCTAATTTCATGGGCACTTGGGCAAATCAGTAAGCCATACTGGTAGAGAAAGTTTAAAAGAAAAGTGATCTGAACACTGAATGCCAGGGTGCCAGTCTGACTTCCAGTTTTCATTAAGTCCCGAGGTAAATATACGTAATTGTGTAGGAAACATGTTTTTACCTAATCTTGTCTCTCTGTTGTTTCAGCACCTCAGTACTCAGAGTGCTGTTTCTCAGGTACCCTGTCCCAGGTGTCTAACCCTCACAGACTAACCTGGTCATTCATCTCCATGAGTGGAACTCATAATGCTAGGTTTAAATATATGAAAATTTGTAAATCATTAAATGTTGAGGCACTGTGCACCATAATGTGTTAGTCCCTTTTCTTTTGTTTCTAACCCATTAAGAAATTTATGCACTCGGTGAGCAGGCACCATCTACTCCACAAATTTGTCATGTGAAAGTATTATGGGACTGCATAAATGAAAATCATGTGGCAAATAGTCATGGAGAAAAATTTGGCATGCATATGAAATATTAATTGTAGAAGTTCTTAAGTTCTTAACTAATAATCATTTTAATGAACTGGAGCTGTAGCATCAGAAAGAAAAAAAAAATTAATATTATTTGACTAGTACACACTTTCTGAGAGAATCACACAGTGTGTGAATACAACTTTCAAAATAATCTCTAAGTCAACTGAGGGACTACCCTACCAGAACTCTCTAATTTGCTAAAACACTTGCATACATTTTTGTAGTCTATGACAAAACATGATTTTTTCTTTTAGCAATGTAAATAGACTGTAAAGATGCAACAGTCTTTAACATGTTCCCACTCTATCTTATGCACTGCACAGCAGCAGCCAAGGCAGAAGGTGGATTTATATAAGGAGCTCCTAAAGGTTAGACATAGAAACACTTTTAGAATCATAGAATACTCTGAGTTGCAAGGGACCCACAAATATCACTGAGTCCAAAGCCTGACTCCACACATGGCAATCTAAAAGTAAAATAAATGGGTAAAATAATTTAGTCTGGAGATACATTTCAAATTGTTTTTATAGCACATGTGAATTTTGGATTAGTAAAATAATGTGGAAGATAGCTGTATATTGCAATATTGGTTGAAAGCCAACAAAAACTGAACCCCTCTGATCTTGCCAAAAGGAAAATAAGGAGGGAAATCACTTAAGTCTGTCAAAAATTTACGTGATCAACATAAAGAACATTAACACTCACATTTATAAGTAAAAAGTGGCCAATGTTTCTAGATCTAAGGTGACCATAGAAACCTATTTCAAGTTGTTGACTGGTCTCTACAAAATCTAGTCTGACTTCTGTTTCAATGCCGTTTTATCGCAAACCTCCCCTTCCGAATCTGTTTTCCCTCTAACCGGCCCTGAGCATTCTACAAGTTCCTGATACTCAGGAGAGACTCTGTATACAGGCCCTTCTATTTTTCTATGCTGGTCTTGTCTCTGCCTCTGAAGAATTAGACTGATATCACATTCCTCGAAGAAGGAACCTTTGTTTAACTTATTCCAGTCATACTGCAGTTTTTCCATCAGTTACCTGAAACACCTCCATTTCAGAGACACTGTCCAACCTCAAAAGCACAGTAACACAAACAGCTGACATCATCCAGGTCAACTCAGACAAAGAAGGCCACGTTCACACCTATGCTGCTTCCACTCAAGTGGAACATCGCACAGAAAACACTCTTCATTATTTCTCAGAGACTTATGTGCTTTTATGTGCCACACGCATAAACACACACAAACACACACAGTACAATAACATAAAAATTTTTCTTGTATTAGAGATACTATAAGAATAACCTTCTGAGTTCATGGTTTGGGCTCCAAGTTGTATGTTCCATCCCTATTTCAATAAATGTTGAAGTATTTTCTTCCAAGGGGAATGGAATCCATAGAAAGACTGATACTGAATACTTCAATGGCTGGACAATATGCTTGGAAGAAAAGGAGAGCCAAGCTAAAAATCCTGCTTCAAATCAAGCAGAAAGGGATTTAAATTTAGATTTCACAGATATCACCCGAGTAACCTAATTATGGGCATATAAAGGACAGAAGAGGAAAATACAATCTCCACGTGATAATCTATATCTATTTTGTCAGTGATTTAGCTCTTTACTTCCAAGTATTTTGTTTAAAAAGTGAAACAAAAGAGGTAAAATGTTATGCCAATCAGTTTGATTCCAACATGATGTATTCTTCTGGAGGAGCCTAGAAATGTTGTACGGACCCAAACAATGTCGTATGGCCACCAAATTAAAGAGGTGGTCAAAAGACTAAAGATACGTGAATAATACTATTACTACTCATAGCTGAGCCATTTTAATGGGAATTTTCTAAATTATTCAGTTCAAGGCAGGCATCAGAAATGAAAAATTTGGACATAATAAGTTAATAATTTAGAAAAATTATAAGCACTTGGGACTAATGTCTTTTGGTGAATAGCTGCCAGCAGCTTTAGCCAAAGACTATGCTACCAGCTCCACCTTAAAGATTTTATTTATGCAAGCAATAAAACCAGGAAAGGACTGTGCAACAAATCCTTTTTTTTTGTGAATGAAGTTAACAATATTAAATACTTCAAAATGGAACATATTCATGAAAATAAAACAAATAATAATCTGATGTACTGGCTCAGATGCAACTGTTGCACAAAACAAAATCTACTGCTCTCAATATTTTAAGCAAAATAATTATTTGAAAATGGTAGAAGGGTCACTAAAAACCTTGGCTTACTGATGGATCTATACAAATTTTTGGGGATATAAAGCAGGGAACACAACAAATCTACTGGTAAAGGTTTACATAGAACTTTATTCCCCTGTAGGAAAGTAAAGAATTTTAGGAATCTTTATAATCCTGCTGGGCCTGTAAAAACAGAAACAAAGAGAGGTCAAAGGATCTCAGTGGATGGTTAGATTGCAAAGCATGTGCACAATGAAATACTTTGACATTACTTTCAGAAAGGCAAGCACTGCTGAAATTACTTTGGACAACAGGTAGGAGCAAGACTAATAAAGTCTATTCACTTCAATAAGAGTATTTCAAACCATTATTATAAATTATAGATCTTATTAGTAAGAGTATTATAAATACTATTTCACAACACAGGAATTCACAATGCACATGCACACCAGCACAATCCAAATATTAAACTTCCAAAAGTCAGGCCATAGAACAAGTACAATAGCTTTCTTGACTTTTTATCTTCTCAGCCTCCAAAACACGGAATTTCAAGAAAGGAAGTCCAAATGTCTTAAGTATAAATATTTACATTTTGAAACTATTTATCAAAGGAAAGAAGCTGAGCAACCCCTAGTGGCAGCAGAAGAATACATTCCACATTCTGGAAAAAAAGCACAAAATTTTCTACAGGACCAAGGTATTTTCAAAAATACAGTAATTCGTAAACACAAGTTTATATACAATGTCCAAAGTTGCTGATAACATTTAGAAAAAAACTGCAAGTAAAAAATTATGCATGACTCATGGCAGTTTTTTCCTAGTATTCAATTAGAAAGTGATAACTGTGTTTGACAAAATACACTACAATATACGTCTTACAATATATTAAGAAGAATCTTTTTATCTCAAAGAGATAAAGAATCTTTTAATCTCAAAGACAATGCATTTTGTTTTCTAATTCTAAGGTATCCTAATGGAACTACTGCCAAATTCAGCATCATCATTTAGGGAGGGATTTGCAAGCACTATACCAATGTTATATTAATTAAAAAAAAAAAAAAAAAAAAAAGCTTAAACCTCTTTCTATTTTGTTTTAAAGTGGTTATCTAGAATTCAGTTTTATTATCTCTTTTTCTATAAATTATCATTTGCTCTTCCTTCTTTTATGCTTGGAAATAAGAAAGAACATTAGTCATTGCCAGTACAAACTATACTTTCTGTCTTCTCAACCTTTTTGAATCTCACTCAAGTTCAGTGAGATTTTCTTTGTTAGCCATCAGCTGCTCAAGATTTTCACAAACAACCATCAGAACAAAGTAGATTCAAAGGCAGAGATGAATGTTCCTGAAAACATCCATATCAAAGTATATTCAAACTCTATACAGTCTTTCAAAAGTTATCTATACACATGTATTTAAAAGAAAAGCTCTTACTTTACGGCCACCAATGATCTCATGCCTCTAGCCATCACAAGTATAGAGGGATGGTGCTTCACAGAGTCCAGGTCATTCCAGATACCATGCCTCTGGATACCAGTAAGATATTAAAGAAATAAAAGAAACAGCCCCAAAGTATGTCTGCTCCTTTCCATAAAATGTAATTTTGAAGACAATATTTCCAAAATCAAAGACAACACTGACAGACCTAATATAACACTTAAACGTGCAGTAATAGGAAATCACTTTGGAGCTCAGTTCTTCTTGACTTTCACTGTTTCTAAGGTGAGTTTTGAAACTGATTTTGGGTCCAAAAATCAGTTTAGGCAGAAAGCTTGTTGCTGGACCTGCAGCTATTCCGAAGATGACAAAAAAGGGCCCCAAGAGGGTGGAATTCAATCCCTAACAGATCACCAGGTACTGGGAAAAAGATCAAGAAAAAAAATCCCCCAACATTTGACCCACTATCACTACACTGCTATAGCAACAGAAAAGCAGAAACTTTAGTGTGCACTGAAAACCACCAATTTAAATTTGGAGGTAGCACAAGACTCCTGTGATAGACTAATGACTTGCAACTTCAGAGCCAAGAAGTCTGACACACAAATCTTAGGTTCAAAGGAAAAAAAGACATGACATAGATCTTTAAAGAATTTGTGAAAATATTCTTACAAATATTTTTAAAAATCTCTGACTTCTTACTGCAAAAGATGTGTAATTTTACTATTAATAATCTACTGTCACACTCAAGAAACTTTCCGTCACACTTAAAAAGCATCATGTAATGAATCACATGAAAATATCATACCTCCATGTTGTTCGGATGCTGTTTTTCAAGGAGCTGTTGCATTTCTTTCAGATTTTTCTGGAAGAGAAGTTGGTGACTATCCACGTTTGTTCTACCGCTCTCTTGTATTGTTTTATCACAGCCAAACATTGCTGAATTCTGCTTCTGATGCAAAGAATCATTTCTAGATGCTGATGAGGATGTATCATCTGTGGTGCTTGATGCAGACAAGCAACTTATTACTTTATCTTATTTTTATCTGTCAACTGTACACTTTTAAATATGTCCCTTTCCAAAAGTATGTACCACCAATAAATGCCCGGCAAGTGGAGGACAGTCATGCTACATGCAACTACAGGTGGTGCTGTCAGTACTATCTAAAAGTGTCCAACATTTTCCATTTTAAAACCTCTCTTCTGTTATTTATAAATAGTCAGACTTTTCTGATTGGGTTGTTGGGTGACTGCCTCAGGCTGAATTAATATGGAAAATGTCAGCCAACAGTTTGGTAATTTGCAGAAATGGAACACGTAGGGTTGGCTTTTTTAAAAAAAGAAAAAAAAACAAGGAAAATAAAAAAACAAGGAAAATGGGCTTTGTTTTTTTCATAAAGTTGGCTTATATAGAGCATGCTGTCAGGTGTTCCCTTATTTCACAGATAGGAAAGTTTTGTACTATGTAGAGACCCCAAATCTACTGATGATGTGTAATGCCAGTATTGTGGTATGTTAAAGAATACGTATTTGATGCCTGAAAAAAGCCACCTTTGGAGTAGCTAATGTAGCTGGCTTCTGTGACCAGGGTGGGCCCAAATTAAGGCAGAGGAAACCACAGGTCTCCACAACATGAGAATCAGCAAGAACCATGGGACTGGTTGACACCCAGGAATGAAAGAAGTCAAGAAGCATGCAAAGCAAAAAGCAATTAGTGACCAGGAAGGCAGGGAGTGCATAACAAGGTATGTTCAAGAACAAAAAGCAGATAGAACTGGAATGAAGCTGGGTAAGATCACTAGGAATAAGAACCAAGCTTTGGAAAACAAGAAGCAAGAACTGGGTTGATATCAAGGATGACAAAACCAAGAAACAAGTAGCTTTAAGCAATAAGAAAAGAAGGCATGAAAAAAAAAAATAACCCAGATGCCAAACACCACAGCTTGTGGGTAGATCAAGCTTTAGTATTCTGGAAGTATAACTATTACCAGGTTGCCAGCTATGCTAGACTGTCTAAGTGGAACAGTTTAGTGAAGGACACTGATCCTGTCTTTTGGCTCCAATATGGTTCAAGGGCCTTAAATGCCCTTAGTCTGGCATATTCAAAGTGGCACATACAGCTCTCTCTCACCAGATCCATGCTTTATTTTCTCACCTATGTTTAATAGAGCCATAATCCTTGCAATTGATTAGAAAGCCAAGGTTATGTCTTGATGGCTTAGGATCAAGTATTTAATTACGGACTTGGCAGTGCTGAGTTAACAAATAGACTTGATGATCTTAAAGGTCTTTTCCAACCAAAACAGTTCTATGACTCTATGATTGTCTTTGTTGTACTCCTCAACATTTACAAATGGTGGTAGAAGTAGAACAGATCTTTAAAACATACTATCAGTATAAACTTTCAGTGAAGTTACTTGTAAAATGGGTATGCCTTTAAGTAAAAGCAGAGATTCAACAAGATTTACAAGACAGGGTAGCAACTTCTTGTATTTATTTACAGAACTCAGAAAACTGCATGCTGTATTCTTTTGTATGGCAGATATCATCCCTATTCCAAAACTTTCTTGTTAGACACCTGTCCTCAAAAAATCTGGTTTTGCTTTTCTCTAAGTGGGGTTAATATGTCTCCATTGCTCAGTTTATTTCTTTACACCTTTTTAAACACAGACATTAGGAATTTTAGAACCTTTTAAAATTCACTGATATCCAATTGGGTCTACAGCCATATTTATTTTGAATACTTAATACAGTATTCATTTCTAACTTTAAAAGGTGACTGTCAGTGAATTCTATATACTCTGTTTTTGAGGAGATTTTTGGCTTAAGTGTTTATAGAATGGCAAGGAGAAATACAGAAAAGTATCTACTACTTCATCTGAATTATTTATTAGCTGTCCCCAAATTTCCAGTTAAAGGGATTACAAGAAATGTTCAAAGCTTTAAAACTCAGAACTGGTGAGCTTTGAAGAACCTTCATCCTTGAGAACCTTCCCAAAATGCTCTTCTGTTTTATCTGTACTAAGTGGCTTGAGGCCTGCCAATACGTCACAGCAGATTCAACTTCTAAGCTTTTTTCATTCTGGGGTCACTTATTTTAATTTTTTTTCTTTGAGCAATTACTAATTTCAAACTTATAAAAATATAATTAACTTTGAGATTCTTAGCTCTCTCTCACATTTGATTACCAGGGAAACACAAGGTGTAAAAGAATATGAACATATAAATTTAATTTCCTTAGGAAATCATATAAAAATGAAATAAAATTTTCATTAGAAAACTGAAAACTGGGAAAGGAACACACTATCATTATTACAGGATAGTGAATATTTAAAATTATACAAAATAAAAATGGAGTGACAGCGCTGTAAAAAATGGTAAGTGGTTTGAAGAGGTCCTGAGAGACAAAAGCGAAGCACAAGGAGCAATTTGAAAAAAGATGAAAAAATAAAGAAACAAATGATAAAGGCTGGGGGAAGAGGCACTAAGCTGCTGTCTTTAATGTAGCCTATGAGTGAAATGAAGCAAACCATCGAGAACCCTGAGGCATGGTTCAGAAACATCTACATTTTTTTGCCATAAATTAAACTTAAGTTTAACAGGTAGATTTCTTGCTTGTTTCTTTGTTTTTATGGCTGAAATCTTCCTATGAACGTTGACTGGCAAATAGCATGAGTGTTTAGCTGTAGAGTTACGAAATATTTTCTCAATGGACCAGTTTATCACCTGCAAAGGTATTAATCAGCAGCAGCTATGTAAACAAGCTGAATATTAATGTCACAATGAAGAACACACTGAAGCTCAAAATTAGGGAGACCCCTTTTAGACAGAATTTGTCTATTCTGAACATCTGCACAATTTATATAATGCAGAAAATAATTATAATAATAGCAACAACAAAAGTACCAATAACAAAAATAACCCCTTGAACTGAAATGTTAAAGAAATAAGAGGAAGGGGATAATTAATAGGAAAATTAGGAAGGGGGATAATCAGGAAGGAGTACGAAATACAGCAGCTTGACAAACTATGTAGGAAGAAACATTCTGCTGTAAGTCAAGGTATCTTCGAAAGAGTGCTTGGGCAGAGTGAAAAGTAAGCAAATCAAATTGTATGTGATATAAAATAAAATTACAGGATACTCACAATACATATAGAGAATGGGAAATATAAAGGAATGACAGCTGGAAAGAAGATCCTTGCATGAATATATAAACTAAAATATCCTTGAATGTCAAAAGGAAAAACATCTGGATGAGAATAAGAAATCATCTAGATAGAGTACTTTATAAATCACAGTAGAGCAAATGGTTTGATAACCATGGAAATCCGAGTCAGGCTATAGCTGAATGGAGATTGAGCTAGTCCTGACTATTTCCAGAGCTCTGCTGAAGGGAAAAGGTGTGTGTCACCTCCTCTGCTTCTTACCAAATGGACACAAACAATTCAAGGAAAGTGCATAATGTTTCATTGGAAAAGTTCACAGAAATGCTTTCTTTGCTATGAGAGAAATGTCCTACAACTTCTTAAAGAGTCATTGTCTCCTGTTTATTGAATACACTAAGCAATTTACTTCCTTTGATCATAAGAGTAAACAGGAATGCTTACCTGATTTTATTTATGCTTGGCAAGCACAATCCTGATGTTAAAACTGATCCTTTAAGTTGTTCAAGAGCTTCTTCTAACTGAGAAGATGCTTTTGCCCGAACTAGAGGGATCAGAGTTAAAAAAACACAATGGAAAAAATATTTTTAAAATTGGAATATTTTACCATAAATGGTTTGGTTAAATTTCTGAAGTTTGGAAGCCTAAATCCAGAGTTACAATAAACAGAGATGCATAGCATTTTTAGACATGCTAGAGAACCTCGAGTTTCTCTGAAAAAAAAGCCAGTCTATTTAAGTGTTTAGAGTTACACATGTATTCAACAGTTTTGCTATTTGTTTTCAAACTGCACTGTTGAAAAAGGAGGAGGTTAAAAATCTAATTTTTTTTTACATCAGGATTATTCTGCTCATGAACTAAGCCAAAGTTATGGCTTGCAGATATTTCACAGAGGCCAAATTGTAATTTAATAATCCAATCAGTGGAGAAAGAAAGAGTCCAGACAGGCACAAGTTATTGCCTCTTTTAAGTAAGTAAAAATAGGGTAGAGAGTAACTTTTTGCTATAAAAGAAAACTGAGGAAAAAAATTATAATTCATTCTATTGCTACACAGTCTGGGCTGTCAGTAGGGCTATGAAGAAGCCCTAAACCAGTACTTTTCTATTTTGTTATTTTAATCTGACATTTGATCTTGAAGTAAGAGACATTACCTCACAGTTGGCACAACTGCAGTTGAGAGAGTAAATCTGCTAAAGCATACCTAAGTAATAGACCATATCTTAAGAGTTTGAACACTGGAAAGTTGACTGAAAATCAGACTTGGCCAATGCTGTTACAAGCTTCTGCCAATCTGCACTTATTCCAAGAAAGCAGGAACTGAGCTGCAGTGATCATTACTTCCCAGCAATGAGAGAACAGCTTAGAAAGTGGACTAATTCAGAAAAAAAAGGTTATGTAACACATTATTATATACTAGGACTGCTTTTACTTATTGATAAACAAAGTGCACAGTCTTGAATATGTCATTTTTAGCAGTTCAAAAACGGGACCATTCCTCTACCATAGTAACTGTTTGTAACACCTCTCATCCAGCTGTGAAAGCAAATAAGCACATTGCAGTCAAAAATGTGGGGAAAACCCAGGAAGCCACAATACCCCAAGGAGGTGATGTACTTACCAGAATATAGTGCAATATCTCACAGTACAGTTTTTAGGAAAAAAACCAAAACTGTGTTTTTAGTTCCCTCTACTCGTCATATGTATCAGATCTGAGCATTTTGTCAGTTGTTTTGCTTTTATGAATTCAATGAATTTGAGTAAAGTTAATTGTTCTGTTTGCTTCAATTATAATATAGAATAATAGGAAGGGTTGGAGTAATAATGGTCTCCAGAAGTCCCTTCCACCCCTAATAATTCTATGATTCTGTGAATAGAGAAACACCTGTATTGCAAATAATGATTAAATTTTAGTTTACAAACCTATTTGTTTGTGCTGAGAAAAAGGCAGATGAACACGCTGGAACTTCTCAGTTGCCTCCTGAAGTTTAGTTTTCCTTTGCTGAAGAACTCTTTCTCTAAATCTTTGTTCTTTTTCTTCTTCTTGCTTCTGTCTTTCTTCAAAAGCTCTGTATGTAAGAATCAGAAGTAGATAATTCCTATGTTTTCAAATTACTTTTACCAAAATATTAGTAACTTACTTGCTTACCAACTTGCCACTTTAGTACAAAAGCTTGCTTGTCCATAAATTAAATGCTATTACCTTCAGCACAGCTGGACTTCTACAGCAAATGGGACAGTGGGTGGGGAAGAAGTCACAACACATTTTTATTTTTTTAGCCTCAGCCAGAGATTTGATGCTTTTTTATATGTGAATTAACATGCAGACTTGACCAGTTCTTGTTACCAGTGTGACTTTCACAACAGCCTTTACATGACCCTGTAAACGTACCACAGTGAGCAGATCAATAGGAAGCTGAACTGCAAATGCTCTGTGTGTGTGTCTTTCACAAGCTGTTCACGAAATAGAAACAGTTTAAAAGTTGTTATTTAGAAATAACACAAAAGAACTACAGCTTTTACCAGCAAATATGCAAGAGTTAGTTTCAACTTCTAATTGTCAAGAAGCTTCCTGAAAGACAATCAGATAGCAGCACAAAATGGGATAAAATAGTAATGTTAAACTGTAATTGACAAAATCAGTTGTTAATATCAAATATGTTAAACATGTCCTTCTACCACCTGGAAAGGAAAGCAGCTCTAATCAAAACCAACAATCATCACAAAGGTTTCCTTCAGTAGGCACAAGCTTGATTATGTTCTGTGGATTTTTTTTTCCTGCTGACAAAATCATCAGCTTTTACTGACAAACTAGCTCCTTGAGTGAAATATACCCATTAAATGTATTGGCACAGTGCCTATGTAGGCAAGTCATATTTAACAGTTTTAAACTAAAAGAGGGTAGATTCAGACTAGACAAAAGGAAGACATTTTTTACAGTGAGAGTGGTGAAACACTGGAACAGGTTGCCCAGAGAGGTTGTAGATGCCCCATCCCTGGAAACATTCTATTCTAAATGTAGTAATACTGTAAAAGTAATATTCTTCAACTTCCAAAGCCTGCCATGCAAGGCAGCTTCCCATCTTTGAAATTCTCAGTGTATTAGAAACATGATTTGACAGGTCACTGGTACACTAAGTAGGGTCTTACTCTTAGCCAGCATTAGTGGAAAGAAATGCTTATCCATATGTTCTTTGTTTCTCTCATCACAATAAGATATCACCCCATAACTTTAATCACTTGCAGTTTCTTCATACATCTTCTTGCTTAACGGAGCAAAGCTGCTGCTTAACAGAGCTTCTCCTTAACTTAAGCTATTTTAATGAATCTTCCCTTTGCCTTTTGGAAAAAAGTTCAAACTGAAATATTCAACCTGAGCCTCCCTAGTATCCCTTCAAAGTGCTAACTGATCACCTGTGAAAACAAACAGAAAAATAATTTGAAATAGGTTCTTTTTATTTTAGAAAGTCTAAAGGCTGTAACTGAACAATAGTAAAAAACAGGAAAACTGCCAAATAATTCCTAAGTATACACTTATACAGGAATATCCACTTTAATCCACTTGGAAGCCAAAGCATAGCAGAGAGACACATAAAGAACTTTCACTGTTTTGAAAACTCACATATACATGGTTGTCAAAACACGTTAGAACTAAAAAGTAGAACTAAAGTTCATCGTCCACTTTCAGTAGTTCTGAATTTCACTCACCTAAAATCTGCAACGTTTTACATCTTTATCCTGACTAAAGAAATAAGTAAAATCACAAGAGAGGAAACAGACTTGCTTATCCTAGTAAGTACTTTAAAAACATTCTTCATGATGTCCTTAATATTTCTAGAAGCCAGTCAAGAAGGCCTTTAGTTGAACTGTAGTTGTTAAATTCAAACATGTGGGAAATTCTGCAACTTTACACCTGGAGTAATTCCAGCATTTAAGTCCAAAAAGGAAAAGGTGAATTCTGACAGAATTTTTAGTTATTTATTTTTAAAAATTATTTTCGATACGACTTAGCTGCACTCTTCCACATTCCTAACAACTGGCATACAAAAAGGACTGTTGTTCCATATAGCTGGGAATGAGCAAGGCCAAATGCTGATGCAAGAGATCTTTTTCACCACAGCTCATCACGATCATTATTTGGTTTGGATTAAGACACGAAGGAGAAAAAAGGATTCTATTTGAAATGTAAAGAAATGCATGAAAGATATTCAGTGAAGTTGGCATCATTAACTTCTTGACCTTATAGAATGTAAATTGTGACACCCAGGTGCACTATGTAAAATAAATAATTTTACAAATGCACATTGAAAAACAGTTAAAGCAAATGTTTGTTCATGCACTCTCCTTAAGCCACCAGCTCAGGTTCATATCACAGATGTAACATTGGCAAAAGAGTATGGCTTTAAGATGAAGAGTTAGCAGAAGAATTTCCTGACTGGTGTTTTTTTAACCCAATTTTTCTGTCTACTATAAACAACCCAGCGGTGCGGCAATTTTTGAAACGGCTGCCAAAATGTTTATAGTGAATTTGGAATATGAAACTTAAAATATTTAGCCGTCTCAGACATACAGACATTATGTGGAAGGCATTTTTACGTTAAAAACAGTATGACTAGATGGTGGAGCTACCTCCTGGTTAATTTTACAAAATTATTTTCACGGTGGAGTGATGGATGCTAACTTCTCAGGTGGACTAAATGCTTACTACTGCCTTGGATGAAAATAATAATAAAAAGGAAGAATATATACAGTGCATATGGAATGCTATGAAATGAACCTTTTGATACTGAGTTGATGTTATTCATCCTTTGGTTGCCATATCATTTTGCAAATCAGTGCACAATCATTTTAAAATTGAGGTAGGGAGGTATTTGTGTAGTCAATGACTACAGCAAGATCAAGAAAAGGCTAGAATGGGATGTCACACTCAAAATTCCCTATGTGGGCAAGCAGGAAACACACCTTGTATTCCTTAAAAAGATCTGGGCACATTGCCAATAAATCAACTTCTTCCTCTAGGCAAAATGCTTACCTGGACCAGGAACACATATTAACCTATTCTTCTTTGATTTTTGTATGCTGAATACAAAAGGACAGCCTGAAATTGCTGTAAGGGCTTCAGATGGACCAATCCTTACAACGGTGTAGGGGCTGACAGAGGGTTGTCCTCCAAAATTCCCCAAAGGTTTACAGGAGGGCTGCCCGCACTATATACCAGTTGTTATGCTCCATATCTTGTTTACATGCAAAAAGCAAGCACAGCTTATGTAAAGCCAAGCATTTTTTTGTTAGCATAATTCAAATCTTAAGAGTCTAATTATTATTAATCCAGTTATAATTGTTAATGAAAAAATAATAATGCAGTTAAAATACTTCTATACAAAAAAAGGTCAATAATAGTGATAAAACAGTTTGAACTGTTATTCACACACTGAGTTTTCTATCCCTTTTCCTGATGCTCATGTTTGCATTGCTTGTAGTTTCATTCTGGTGGTGCTGGAGTGTTAGGATGAACTGGCAGCATCTGGAGTCCCTTCAGCAGGACCAACAGGATGTTCATGTTATTGTTTTCTTCTTCCTCATCTCAGGATCCACTTGGAATAATTTTTATATTTGCTAACACACTTCCACACCTTTGCTCTCCATCTATCTGCAGCTCCACAGTACCTCCAAAAATACTCCATACATGATGCCTTTTATGTATATTACATACTATTCTTTTCTTCTCTTTATTACCTCTAAACCCTCTAAAGGTTTGTCAGATCTAGTTCTGCGTTTCTTTAACTGAGTATTGGTGAATTGTTTACAGCCATGAGGTCTGCAGTGCTCCTTTGTGCCACATCCTGCACCTCCAGATATCAAGGCCTCTGCTACTGTACCAGGCCTGCATTTCCCTACACTACATCATTAGTTTAGCACCATAAATGCCTCTACATAGAAAAACTGCTTGTTAGTGCTATCTATATAAAACCATGGTCATACCATAAAAAGTTAAACAAGGCAAAATAAATTAGCCACAGACACTTGGTCAATTAGAGAAACTGTTGTTACAGCTAAACCAAGTAAAACAAAGCTGCTCTCAGGTCAAGAAAAGTTCAGAGAGAGCAAGCTTGGCAAGTATCTGTCCCAAGGCCTCGCAAATTCAGCACAATCCTGTGGCCCATTATTAGAAACGGCAATACTGCATTTCAAGTTACAGTGTTCACTTACTTTTAAGTTTCTGATGCAGAAAGCAATACAAAATGCATAACACTTTGTTTACCAAATTTATTCTCTGTCAATAACACTGATGAAAAATTTAAAGAGTTTTTATTAAATAATTAATGTTAATCAGCCAGTAGGTGGAGCACAAAGCTAGTGCACATGTTGAAAATAAAGTATTATGAAAAGAAATAGTAATGAGAATAGATTGGAAACTGATATAAATTGGGAAAGCATTCCCTTCCCTGGTTACAACAGATGGGTAAGCTATTGCAAGGTAATTCAAAATGCTAAACCAAGATAACTGACTGTAAGGTTTATTTTAAAATGCGCATAGACAATTGCATTTCCGGAGTGAACAAACAACCTGCAGCCAGTAACATCCCAGTAAAATGGAATGCACATTTTGCACTGAGCAATAACAGCAGGAAGTATATAGTTCCCCAGCAAAACTGACAGCTGGTATTTAGAAAGCAGTGTGTTATATAAACACAAAATATGATATCCTATTCATTTACATCAAGTATGTGCTTAGTCAGTAGCTCTTATTTCCAGAATACTGTTATTTAAACAAAATATCTGTCAGCTAACTGCCCCAGCGAATATTTAATTCTTAATCTGATCTTGAAATTGCAACTTCACATATCAGTGAGACAATAAAGACATTACTGTTTTGATACTCAGGCAACTCATATAAAGGTTATCCATAGGTTAGGTTTTTTTTCTGTTTTGAAGCACTGTTGTTAACACAAAACTAAGGAGCTTGGTCAGTACAAAAGATGCAAAGAAACAGAAGATGGCATCAGATAGGTTGAAAATGGTCTGTGACTTAAGTTACTAAGGCTTTTCTTTCCAAAGCTATACCAGCTCTTTTCCGAGCAAGTGATGCTTTTGTCTTTCACTATTAAACCAATTAACTGAGCACATCTTGTAGAAGTTGAGTATTTTAAAGCTGAAGCTGCTGCATTTTAGAGGTATTGACAACAAATCAATACAACACTGTTAGGGAAAATTTCATTACAAGTACATTTAGAAAATTCATTACAAGTACATGATGGTTAGTGACACAAAGTCTTAATGGAGGCCAGCACATAGTGTCAAACCCTACGGGTCAATACTGGGCCCAATCCTGTTTAACATCTTCATTAAACATAGAAACATAGAATCATTTAGGTTAGAAGAGACCTCTACAATCATCGAGTCCAACAACAAACACAGCACTGCCAAGTCCACCACTAAATCATAACTTTAAGTGCCACATCTACACATCTTTTAAATACCTTCAGGAACAGTGACTCCACCACTTCCCTGAGGAGCTTCTTCCAACTCTTGACAACCTTTTTCATTAAAAAATTTCCTAGTATCCAACCTAAACCTCCCCTGGCACAACTTGAGGTCATTTGCTCTCATCCTATAGCATTTGTTACTTGGGGAGAAGAGACCAAATCCCATTTTGTTACAACATCCTTTCAGGTAGTTGTAGAGAGGGAGGAGGTCTGCCCTGAGTCTCCTTTTCTCCAGTCTGAACATCCTGAGCTCTGTCAGCCACTCCTCATAAGACAAGAGCTCCAGCCCTTTCCCCAGATCCATTGCCCTTCTCTGGACATGCTCCAGCACCTCAATGTCTTTCTTGTAATGAGGGGCCCAAAACTGAACACAGGATTTGAGGTGCAACCTCACCAGTGCTGAGTATAGGGGGACAATCACTGCCCTGGTCCTGTTGGCCACACTATTGCTGATACAGGCCAGGATGCCATTGGCCTTCTTGGCCACCTGGCCACACTGCTGGCTCATGTTCAGCCAGCTGTTGACCAAAAATTATCCAGATGACGGGACAGAGTGTATTTGCAGTACATTTGCAGATGACACCAAACTGGGAGGAGCACTGAGAGTGCTGAGAGTGCTGTGCTGGCATTCAGAAGGACCTCAGCAGGCTGCAGAAATGTGCTGACAGAAACCTCATGAAATTGAACAAGAGATTCATACACAGATTTGAGACAAGACCTGGCGGTTGATTAATCAGTTCCTACCTGCAAAACTGTCTGGAAAAAATATTCAGATTTAAGGAACCTTTTATTGTCAAAACACTTTCCTCCATATATGCAACGACCCTTAATTTTTAATTATATTTCACAGTTTATTAACACTGTATGCACTTATTACCTTTCTAACATTAAATAGCTAACTCCTTTTCAGACTTGTCATGCCAGACTTCCATTTGAACCGCTTATTATGCTAATAGTTATGCCATTCTCAATTATCACAAGTTGAAACAATTTCATTTTATGAATACCATACCTATAATTTTTAACTGGCTCACCTGAGTAACTTGGATTTATACTGTGTTTCTTAAGGTTGCAATGAAATACATGTGGAATTGTATTCATGTATCAGTGAGCATTAGTTTAACTACACCAGTCTGTCAAAACTATGCAGGCTGTCTGGTATTTGCTTTTACATCAGAGTATAATATTTCAAGTCCAGTAATACAATAAACAGTGTTCATCTTAGATGTGTACTGTTACAGTGGTACTGTTCCAGAAAACTAAATTAGATATTTAATTTTTCAACTGGGACTCAGTTTATTGTCTGCAAAGGCAGTTTATTGTCTGTGGGTCGCACACTGTCTTTAATCACTCCCAGGTGATTATGTTTCCTCTTCCACTTTTCTTTATATTTTAAAATGTATCTTGACAGCATATACTGTCAAGCTAAGATGGCAGTATAAAAAACATATACCACCTCTCTTAGGAGTTATGGACATATGCCAATAAGTAAACATTGTACAAGAAATCATCTGACACAGGAACTGTAGGGGATGAGTGTTAATGAGTTAACATGAGGCAGAGGACACTGGCCTAAGGCTGGGGACTGGCAAGGAGGAACCCATCTGCCTCTACAGAATACACAGGCAAATCTCCTGTATGTGTGAGCACAATCCTAGTGGGAGGGGAAAGACCTATTAAAACTACTTACAGCACTTCACTGAAACATTTCAGTGTCTGATTTACTTAATCCATTTGTCACAGAATATTTCATGGCTTTGCGTTCTCATGTATGCAGAAATACAGACTATTCAAAGGTCTGTTTAAAATGTCAGTACAGAATAACTTTATTATAAATATAATACTGTACTAGAAAGATGTTGCTCTGTGTTATTGGAAAGAGGGAGCACAAAATTCCACCATAAAGGGGAGGCTGTGCAGCTGTTATGCTATGCAGACAGAAGAGCATACACTTCAGAAGGAAACAACAATTTCCAGCTTGCTGGCCCTTTCTGTACAGTTCAGTGCATTTTTTTACACATCCATTGGAGCTAATAAAACCCAAAAGAATACTGGAAATGCAAATCAGAAATGCAAGGCAGAAGTGCTACTTACTTTAACTTTATAAAATAAGAGATGACTACAGTGAGTTTCCAAAAATTAGTGAATAAATCAGAATATTGTTCTTTATTTTGTTTGTCCTAGAGCAAGAAACTGGATTTGTGAAACTTTTTATCCTAGACTCTGCTAGACCAAAGTGAACATGCAAATAGTAGAGATATATTGAGCTGACTCAAGGTTTTGACTTTTTTTCTTTTAAAATCTTCCACCAAAGGAACCTTAGTTAGTTACCTTCTTCTTCTGTTTGTCTCTATCAAATATTTCTGTGCCTTACTCCGATGTAATTTCTGATCCTCTTTCAATGCCCGACGTTCTTCTTCTAAATCCTGTTCAAAATGAAATGTTAAAGCTCTATCCCTAGTTTTGTGTTAAGGACAATAGAAATTGGATCAAACAGCCTGTTTAATTGACTTTATATTTTTGATTGATTGTTAGATTTCTTTTATTTTTTGGGGAAAGGGCAAACTTTATTGATGAGATACAAAATGCTGATATGACTTTTGACTAAGCATACAGTATTTGGTCCCCTAATTGCATGTTATAATCATAACTAACTTTATGCTTACCCAGAAAAGAATGTAATTGCATATTACTTTTTAAAGGGATTTTAAGAGAGGCCTTCCACTCATCTTTCATGATATCACCAGCTGAAAAATCTCACCTTTATTATGTTTATTTGAAGGGACATATTTCTGTAGTTATCTAAATCAGTAACACACGGATCTATGTACCACAGGGAAAATGATTCAATAGCAAATTTCCCCCCCCCCCCGAAACTATTTGTTGTTTACATTGAAATTGATGAACATTACAGCATAAAAGCTCTCCGCGGAGACATATCATTACTGGCAGGAGGCAAGACTGATCTAAGTAGCACTTAGGATGGAAAATACAATTCCCAGTAGCAGAGCCTCGTAGAAGAGCCAAAACTACAAAACTCCGAAGTTGCCTGAGAACTCGAATTACCCACAGCAGCTTAAAACCCACGAAGTCTAAGTTTTAATTTAACGCCACCCGTGAGGCGGTCCCTGACCGAGGGGCAGGGCGGGGGCTGGACCAGCACCGCTCCTGCCCCACACGGGCCCCACACGGGCCCCACACGGGCCAGCGGCCCCGTCCCGCCTCCGCAGGGCGCAGCCGGCCCCGAGAGCCCGCCCGAGCCCCCGGCCCCAGCCCCGGCCCCAGCCCCGGCCCCGCACGGCTCGCCGAAGGATACCCGGGGCCGCTCCGCCTCCCTCCCGCGCGGTCCTGCGGGGCGCCGGCGAGCTGCCGCCCCCGCGCCGCCCCGCCGCCCTTCCCGCCGGGCTCCATCCAGCGCCCCGGGACCGCGGGCAGCGCCGGGCCCCGGCCCCAGCCTCAACCCTGCTGCATCGTGGCAACCGGGGACGCCGCTTCCTTCGCAACGGGGCGGGGCCGCGGCGGGGGAGCGGGAGGGGGAGCTGGTTTGGCTGGCGCTGCCTTGTGCTGCCTCCGAGCCGGGAGCAAGGGACAGGGCGGGCCCCGGCACCGCCTCGCCTCGCCTCGCCTCGCCTCGCCTCGCCTCGCCGGTCCTCGTCGGTCCCCGTGCCAAGGTGGAAGCCGCGCTGGGGCACCTCGCTCGCTCGGCGCCTTGCCGTCCCATCGGGGACACCGCCGCCGCCCGCCGCGCTGTCCGCCCGCCCTGCGCCGCTGCGAACCGCGGGGTGCCGCTGGAACACCCGGAACGCTCCCGCTGCCCGAACGAAAACACGTCCCCGCGAGTTCCTTGCGAGCTCTCTCCGAGGGTCCCCCTGAGACCTGTTGACGGTGAACACTTGGAGTTAACAGCATGAACCTTTTCTTATTGTTTATTTTTTTTTTTTTTTACCACATGTTGCGGAAGTCACAAGAACAATAACTAAAAAGTAAAATTGTATAAAATTTTATAAAAAATATTAAAAAATTCATTAAATAAAGTTAGGCAAAGTAAAACAAAATAAAACAAACCCAAACAGTAATTTGCTCTTAAAACTGCAAAACTTTTTTTTTCTTTTTCCTTTTTTTTTTTTTTTTTCTGGGCAAAGCAGGGTTGTCTTGGGATATTGCCTTGCCTTGGATCAGCTGTCAGCAACAGGCTAAATGCCTTGGTGATTTCCTGGCGAGACATTTTTTGGCTGTTGTATTTCAATTTAAACCCATTCTTCTTTTTTTTTTTCCACTGTGCAGCTGTTCCATGTCTTTGACTAGGAAGGTAAAAATAGTACTCGGCATTTGTAAACTACTTTTCTCCACAGACACCCCGTCCCCCAGCCCCTTTCCCCCCTATTTGTAGCACAGCTTGTGAAGTAGGTGTTACTGTTACCATCTTACAGTCAAGATCACGGTCGCCAAACGTGCACAGTTACCACAGTTGAGAAGATGACCCTAAAATGGAAGTCTTTTACCTCTATTTCAGAATACCAGCCCCAAATTCACCACTTCTTTTCCCCATCTGCTTACCTGTGTTGCAGGTAGAAAAGTGGTTGTCACTTTACCACCGCGTGCTTTCCAACCCACGTAAACTCTTTAAAATTCTAGTTTGCCTGATAAAATGCACTGTTTCATTTAGGATGCAGCAGAAGGGTTTATTAGTATGGAGAACTGAGTCACCCAAGCAAGACTGAAGCAGGGCTGGGAAAAAACTTCAGAATTTGAGCCTATGGCACATCTAGAATATTCAAGTTCATGATCAACTCATGCTGGCAGAATTTGAGCTTCTTTAGATTGAAAATTTTGATCTAATACAACACAACTTGCGGCTTCACCTTAAGATACTTTCTGAGATTTAGAAGTAAGAATAGTTTTTATATATCTTTTTCTCTTTCCCTTCATTACCTTTTTCTTACATCTTCAGAGTCCTCCTTTACAGTTATTGGATAATTCCTCCTCATGGGTAACCTCACATCTTGCAGGCTGTGGGATGAGAAGGTGACTAGCTGAGGACCTGTATTTCTGAGACATGTGATTATTCTGGGACAGCAACCAGCCTGATCTTAAGTAGTTACAGAATGGAAGGTCCAGCTCTGGCAGTTGGTTTGAAAGAAGTTTCATGATTTTACTCTGGGCTAGACTCTCATATTCCAGTGAAGGATAAAGATCAGATCTTAAAACTTTGTGGGATGGATTCTGAATTTATTATGAGTCTTATTTGAAGACTGCATCATAGCTGTGCTGCTGCAGAAACACATTTTTCTTCCCTTCTTTTTCCAGTGGGAGATTATTTTGCTTCATGCCCTTTAGCTTTCTTCCAAGTTGTGCATGTGACTGCATTGGAGAAGAAATTTAGTCAATATTCTCACTATTGTAACCATCCTATCCTGAAATTTGTCATCTCTGACTATTTCTGTGCATAGAAAGAAGAAGAAAAACATTTTGGTCCCTTTTAATGTCACATATAGATAGCCATGAGAATCTTTTAACTTTCCTGAGATTAAACTATGGATCACAACCTGTGTCTTTAGAGAGTATCAACTGATGCACTAGTCAAACTCTTGTAATTTTCATATTGAAAAACTATGATTTTCCATGTGGTACTTCAGATAAAAATAAGAATTTGATTTCAAGAGCTACAGAATAATGAAAGTTGTTTAGAATTTCACAAGCAGGTGAATAGGCTTGTCTCAAGTACAGCAAATTTAGCTATTAATTTTAAAGAAAAAAATGGATTAAAACACTGAATTAAATCTGCACTTAGAACTGTATTAACCCTCTGCTCATAAATGCTTTCAAATCTCTTCATTACAAAAGCTATTGCATATTCCAGCTTCAGACAGGGATGAAGATGAATCACCTTATCAAGACAAATTTGGAACATTATCTGGCTGGACCAGTGTAAGGTGCTGTTGAACAGTGTATTATGAATATTCTTTAAACAGTGTATCTCCCAGTAGTACATTAGAAGATTGGGTTCCTTTATTTAGCCAGAGCAAAAACAATTTAAATTATTTAATAATTTTTTTTTTTTGGTTAACATATCAGATCCAGTTTTTAGGTGTAAAAGTAGTGGACTTGAGTGTGTGAAAACTGTTAGTGCCTCATAATTTTAATTAAGCTTATGTGGACTACATTTAATTTTCTTCTTTTTCAGGCCATTCTCTTGTACTTTGACATTCCCTTCAGGGATAAAAATCATTGTATTGAATGATTGTCTCACTCTCAGCAGCTGTGTTCCTACAGACCAAGAGACTGCTATTGCTCCCCCCAGTAAACATTTTCTCTGTACAAAATACTACTTTAAAATAATGTTTTTCAGTCTTCTATTTTGAATGTTCTTTTATGCCATATTCCAAAATTGCCTCCATGCCTGTTCTAGTGCACTACCACCACAATACAAACACCTTCATTTTAATGATAAAAAACATTGTAAAAATTTGAAGACATTGATTAATACTAGCTTTTCTTTCAAGTAGCCCAGACCACTCATACCAAAATATACCAATGCTCAAAAATAGCATATAAGGAAATTTGTCATAATTTATCACAATAAAAATATATGTGTTTGATGTGTCATGTAGAGGTGATAAGCGGTAACTTCCCTCAGGATGCAAGAGGTAGTATATAAATTCTACTGTGAAGTTAAAATGTGGTTTATTAAATCCAGGCAGTAAAGGAGTGATGTGTTGGCTGCCCTTTGTGCTGTAGACATTCCCAAATACTTAGATCAGGACTTCATTGTGTACAATCCTTTCCACAGAAATTTGAAACCCGTTTAAAACATTTGCATTTCTTCAAGTAAAAGATGAACTACCACTTTAGGGTAACTTCACTGATTTGTCTTAATATTTTTTTGTTCAGTTTAGGAGAGACTGTCATAAGTAATGGCAAGCATTGTGCATGTAAGGTAAGATTTTCAATTACTTTGCTTAAAAAAGATAATGAATATAACTGAATGATTTCTCAGAAAAGTGACAGATGTTTTAAAGATGTAAATTGCCTTATTCAAGATAGATATGAAAATGCAGAAGAATCAGATATTTTCAGATTCAGAAAAGAAACTACATGGAAATTGTAGGACTTCAGGATATTAGAACATTTCTGTGTTAATGTCCTTTATCACAGCTCAGTTGTTAGGTCATATTTTTAATCTCATCTGCATGACTCTAAATGCAGAGTAACTATTGTTTTTGGCAGAGTCACAGTTTTTGCTTGAATTGCTGAGTTCAGACTTAATTGCTTGTCATGTTGGCTTTTGTTAAAGATAAATATTGATTAAAAATATTTGCTTGAGAGTATTTAATTGAACATCTGGTGAGTAGCTGTGATAAAGCCCTGGAACAAGCCGTAGTTTCAAGTGATCTATTTATAAATTTTAAGTGATCTGTTTATAACTCTTACATAATTTTTCCTCCTTTACTTTGTGCTTACTTAAAAATTAAAGAAACATATTCTTTTACTTCTCTACCATTTATTTCCAGGTGCAAAATGCAATTATACTAGTCATTCAGAAACCTTTTTTTTGTAAAATCTCCTTGTTAAGAGTTTTGTGTAATTTTTAATTTTATTTTTTAAAAGCAAAAATCAGGAGAAAAACCTGTTCAGTGCTTTGCCAGGGCAGTACCAATACTAGAAAGAAAAAAACTGAAGCAGGAAAGAACAACTATGTTGAAGATGTATTCAAGTCCAAATAAGTTTTCTTTTTCATTAAAATTTTGAAATGTCTAGGAATCCTATTTACATTTGAAAATACATCATATGAACATTCTGCAAATGGTTTGCTGAGATTATAAAATCAACAAAGACTCATATGAAAATACGTTGCTTAATCTTTTGTCAGTGACGCATATTTCAGGAATTACTTTTAGCATTTCTTTAAGTGATGACTCAGAGGCACTCCCTTATTTTATGTCACGTGGTACCATAGAATAAAAACCATTAAATAGGAAAATATTATTTTCGATACCATTAATAGGTATTGAAATGCTATTTCAGTATGCTATTATTGTTACTATTTCACATAATTGTGTGCCCATGAATACTTCCCTTTATTCTTTTCTCTATAGAAACATTTAAAATGCTTTTTTGTAATGCTGAGTTCGTCTGTAAATCTGCTCGGGACTTCTTAAATGCATAGGTTAATAACTTATGCAAGTATTTCCCTGATCAGAGTCGGAGTAATAGATGTAGGGATTTTCAAGAGTAAAAATATTTTGCTAATATCTGGTAAATCCAAAAGCCTGCTCCTTTCCAGTGAAAATGCCTTTGTTGGCATTTGAGATGTTTGTTGGGTGTGGTGATTTCTAAAATGTGACCTTTTCTAGTTCTTGCTTCCATTTCACAGTGCTCACAGGCAGAATACCTCACCAGAAATACTGGTGGCATTTTTTCCGATTTATAGAGGTTATTATTTACCTCTGACACTATCTTTTTCTTGTGAGGTATGGCTAAACAGAAAACACCTAATCGGTTTTGGCCTCAGCTTTGTCAATTATTGCTTGACAAAGTTTTAAAGAAAGAGGTTTTGAAGGAAGATCTGTGGAGCAACCTACTTCATTTTGACAGAATGAGCTATTTTATATATGCTTTATGATCAATTTATTTCCCCCTCCATTGTTTGGTGCAACAGGACACAAGGAATGTTGGAGCTGTGGAGGGACCACTCAAGGCAGAAGAGAAAAATAAATCTGCAGATATTTCAAAACAAAAAGAACCATGCCTTGTACCATGTGATGCTCAAGCTAAAATTTTACGAGGGGAAAAACATTACATGTGCAGTATGTACTCATAAAGAATACTTCTAGTCATGAGCTATGCAATGTCATGCTATGCAATCCTCTGCTATGCTACGCTATGCTGTGCCAATTTATTTTTTTAATCTTCTTGAGCACATGTGACAGCCTTTGACCCTGCTGCCCAAACTGAGTATTGTTCAGAAAATTTGGGGTGCCCTGTTTTTGGGATGCAGCTGGTGTGACAAAGTTAATCATGGGTGAAGACAGACAAGTCCAAGCAGCAGCACAGCCCACCTAGATCTGTGTTACCCTCTGAACGTCAGTATCTATCTCCATTAGAGAGGAAGAGCAGCATGTCTGTCTCTCATTTAAACATCACAGCTTGGTGTGTGGGTGTTAAGTGTGAGTTAGCTAGTTTGTTAGTTAGTTAGTTACATGGGAGTAAATCTGTACTTCGGCTTACCTTTCATACACGCATACACAGGACACTCTATCACTGCCTTGACAAACTACACAGCAAATGATATAATCAGCCTCAGAAAACAATTGTATGAATTCTTGGTTTTCACATATGATTTTTTAGTATATATTATTAATTATTTGTCTGGATGATGATGATGATGATGATGATTTTATTTTTAGCATCAGGGCAAAAAACACAAGTAGCACAGTGAATGAGCAAGTGTAGGATGACAGGAAACCTTATATATGTCTTTTATCATTTGCATTTATATTTCTGTCATATCTGTTAACTGGTCATCCAATTTGCCCAAGAAGAAATAAGATGAAATTCTTCTTCAAAACATAAGAAGAGCCATCACTTCTTAAGATGTCTTTACTGCAATTAGCGAGTCTGAAGTTTTTAGCATCTTTGGCTTTAATCTGTGGTCACTGTAGTACTTTCATTTCACTTTCAGGTTCCATAAGGTAAAACACCTTCACTATTCACATAGATATCATAAATAAGTGTGTTGTCATTCAGTCAAGAATATTTCTAGATTTATTATAACAAAGTGGATGAACATATTTCTTTTGAAGGAAATTTGCAGGACTCTCTTATTGAATATGCAAGAAGTACACAAAAACTGGTAAGAGACATGATGGATGATCAACAGTCTTCTTTGGACTACCTTTCTAGTCAGGTACTTTTTTCTTTATCATAAACATTTGTATTTGTTATTTCTCACTACAAGTGTCGTCTATCTGAGGAAAAATAAGTATTACTATTGTCATTATCCCTATTAGAATTAGAGACCCTATCACTATTCCTTGTACCTTGGTAGGCTGTGAGTGATACTACGAGGAGTGATTCTACAAGGAGTGATAAGCACCACCTGTTTTACAACTTAGTGTCATACGTGGCAGTAGCATAAGTGGAGGACTACTCCTTCCCATTAGTTGCCATCTCCAGTCCTATTGTATTTGTGCAGATAACATATTACACTATTGTTAGCTCTGATAGTATTTTACAAGCACTTTGGCTCACTCAGAACAGATAAAAAGCTTTAGTCAAACTGAAGGACATTTTTTGAATTAACCAGAATTGTTCCTAAAAATGATTTTGGATGAAAAAAGTAAAAAAGAAGATCAATTTACGTAATAAAGGTACAGTTTACTAACGTATCACAAAAACAAACTTCAGATTATATTTCCTAGGAGTCAAAAAAAATCTTTAGAATGCAAAATTTTTCATTGCAACCTAATTAAAGATCTTTTATTTGAATTTGCAGGTAAATGAACTCAAGAACAAACTTGTTCTTTTGAATGAAGTAGTTTTGAGAAAGCATCTGAATCCACTTCCTTACAAAGCAGTTCAATCTCATGGTAAATATTTTTCAGATATAGTCATGACACCTTCCCTTTTTAGCTTTTTACCTTGACAAGAAACCAGCAAAGGTAAGGAACTGTAACGTTGACATTTATCCTGTGTTAGGTTAATCTGTGGAAACTTACAAAGTGTTTAAAAATGTTATCATAAATACTGCTTTTAATAATTTGTAACTGGCATCCTGTTTATTAATAATTCCCAGGCATCCTGTTTAGCATGTTGTTGATTTTTATGCAAAATACCAGGTATGATTAACTGTTAGTAAGTAATCTGATGTTGCTAAATGGCATGTTCTTTTGCTAAGACATAAAATGTGCTCTGCATCTACAATATCCTTCTTCAAATAGGATGTAAGTCAACAGTTCACTGGACAGTTGATCTTCTTTGTAGTGTCCATCCAAAGTAAAGGAAAGATTATGTCTAAGCAGCCATGCTGGTTGTG
>JAYRBT010000001.1:40060185-40078473 GCA_036023395.1 Myiotriccus ornatus | reverse complement strand
ATCTATCTATCTATCTATCTATCTATCTATCTATCTATCTATCTATCTATCTATCTATCTATCTATCTATCTATCTCGTATTTTTACTTAGCTGCTGTTTGTATTGGTGCTGTATTTAACTGGCTGATGACCTCTCATGTAGAACCAAATCTGCTCCTTCTGAGAATTGTCAACACTCCTGTTGATTTATATTGGACTGAAGATTGCTGTTGTAATCAAGTGGGCTCCTCTTAGCATTTCTGACTCATAGTCAGACAAGTAGCCAAGCATGCAATCATCTTCTCAAGACAGCAGATGAGGCAATGGGATTATTTTGAGTGACTTTTAAGTATTTGCATCTAAATATTAATTTTGGAATCTTCTGTATTTCTTTTTATTCCTGTTCCACCCTCCCTGGGTGATTGAAATAAGCATGTGATTCTCCAGGGAATAAAGGCCACAATTTTCTTGCATGTGCATGACCCTTGCTATGATTCATTTAGTATTTGTGTTGAAAGGATTGCTCATAGCATCCAGTGGCACTGGCTTACTTGAAAATCCAAGATTCCTGAGGTTGTATTAGACCACATTGCAGCTCTGTCGTGTTGCTTTCTTGTCATTCACTGAGAAGATGTTAAGTCACAGAGGCTCTGAATATGATGTTGATGCGTTCCTGCCAAGGAGCAAATCTGGTTTCATGAAAAATATCTGGCTAGTACAGGCAGTGTGGGGGGGAACACATAGCACTCAGACTGCCACAAATTTTGCTGAGGGTTAAACTGACTTACACCTAGATTCTACTTTTATTAGCTGGCTAAGATTGCAAATCTCTCTTTTCTGAAATATGTTTCATGGTGTACTTTCCCTGTAACATCAACAAAAATTTCTTTACTCCATCACTTGTGCATCTGCTTAATGGTATGACAGCCAACATTATGTTCTGAACTTACTTTTGTTATCACAAATAGCTCCATAGTTCTAAGCATTTTCCAGGTTAATTCTCCTGATATTAATCACACTAGGAGGCACTTACCAATAAGCCTCTGTTTTGAAACACTCATTATGTATAGTATCTCTAGAATTACTTTGAACAACTTAGGTGGTGCAGTGTATAAATGTGCAATATACACATTATACATTAGATTCCTAGACTATAATCCCAGTTAGAACTGGTCAAGATCTGGCACTGGCGACATATGTGGGGAATTCAATTACATGTCTAAAGTTAAATGAACTGAGGAGAAAATGTACCGCATAGTGTGATATTTCAAAGCAGAGCAGAGGGCAGCTGGACCACTGCCATTTGGCATACTGTTGGGCACAAATTTTAGCAAAGACTCATAAAGACTCATAAATTTGAGAGCTGATCTTTTATATTGAGTGGGATTGCTCAGTTGTAATGTTCACATTGGGACTTCTGTGGACTGGGGCCCCTTCTTATGCATAGGTTTTTGCTGCTGCAAAGTATTATTATATACTGGGTTACTGCTATCACTTTTTCCCCTTTTCTCACCTTTATTAAGGGCTCTACATTTCCCAGGCACCACAAGCACAGTATTTCTGAGATGGTGAAGGAGAACGTGTAAGAAGTTGTATCTATTTTGCTTGCTGAAATAAAGGTTTATTCAGTGTTGCTGCCTGTAGAGATAATATTTGCCTGACTATACATGACATTGCATACTGATTCCATTTCATGCTATAAATATTACAGTAATAGTTATCAAAGCTTATTTATTATATCTGATATGAGTAGATGTTTGCATACAACAGTTTCTACTGGTTGAGGAAATATCCAAATGTAGTGGGTACCAGATGCCAGGTACCCACTAAAGCCACTCTCTCACTCTCCCTCTGCAACTGGACAGAGGAGAGAAAAAAAAAACCCAGCTAAGGCTTCATGAGTCAAGGTAAGAGCTGGGAGAGGTCACTTACTGATTACCTTCATGGGCAAAACAGACTTGAAGTGAGGATATTTCTTAAAAACACCTTCCTCCCCACCCCTTCCTCCTTCCATGTTCCCCCTTCTCCCCCCCAGCAGTGCAGGGGGACGGGAAATGGGGGTTACGGTCAATTGTTGTTTCTGCCGCTGCTCAGGGAGAGGAGTCTTTCCCCTGCTCCCGTGGGGTCCCTCCCATGGGAGACAGTCCTTGATGGACCTCTCCAGTGTGTGAGTCCATCCCTTGGGCAACAGTTCTTCCCAAACTGCTGTCCCATGGGTCACTCCTCCATGGAGTGCAGTCCTTCACAGATGAGCTGTACCGATGTGGGTCCCCCACAGTTGCCAGAAGTACTACCTGGGAAAAACTCCCACGAGGTCACAGTTTCCTTCATGCATCCACCTGCTCCAGTGTGGGTTCCTCCCTGGGCTGCAGGGGCACAGCTCTCTGCACCACGGGCTGCAGGGCCTCAGCTCTGGCTCCTGGAGCACCTCCTGCCCCTCCTTCTGCACTGACCTTGGTGTCTACGTTGTTATTCCCATGTTCTCACTCCACTCTTTCCTGGCTGGAATCCTTTTTTGCGCCACAACCTTCTGTTCTTGAATAGGTTATCACAGAGGCCTTATTGTCACTCCTGATTGTCTTGGCCTTGGCCAGTGGCGGGAAGTCCATCCTGGAGCCAGCTGGCATTGGCTCCACCAGACAGGGGAAGCTTCCGGCAGCTTCTAACAGAAGCCACCCCTAAAGCCCTCCCCGCTACCAAACCCCAGCCACAGAAACCCACTACACCAATTCAAGCAGTCCAACAAGAACATATAAGAAAATACTGCAGCTTCATTCTTTATTTTATTTGAGCTTTTTGTTAAGATATTTGAAAGGTATGTGACTTAGCAAAATTCTGAATAGCCCACTTTTATTTAATTGTTTTCTTCATAACAGCTCCTTCAAAAATGCTTGAAGTCTGAATCTGAATTCTGAAGTCGTATCTATGTCTATTTTAGGTTTTTTGTGACATGGATTTTCGAGGAGGTGGATGGACTGTGGTTCAGAAAAGAACTGATGGAGTCATTTCATTCCAGAGAACATGGTCTGAATATCTGGATGGATTTGGTGATCTTACTGGTATTAATTTTAAATACCTTAAAGTGCTTCATATCCTACATTTTTGCTGCCTTTATGTGAGCAACATACCACTAAATTGTGTAGGAGTTTTAGTAGTATAAAGTCCTTGTTTCTTAAAAGTCTTATTTTTATGTAAGGATTTTTTTAATCAAATCTGTTGTATGATCTTCTCAATAATGACTGTGACCCCACTAGAGTCTTCAGCCAATATGATATTTTCTGCCTGAAATAATGTATAGATTGTATTTCCTCTCTTTTCAGATTAAAAAAAAAAATAGCCTTAGTTGGTTTGAATCACATTTGCAAAATATTTCCTTAAATGAGAGAAGAATCAGCAATATTTTACCACAGGACAAGGAAAGTTAGAAATAGAATGAAAATAACAACACAACTGTGGTAATAATTTTTTATTTCCACCTTTCATCCAGCAAGTCCAATCCCATTTGCTTTTTCAGCAGTTTATCTGGGATTACAATGGAAGCACACAGCTTTTCTGTACAAAAAAGCACAGCCCATATGAGGCAACAAGTGTAATTTACGGAGGCAGCAAATCCCGAGAACAGGGTTTGTGTTTTGTCGTGTTTCATAGAATGCTAACATTTATCACTTCTCAGTATGGCCCTTAGGAATGCTACTGAATTCTGTTTATGCAAGTGGATCTTTAGCACATCCATTTTTGTTGTGGTTTTCTAAGGTATATTGCAGACAAATGTTCGAAATCATTCATGTGGACAATTTTCTAAAAAGTATCATAGAGAAAAAAGATGATACCCACATCGAATTCTTTCCATGGATTTCCTAAGGAAATAGGAAGATTACTGTGTTCCTTCATTAGTCTTTTAAAGGAGTATAGGCCTATCATACAACATTTATTACATTTGGTTCAGGAAGAAAAATAGAAAAGAAAGAACCATTTTTTTTTCTTTTACAGTTTCCATTTCTAGACTATATATTATATTTCTGTTTAAGGGGAATTTTGGCTTGGACTAAGGAAGATTTTTGACATAGTAAATCAAAAAGTCACTAGTTTCAATCTTTATGTGGACTTGGAATCAGAAAATGACAAGCATGCCTATGCATCATATGATGGATTCTGGATAGAGGATGAAGCATGTTCTTTTAAGATCCATTTGGGGCATTATTCAGGAAATGCTGGTAAGAACTTCCTTCTTTAAAGTGTTTAAAAGTAGCTGCTCCCTTTCTTAATATGAGAAAATGCATTCAAAAGAGTAACGATTAAGATAACTTTAAAAAAATTATTTATAATGTGTTTTTCTCTGGCACATAATGAATACTCATGCAGATAAATGGCTGATGATACAGTGATTTTGGTTATGCCAACATTAATCTTTACATAGTAGGAAATCACTTTATCACTTCAGTGTCCTTAATGGAGTAACTGAATAAACTCTTCTTTAATAAAGATGAATAAAGGAAGGATCTTTAACAAATTCAAGTCCATGGGATATATATATTAAATATGGGATTTTGTAGGTATTACTGTTATCTATCTAATGGTACAGTTCTTTAGATGTCCATTATCTCATCCCAGATTTTCTGGTGTTAGTGGAAGACTTCCTGACAACGCTTTGGTTAATTCAGAAGTGCCCAGAGAGTCATGTACAAAGGGTAGAGATAGAAACTGAGTGGAAAAAAGTTGGTCTACAGTGTGTAACAGTTACTGGGTGATACCTAGACACAAATTAATTTACAATTTCAGACCTCTCTTAAAAGCATAAATATCCTAAGTGTGCAAAGATTTTCATTAAGTATTGCACAATGTATTACTGCTTTTTTCTCTATTTTCTTTTTACGTTTAGTAATATGCAAGAATGTTCCTTATTACCAATGAAATAGCTATTCTCTAAAGGTGTTGGTGCTTTCCTCTACCTGTATTTGAAAGATACTGTACTTGTATTTCTTTAGTAAGACAACAGAGCCAATAATCAACGACCTTTGAGTTTTAACAATTCCATCTTTTCTCATGACTCTCACTGGGACTTCGGACACACTACTGGAAAATCTTAAGATACAAGCCTTTTTGTTTCCTTTATTGTTTCTTCCTCTCTCTTTGAGGACAGAAGCATTTACCTTTCTAGCCACTATGCATTGTTAAAAGCAACAACAGCATAAAGATGTTGTTTCATCAAATTTCAACTTCTTCCATATTTCAGTATTTTATTCTTTTTATTTCCTTCATCTTTAACACTTTGCCAGCTCGTTATCTGGTGTTCTTGAACCGTTTTTGAAGAATTCTATTTTTCTAATAAATTTAGAGGAAAAATATGTGAGACACACAAAAAGCAAGAAATGTTCTTCCATAAATAATTTTTTTATCCTTCTGTTCTATCTGTTGTGCTTAGGTGATGCATTTAGAGGATATAGAAAAGAAGACAACCAGAATTCCATGCCTTTCAGCACTTTTGATGTTGATAATGATGGATGCAGGCCAGTGTGCACTATTAAAGAACAGCCTGTAAAGAGCTGCAGTAACTTCAGTGATAGCACTGGATGGTGGTTCAGCAAGTGTGGCCTTGCAAACCTTAATGGCGTTCATCGCTACACAGGTAGATTTCTTGCAACTGGGATTCATTGGGACACATGGAAAATGAAGAATAAACCAGTCAAAATTAAATCAGTTTCAATGAAAATTCGGAGAACCTATTATCCATATTTCCATTAGCATATGAAAATAGAAATATATCTCTTCCGGCAATTATGTGGAAAAATGTATCATTGCAATCATAAATACCTTTCACCTTCACTTGAAGAGTTCAGTCTTATAACTTATTAAGTATTCCTACAATACCATTACTAATTTTTATTGGGAAATGTCAGCATTTGTAGTGTTCCCGCTTGAGTAAGAAGGTCCTAAAAGAACTGTGTTTTCAGAAAAAGAATTAAGTTTAGTTCTTGTCAGCTTTTATTCAGCTTTTAATTTTATTTACTGTTAGGCAATCTCAGAGAAAGCTGAAAAAAACTATAAAAAGAAGTGTAATGCTGACCTCTGAACGTGCTTTTTCTATGCTCTCTACATATCTGAATTTCTAAGAAATTGCAGCAAATTTTCATTTAAAAACCTATGTACCTGCCATTTCCATCACAATAGTTTGGAAAAATATCTTTTCTTCACCATAGGTTAATTTTCCAGCTCTTCTTTCTCTATTCCTTATCAGGCAAGTTAAAAATTGTTGCAAGGTATGTATAAGGTTCAGTATAGCGTTAGGGCCTGATTTTTTTACAAGGTTGATACTGAGATTCAAGAACTATGGTCTATTTTGTTTTTAATTTGAACAGTCAATGTGTTTCATAATCCAGTTTTTACTCTACCATTGTCTATTGCACAGTTCATTACAAATGAAAATTATTTTTGAAAGAAAATGCATAGCTTTGGAATTTTACTTTTTGGATATATGGGCCTGATGGGTTTTTCATTCTTACTGGCATTCACTTTGTGAATGATCATGTAGTAGTGAACAAAACCAATATAAGTTGTATAAGTATGTTTAAAATTGTTAATTCTTTGAATTTCTGTCAGTAAAAATAAAATAATATCAATAAAAATGTGAATGTTGTATGTACAGCAGTGTTTCTGGAACCTGGTGTCTAATCTGCAGCAGCTAGACATGGTATTTCTCATATTTGCTTCAGTTTCAGTAGATCAGCTCTGTAGCAGCACGTGGAATGAAAACAGTTAAAAACTCTGTGAGTTTCCTCTTTGCTATTTTTTATTTTGACCAAATACTATTACAGTGAGCAGAAACCATCGTCAGTTCAGAACCACAATGGTTTAGAACTTCTTCCCAAAGATACACGTAGCTATAGGAGGAAATGAATCTTTTCATAGGGTGTGTTACAAGCTTAAGAGATAGAAAACATTCCTCTTCTACACTTTAGGACTAGTCTTCAACAGTGGATGTAAAAAGTTGCTAAAAGCAGAAGGCTTCTCTCTGCTAGAGAGAAACTGGGGACTATTCTCATCAGGGGATGGGGACTGCAGTAGAAAGAGGGTAGGAAGTAGCTCAAGGAAAAATATCACAGGCCCTGTAGAGGGATTGTGAGAAAGGGGATAGGTCCTGCTCTTGGGGGAGACTGAATTCTCTGGGCACAGGGGGGATTTTGTTGTCGGACATTGTAGTCTTTGAAATTAGAGGTGAAGAGATTGTTTGCAAACCCTGTTTAGCCCTCCCTCTCACTCCATATTTATTAGGAACACAATCTTTTTGAATGGCAACGTGGACCCAGCAGACCTATAAAGGTAGATACTGAAATGAAAGAGCTTCTGCACCAAGATTACCAGGCTTAAAAAGAGTATTAATTAGAGCTTAAAAAGAGTATTAATCCTGGCTGCAAGCCTGGGTGGTGTCATTGTATGAGGGCTCTTATGTCAGAAAGAGTCCTCAGGCTTCAGTACAACAATCCTACTGGAGAACACCAGTGGCTAAATTTCATGGAAATTTAATGGCTTTAATGAAAGCCTCAAACTTTGATGGTGAGGCCCCTGTTCTGACAACCAGGTCCGAACCTCCAAGCAGAAACGAAGAGTCTAAGTAGGAACTCTGGATGCATAGAGCTATATTCTACTGACACCCTGAGGCTGCTTGTGGCTTAATTAGAATCCCTGATTAAAAACGAAGGTGACAAGTGGAGATTGCAGATGTGTGCTGGCAGATACTACCATGATTAATTATCAGGTTTAATCTCCCCATTGCCGTCATTGGTTAGATTAGCTGGCAGTAAGTAATCGCAGGGCAGATGGGCCTGGAAAGATAACTAAATCTTGAAGGATCATTCCTGCAAATAGGCATTGGATCTTTAAGTCAAGTCAAATTGAAAACCTATACAAAAAATTAATTGAATTCTCAATATGGTAGTGGGACAAGGTTTTGATTTTTACTGTTCCTTGAAAGATAAAAACATTTCCAAGACTATTTGCAGACACTTGCTTTAAACTCAATATGTATGCTTTAATACCATTAGGTACTGCTCTACTAACGAGGTTGCAGGTTGACACTGTGTTCTCTGTGGCTTAGAGTTCTGTCCCTTTGTAGATAAAATGAATTTATTTTGCCCCAGGCTTGACTTGTGTCTTCATTGTGCTGTGAGAGCTGGATCTGCAGCATTAACTGCAAAAAGGATGAAGTCCAAATTGCAAATACTAGTCAGGTTTTAACTCCTATCATCCAGGTATGAGTTTTCAATGTAATATTCTCAGTCAAAAGATGGACAATGTTTTAATTCTTTTTTATCTGCTAGTCATGATCACACTAAGTGCTTCTGTGGCACCAAAACAAGTAATTAGACAATAATTAATATAATTTAATATAGTTTAATGATTTTATTGCCTTTCATGGAGGTTTCTATGAAAAGCTGTTGAGCATAGGAATCTCTTAGTTTTATTATCATTTGGATGTTCTGAAATGTGAGTATTGGTTTAGTCTAGTTTTGTTTTAAAATTTAGCGTATGCTTAGAAATTCAGAGTGCTAGAGATTAGTTGGCAGCTTGCCTATGCAAATCTGAAATACATCAATGTATTTCATTGTATTTCAATACATTTTCCATGTGATAGATGGCTACTGTCTTCAAAGGTTCATTCCATTTCCACTCTAATAATAAAACAACTGTGAAAACAAACTTTTAGTTAAACACATAGAATTTACAAGAATATTAAACTGTTTCAGAGGCCTATGTTCCATATTTACAGCTGATGGTTCCCAACTACCACACATAAGATTTTTGTGGCCATATGCTTAGGACCAGTAATCAGTTGCTTATTGCCCAAATAGTCTTATGTCAACCATAATATAAAAGAACATGTAGGATGTACCATATTAAAATAAACTGATTGAGTGTTTCAAATAAAGAGTATCTTGGTTTTAAATGCTACTCCAGGAATGATATTCTACGCTATGAGAAGTTGCATTTAAAGGACGTGCAATCTTTGATGTTATGAAACTGCATTTTTTTCGTTTTCTTTTCCCCATAGTATATCTTTAATTTGTAAATCTCAGTTTGGTTAACTCAAATTATTCAATCATTTGACCTTTCTGGTCACAAGAAACCTTTCTGGGGACTTTAATTTTCTTTTGCGCCGCTTTACCTGGAGCATGCCCTGCATTGTCCCATTATCAACCCAAAAGCCAGCAGAGACAATCCACTGGCATGGGAGGGTTGTTTTGTGGGATTTCTGTTGGCATGGCTGCACAGAGAACATAAGTTATTTACGAAGGGGATACTGGAAACGTGCATACACATTTCCAGGCTGGGTATTGATCTGCCAGGTGTTCTAATCTATAAAGACAGGCTGCACTTCATTTTGCAGTTCATTGTAAAATGAGTTAAAATTGATGAAAGGAAGGCATCCTTGGCTTTCAGCGGACACAGGTTTTGCTGACATATTCTATATTCGTCGACCATAAGTTAAGTTGTTATTCTACAACATGCTCTAATGAATACTTCTTATACCAGATGGTGCAAATGACACTGTATTCTGCAGGACTGTACAAAGATACAATTCACACGAAGAAGGGAATGGTCCTTTCATTACAGAAAGCTTTTCTGCTCCATCATTTCAAATTTTCAATTTGTGTGTGTGTGTGTGTATAAAAATCACAGGCGTGCAGAAAAACCTATGTACAAATGCATATTTCTACTGCAATTTTCAGTGAGACAGAAGGCTGTTAAGACACACAGTATCAAAGACACTCCCAACCATTTATTTTCCACGTATTTTCTTCCACTGCCTCAGCTTTTCTCCAGCCTTATCTGGTCCGACAGTTTCGGGTTTTGTGGTTCCAGCGGCTGTCCTTGGCAGGGGGCTCCCAGGCAAGGCTGCCTAACAAAGACAAGCTCTCAGGAGCAAATATCAGGCTCAGCTTTGAGTCCAGAAAAGCTTTGTTATAAAAGAAACCGTTCAAAACTGAGAGGATTGTTCCAGGTACACCCCTTTTGTCCCCTGCCAAGGAGCCGAATCCCAGGCGGTCCCACACCGCACCAGGGCCGGGCCACGATGGGGCGCCAAAGCGCTTCCCGCCTTCCAGGAGATCCTGCCTTCCTCTTTGTTTCTCCCTTCCCCTTTCCCTCTTTCTCTTTTTTTTTTTTCCTCTTTCTCTTTCACTGTTTCCTTTTCCTGGGTGTGTTTTGCCTACAGTCTCCTCCGACTGTGATGTCGCGTTTTACCTCGCTGCACGGCACAGCCCGGGGCGCACGGCGTGGCAGGAGGCGCAGCCTGTGCTGGGCTCCCCTTGCAGCCCAGAACTTCGGTCTCTGGTATTTGCTTTCCGTGCGAAAACCCTCAGGCATACGCTGCACTTCCGTGTACTATGGTTTTCACACATCTCTTTTTTGTTTGTTTGTTTTTTTAGTATTTTATGGTTTTGTGCAATACTTGGGGGGGGGGGGGGGGCGAGGATTTTTTATTTAGCATTACGGAAGAGGGGTTCAGGGAAATGTATCTTCTCGCATAAAACATTTGCTAAGGACAGTAAAAGTCTGTATGTATTCCAAAAAGACTTGGATGGATTCATGGAAGGTGAATGTATAGAATCACAGAATCTTTAAAGTTGGGAAAAAACCTCCAAGATCATCTAGTCCAACTATTAACCCAACATTTTAAAGTCCTCCACTAAACACATGTTCCTAAGTACCACATCTACACATTTTTTAAACACTTCCAGGGTGATTCTGCCATTTCCCTGGGGAGCCTGTTCCAATGCTTGACCACCCTTTCAGTGAAGAACTTTTTTCTAATATCTGATCTAAACCTTCCCCTGTGCTATTATGTTCACAGACATTGACACTAGAATAGGAAATGTCTGCACCGGAGGTTTCTGAAGGCTGAGTGTTGTTTTGCCTTGATAGCTTCCACAGGCATCTGCTATAGGCTCCCAGCAGGAGTGAGGCTTGATTAGATGGACCTTTGGATGAAGATTGTGTAATGGGAATGGGTGGCATGGGTAATATCTTTCTGTAAGTGCCCAGAAGTTGCATTTATAGAGATAAATGTGGGAAGCACTTCCTAGTTAAGATGGGATGAATAAGCTTTGCCTGTGGCTTAATGTCACTGTGCTTAACTCCTCCTGTGCCTGGGTGCCTGCCAGACCCTTAATTCCTCTGATGCACCTGGGTTTTCATGCAGAAGTAACACATGGCACTTCCCAGGCAGGCCAGGTGCTGGTCAGAATGCTTGTCAGACCAGGACTTCTGAGCTCACCATGTACCCACACCTAAGTGTAGAGGGAGAAGATGTAACCCTCTCTGTCCTTGTACCTAATTTCCTGGGCCATGTACAAAAATATAGGTTTGTGTTTCTCAACTGAAACAGCGATGAGGAAACTATGAGATATACAGGAAAATGAAGTAGATGTTTCCAGTCTCAGCTATTTTGTGGTATGTAGCTGCAGACAAAAAATGTCAAAATGCAATAAATTTTCTACAATGAATAGATATAAAATAGAAATTATTTCTTCTGTATGTTTTTGGTTGCAAAACTAAATATATGAGTTACGAAACTGAGAGATCAGCACAGGTATACAAGAGTGTTTAAAAAATAAAATTTCATTTTGTGTGTCTCCTGCCTATGACAATGGATTAATTTTTATATTTGTAGCTATTTCTGCCTCATAATAGTCAATCAGGTCCTGCATTGTTGCAAGGTTAAATATTTTTCAAACCTTTCTAGCATTCTGATTTAATTCTGATCCTACCAAATAGATTGGCAGTCCACTAAAATGCTGAGAAATAAACAGAATTCAGCAGGCCAGAGTACAAAAGCTAAGAAGGTCCAAGTAATATAAAAGAATACTTTATATAAGGCCTGTTAGCTATTACAATTTTAATAACTTCTTCCTTATTAGGAAATTGCAATCAGAAGAAGAAGTACACTCTATTTTCTAGTGAAATATTTGAAGGAATTCAGCTCTGTAACTTTTTTGATTTTACTTTATGTTCTTTTTGCTAATACCTTTTTAGATGCTTAAACAATTTGTCTTCAGATCCTTTTTGTCCTTTTAAATTAATAATTACAAGGCATAAGCAGAAGTAACTCCTGCATTCTAATGAAAACGAATGACTGATTAGTGCTTATCATTTTAAAACACTGCATTGGGTTCGTGTGTTTAGGTTTTGGTAGTGGGGGGCTGCAGGGGGACAACAGGTGTGGCTTTTGTGAGAAGCTGCTGGAAGCTTCCCCCGTATCCCGTGGAGCCAGTGCCAGCCATCTCCGAGACAGACCCACTGCTGGCCACAGCTGAGCCCATCAGTGACAGTGGTACCACCTCTGGGATAACATATTTGAGACAGGAAAAACCCCTGGCATTCTGGATTAATACAGAACCTGCTGTTCAGTATTAATCAGACCCCTTGTAGAACTTGCAATTTTTTTGTGTGTGGGAATTAACATCAGGCAAACTGTCACTGAATTCTGTCAGACAACCTGCAGGCAGAGAAGAGCGGAGTCAGAATATGTGAGAGAAACAGCCCTGCAGACCCAAAGGTCACTGGAGAAGGAGAGGGGGGAAGGTGCTCCAGTTGCCAGAGCAGATTATCCCCTGCAGCCCGTGATGCAGACCATGGGGAGGCAGCTGTGCCCCTGCAGCCCATGTAGGTCCCCAGGGGAGTAGAGATCCACCTCTAGCCCATGGGAGACCCCACACTGGAGCAGGTGGATACACAAAGGAGGTATTTTTCTGGAAGCTGAAGTCTCAGTTTAGGACCCATGATTAGTCAGTCAAGGCAAAAGATCTTTAGCTGAAATATTTAATTAAATTTAATATCGACATATTGGTGCGAGGTGTTCCATCGAGTTGCCCTGATGGAGTGTACTTCAGTTATGTTATAAAGTGAAATCTCTATTGAACTGAATGAACTGTGATTAAGCTCCTTTACAGAAGTAACTATAAAATAATTTTAAGCTCAACAGGCTCTATATTTGTATTGACTCTGAAGAATGTATATGACAAGCTTTAATTTCATGAGTTTGTGGATAACTTCTAAAATGTTACTTGCAGAAAGCCTTGGCTTAATTTATTTTCTGTTCTGTAATGAAGGAACATTTAAAATTACAGGAAAATTCCACAGTTAGTTTGGAGACAATCAAATATACTTTTATTGAGTAGTTGATGCTGTTCATTGTAAAACTCCTGTCTTTTCCTACATTACTACTTACAGACTTACTGGAGACAGTAATTGGATGTATGGCTTCACTAATAGATGCAGTTAATGTCATCAACAGCAGATATAGTCCAATTGTTTACGAACTTGCTTTCTCAAATGACATCAGAAAAGGAAGTGCTCAAATTCTAGATTTGACATTTTTAGAAGTCACCCAGGAGCGAGGAAAGCTCACAAATATGCATGACTGCCTTGAGCCAAATACATGCCATTCCTGATTAGAGTTATGGGAAAAAATTCTATGCAATATAGACTTTTTCTGCATGGAATTTTTCTAAGTCAACGTTATGAAGGAAGGATATATGAATCTGCTTTAGGCTTGCTTCATGGTGCCTGACCAAAGTTAGTCTTAATCCAATCAGTAAATCTTACTAATCCAAACAATAAAAACATCAACTAAAGAGGCACATAAATTACCATGGAAATATCCCCAAACTGATCAGGGGCCACCTGCCCCTGACAACCCCCAACTCTCAGGTCTCCTGGAGAAACCACTCCTGAGTGGAAACTGGGAAATGGGGACATGCTGTGAGGATGGTGAGGAAAACCAGGGCATGGGGAGACTGAGCACCCTCTTTTGCAGAGTGCCTTTGACTCCCTTGTCTCCCTGCTGTCACATTGAAGGAACCTTGCTGTCCTGAGGCTTTGCATAGGCAGGATATCCAGAACTGCGGGATCTCAGTGGGGGACCTGAAGCTTGCAGACAAGTCCTGTGGCACTCACTGGTGCTGTGTCTAAGGCACACTGCATGGCAGACCCAAGCCTTGCTGGCTGGACTTGGCATGGGACAGACCAGATGAGTGGGTTTAGGCAGCAGCAGGCTGTGACCAGGGCAGAGGCAGGAAGAGACCCATGGAGCAACACACTGGGGATGTGATAGAAGGAAAACACTGCTCACAGCCCAAACCCCTGCTGCAGAGTTTTTTATTCATCTTTAAATAACTTCAGAGCTGCATTTGGATTTTGTCAGGAATGCACCGGAGCACCCCACAACAGCAGTGCTGGGGACGGTGACTGTGTGTTCAACGGGGTTCAGTGCAATGGTGACGAACACCTACTTCCTCTGCCACCCAGAACCTGCAGCTGCCATTTCACACTGGATTTGTGGGCTGGCTGGGGGTTTCCACAAGCCTCTTGCGGTTTACCTACCATGAACTACTCATGGCAGTTCTGGGTTGGGATGGATGCTCAGTGCACAGTCAACCTGCAGTAAACTGATGGCTCAATATGATGACTAATTTGGAGCATTTCTTTTCTCAAAGGCATTCTATTGCCTATGAACACTATGCAAAACATGGTTATGTCCAGTATATATACCCCACTGTGTAAGATATCCTGATAGTGTTACACCTTTGGTTGCAGAAAAGTTGTCTGTAAGTTTTTGCCTAAACAAGGTGAAATTGTGTAGTCAGTGCAGAAGAGATGCTGCTGCAGTCATGCTGATATAGCACTTCTAATAATTTCCTCAAAATTGTACCTAATGTTGTATTCAGAAACTCCTATGAACTCTGATATAACTAACTCTGTTTTCTGATATTTGCTTTCCTGTGATTTGGAAGTAGAGAAGGAGAAATATGTTATACCCAAACAATGTCTGTATTTATGAGATAACTCTTCCATGTACTTGTGTCTTCATTTCCTGGAAGAAGTGTATGGAGTGAATGAAGACATTTTGCCACCAGGTTTCTTTTGACCTGCCAAGTATTTGAGTTATCTGGGACTGTGTATCAGTCAGTGACATTGTGATAGGCTCTTTCTTGAGTTTACATTTGCTAAGAACAGAGATGCCTTTTGACATGGCCTGCTATGAAAGTACAGCCAGCAAGTACAGTTGCAGACATCAGTGACCTGTGTGCTACAGAAGTAGGGCAAGAAAGAACAGTATATGCTCAGGAAGTGCATAGGGTATTGATCCACACCCTATTGAAGTCAGCAGAAAAGTCTATAAAAAATAAATTCTTTTTTTGTGAGGGTATATTAATAAGCAGATCTCAAGCATTACAGTTTAGGGAAAGGATTTGTAACTCAAAAAAAGAGACTGAAATAGTTGATGTGATCTTAGACAACAGAAAAATGCAAAGTCCCAGACTTTGCTGGAAGCACAGTGAAGGTCAAGGGTGTATCACTTTGAGCCATGGGCTGAACCCTCTCCAGACAGATGCTGGAAAAGAACAAAGTGGGGCTTGTGCTTGTCCTTTCACTGAGCATGAAGAGTATCTGTGAAAATACTGATCACTGAAGAAACTTTGCAGAAATATATACATTTGGGAATGACTCTCCAGTTACTAGCTAGCAGATTTTACTCCCATTTTTTGGCTAGTCTCTGTTGAATTGAGATAGTATCATAGAATCGTTATGTTTGGAAAAGACCTCTTAGAGTACTAGTTTTCATTTAACAATATTAAATAATATTAAACTGGATGGCTTATAAACTCTTATATATTTGCTTCTTCATGAGTAAATCAGGTGTGTGGTCTGATCATGAAAGAAAATCTAGTTCATTTAATGAGTTCTGATTCCTCTTAAGCCATGCAGACTGGTATTTTGCTATTCTTGTTCTTCTGTTTTAGCTGGATCCCTTGTAGAATTTATATTTATTTTGCCTGGAATAAAAATCAGGCAAACTGTTGTCAAATTCTGTCAGACAACCTGCTTACCTTTTTTTAGAATTGAATTTGAAGACTTTTAGTCCCCCCATATTTCAAGATGTATTGAAATTTAATACCAGTTTGTGATATGTAGATGCAAATTAATCCTGTTGATTTAAAACACTTTTGCTTCATAAATGCTGTTTTACCTCTCCAGTTAATACTGCTAGAATTTTACTATCCTCTCATGATATACCTGTTGGGTTTATCTGGAGCCAACTGCATTTCCACACAGATGCTTATTTGTTTTTTCGTTGGGAAAAAACGGGACTTTCTGTGTCTGCATATGTGCATATAATATACATATTTATTGTATACCATATGTTTATAATGTATGTACATGTATTAGCTGCAGTGTGTGCTCAGCAGATCCAGGAACATGTTTTTGAAAGCCATGTGAGCCTGGCAGTTTAGCCAGCTTTCAATCCATCTCACTGTCATCCATTTGTAGATATAGTTCCTCAGCTTGTCATGAAGGGGGCAGTGATGGGAAAGATGTCCAAAGCACTACTGAAGTCAAGATAAAAAACATCCATGACTCTCCTCTCAGCTAATGAGCCAGTAATCTCCTTGTAGAAGGCTAACATATTGGTCAAGCCTGGTTTCCCCTTCCATGCATCTTGGAGAGGTGCACACTCTTCTAGATTTTCCAGAAACTATGTGAATGCTTCTCCCATCATCTTGTCCTCTTACCACTTCTGTATTTGTGTACATATGCTTGAGATGGGCCACTGTCAGCCCTTCTTTGTCAGTTTTGGGGTCTCCCTTTTCCATGACAACTTACTCCCTTTGCTTGCTAAGCAAGGCCACCATGACCTCACGTGATGATTCATCATCTCCCTTCCCTCTCACTCTTAGTTTATATCTCCCATCTCTCAGGATACTCCTGAACCAATGCAAATCTCTTCTGAATAACCTATTGGAAAAGAGAGGAAAAAAGAAAAAAAATATGCCTCCTGGATAGAAAAATAGAGAGCCTTGCAATACACTGAAGACTGTAATCTTAGATTAAGAAATGGGTGTTTTTTTGAGAGAAAACCTTCAAAACCCATTTTAACTGGGAGCAAGGTATGTTTTTCCATAGTTCATGATAGTCAGTATTATTCTAGAATCAGGTCTGCAGAAATATGAGATTATTTTTGCTGCTGGACAGACAAATCTTAGCTGATCCATTTGGTCCATTTGTAAATTGTATAAGGCTTTTTTGAAGAGGTTGATCTTTAGAAAATGTCAAGTTCCTTAGATACAAAGCAAATGCCAAAAATACTGCAAGTTTTTTATGGCACATCTATGAAATAGCAATCATTTGAGTCCTTTACAGCTGTAAGTGTAGTGAGTTAATTAAATTTTTGAGGCAGTGGGAGATTTCCTTGTTTCTGAATTTGCACACCTATGCAAGGATTTTCTTCAGGAATACTGAAAGCATTTTAGGATGTTTGCTTATTAGCTGAACCCCTATACACGGTTCTCAGAGAAATTAAAAAAAAATAGAAATGTGTTTTACTGCTGGGAAAGCCTAAATAAGTAAATTTAGTGGAGTTGGTATGATGTTTTTCTGGCCAACAGTTTTCTGTTGAAAAATGCTGGGTTTAGGAAGCTTTTGGAACCTTGTTTGTTATCTTGGTTTGTATTTATTTGCTGGTTTTTCATCTGGGTTCTTCAGTTGCTCTTCAGAAGCTCAGTGTGACCTGAAGTCTGGGACTCCACAAGAGATCTAGAAATCTCCTTTGACATGGGGAGTGGGACCCCACAGGTGTTTGAGAGGTGGCAAAAGCACAGCAGTATCAAGCAGGCCCTGCAGCAGCTATTCTACTCCAAGGAAATCAACTGTGACCCAGGAGCAATCACCTGAGAGCTGAGGTCAAATAAGAGCCCTGCTCCCTGTACACATCCTCTGCTTGGTGCCAAGTTCTAGCTCCATGTGCTACTGTCTCCTGGCAGTGCTGGGGCTGGGGCACAGGGAGCCAGCATTCCTTTGTGCCTTCCCAGCCTCTGCTGCAGAAATAGCTTTCCCCGACAGGATATTCTGTAATGCTGACTTTGCAGTTGCTTTCCAAATCAATTTGAGTCCATGTGCCACCCACCCCCACCATTTCCTGTGGAAGAGGACTTGGGGGGGAGAGGCTGAATTGGGCAGAATAAGATTTGCTAGAGCTGCATGGAGATATCTGGAGGGGGGAAAGGAAGGAAAACTGATGGCCATTTTTTGATTTACACAGGGTCAGGGAACTCTGCTTTCTCACATATGTCATATTTATCTTTGACCAAGCATACTCCCTTAAAATGTTTGCACTGGCATGGAACAAAATCAGTGGAATAAATACCTAGCACATTATCTGTCCCAGGCGGAGCGTTCTTTGTCTCTCTGTCTTCACAGTGCTCTGACAAATGTTGAAAACATCTGATCCATACCAGGAGAATCATCTCCTGC
>JAYRBT010000001.1:40038209-40050225 GCA_036023395.1 Myiotriccus ornatus | reverse complement strand
TTATAAAAACTGTGGACATCTGTATTTCGGGAGCGCGCGTTGGGGGTATTCCGGAAAGCCTGGGGGCTCATTAAAACATCTGCATCCTTATTTTATCTCCTACCTAATTTGGCTTGGAGTCTTTTTTCCCCACAGCCATTTAGGCAACAATGTAAAACTCTTCCAAACAGTGTAACAAAGGATCTGATTATTCTGATCAAATAGATTAGGGAACACCCACATGAACCATTTCTTTGAGGGAAGATGTAGGAATAGTCAGCTTCAGTAGGGATGGGACAACAGGGACCTGGATGCAACCAAGCCATCAGTCTCACAACTGGAGCTGGGAAGGTGCTGCCCACTTTATTCCACGCCCATATATAATCTATGGGACAATCAACCTGTACTCATTTGGATGGGATCTCTCTGAGGATGGGTTCTTACAGGTGATTGGATTGGACCTGTAACTGAAGGGGGATTGATACAGGGATAGCATGGAAAATCACTGCAATCTGTGATTCACTGTTACTCAGTGCTGGCTCAGTTCTAAGCTACTTCAGACACCAGCATGATTCTCTGGGATCATGATTATTATTTCTCTGTGTCTCAATGACCCAAAGAGTAAAAGTTTCCCTCCTGAGATGGAGTCTTTTCATTTTTCTCCAACTCCAAATTTAACACCAACAGCAGGTCAATGAACAGGGGCACTGGAGATTAATGTGCAACAATTCTGTAGTCTTGAATAGACTGGTAAAAAGCAAACATAATTATTATCAATTTTGCTTAAAATAACAAGCATGAAATAATACCTTGTTTTCCCTAAGCTAATTTAAAGTACTAAACCTGTTATCAGACATTAATTCCAAAGCATTTTAGTTGCATTAGTGGATACATGCACAAGTGCATTGGCTGGATATTTACTGTCAGTGCGTCGAATGGGACTTGTAGGGGGTGTGCATGAAATCTCATTCCTGCTAATAATGGCTGTAATGCCATGGTGAGTTTTGGGGGCCCCAGCACGTAGTGATTTTCTACCTATAAGTGGTATTGTATGGATTGTACTTTAGTATTACTGCCAGTTCTAGATACATTAGCAAGTGTATAGCTTTGTGTGAGTATTGCCACCGTGAGATCTTCACATCAGAGACCAAAAGTGATTCCAGAGGGCTCATGTTCAGTGTCAATCTGGTGACAGTACATAGGGCTATGCTGCAACAGAGTTGTCGCTCTCTCTCTGTTCTCTCAAAGCAGAGGGGTGGGATTTCATGTTTTACTGACTGATGAGTATATGTGAGTATATACAGCCCAAGTGGACTGTAGCTCAGCAGAGGTCCACTTACAGCCACTGCAGTCCCACTGAGTGTTCTCTTTGCCAGGAGCTGAGCTGTGCATCTTGGACTTGGAATACCTGGGGCAGATCTCCATTGTTTAGAACGCTCGGAGCTTAGTTCAAGCTCACCCTGGTGCCAGAAGAATGGAAGAGCAGGATGTAGAGACCCAAGCTGTCTTAGTATGAGCTGATGCAGATTGGGTGCAGTATAGCCACAGTCATGCAGTATTAGCCTAATATTGCAGTCAAGCTAAACACATACTCCAAAAGCCAGTATTAATACTAAGTATTGTCTGAGGACAGCAAACCTATAGCTGGATCTTTGCTGATCAGTCTCCTGTGAGTGCTGTACTAGTTCAAAGGTATCTGTCACAGGCACCTTTTGCATGACAAATAAACCTTTGTCCTTCTTCACCCTCTATGTTCTGACATAGTAGCTGGAGTATTCTGTTCTCCGTGTTTCTGTTTAGGGAGGAGGCACTGTATAACTTTTTAAAAAGAATTTTATTTTAAGATTCCTGAGATGCCAAAATTATCTGATGAACTGAGCACTTGCAAGTCCCATTTGACAACCAGCAGATGAAAAATGCAGGAGAGTGAGTCCCACATCTTTTCTGGATGTTCATTCAATGGTGCAGTAGGAAAGAAAAAGCTGCTTTTCCAGCAGACTGAGCCATCAGAGAAGGATTTAATTTCTAAATGTTAATAGTAAGTGATGTACTTTACTGGTGAACACTGCTTGGAAACAGGCTTTCAAAGTAAAGGTAACAGAGGAAAAAGGAAAAGTTAGGACACAGTCAGCATATTGTTTCAAACGCTCACTAGATGTGTGGTGATTCTGAACACTAAAAGCTTTTGAGAACCACTGAGCTGAATTTTTTTTTTTGTTGATATCATCTTAATTCTGCCAAATGGACTGTGCCTGGCCAGGGACAGACTAGCTATAGTCTAAAGTTAAACCTCCTACTGTGCATCTACTGTGCTCCTTGGGTCCTAGAACCAACCCACTTTCATTGCACTGCTTTTTAAGTTCCAGTGCATGAAGCAACCTCAGTCCCCGTGCCCACCAGGAAGAGGACTCAAAGTAGATATAACAGAGAGGGCAGGAGCAGCAGTCAGCTGTGCTCAGCCCAGGAGCCTCCATCTGCCTGAGAACAGCAGGCCAAGACCTCTTCTGGAAATAAGTGCCCAAATATTTTTCTTTAAAAAACTAGAGAAAGGGTCAGTCTTCAAGCAAACAAAAAACTGGGTGATGCGCCTTTGCTGATGCTCTTTTTTTTCAGCAGCTATGAGATTAGAAAATACGCGCATCTTTTAGAAGGTTTTTAAGATGGGAGTTGGAAGTTTTCCATTTTGCGTTTCAAAGTCAGATTTCTTGTGTGTATTTCTATTAAAGCTCCACAGAGAGACCATTCACTTTCCTGTGTGCCTGCATTGTATGTTTCTTTTGTCTCTGATGAATCATGCAGTAGAAATAACAGACAGTATTAAACATATTAATTCTAGTAATGCCACATATACAATTATTACAAGAAATCATTCTATACCTTTAGTACTAATTTATTACTTTAATGTTGTAATATCCTTGCCTGAATACATACTTAAGGATGTCTTCCTTTTAGTGAAGGCCTAAAAATATAGTTTGTATAACTGGGTAACTTATTATAGCAATATAATTTTTTTTCCTTGACCCATTTACTTTACTTGAACATGGAGAGTTTCCCCTCACCAAGATTTTCCAGTTATCTTTTGAAATCTCTATTATAGAAAGTTAAAATAATCTACCAGTTTGGGGCCAATCCCCAAAAATGTTGACAAAGTGGTTGCAAATCGAAAAGCGTGATTTTGGCCTTGCAGGTAGGATAACCAGAAGGGGATGCAGTTAACATGCTGCTTCATGCTCTGAGAGCTGGTTATTCTACAGTAACCCATTTACAGGGTTTTTTGAAATTGCTTTCTGAAAGATTTTACTCAATGGGTTGTTTACAGTTTCAAGGCAAGAAGAAAACACTGTGCAACCTATAAAATCTAAAATCAATAACAGACCTGTGTGGTAGGGCCTCCTCAATATTCTTCTGGTTCAGTTTTCTTCTCAGATACTGAACTTATAAATCAGAGAATTTAAAACAATAGGTTTACAACTATATTGTATTTCCCTAGCTGCAATTTGTGTAGAACATTGTTTTCTCCTCTTTTCGTCTGAAAAATAGCAAAACTTCCTCTCCGAATAGGTTTTATAACAAAATTCAAAACTCGGAGCTGAGTTTCTCATGTCAGTTTAATCAGTAATTTCATTATATGAAAAGAAAAAGAAACAGTGGCATGACAACTGAATCCAATCCTTTTTACAGTTTATATGCAGAGGCAGAAGTAAAGGTTGTTCAAACAAAAAAAAAAAATCTGAATTATGCCAATGTGATTTATTAAAGCGGCTTGTTTTAAGGATTTGGACCAAATTTGTTTTAAACCAGTTTCAATTAATTCCCTACTGCCCAGTCCAACACTGAAAGAGCCTTAAGTTAGCTTGAACTTAAATTCAAATGTGAAATTTCAGATAATGTAAAGTAAAACAAGATGCTTGTTAATAAGGACCTTAACTGACTGAAAATACTGAGTTTTTTACTAACCTAGTGTTGACTACAGCCATTTGCTCTGATTTCAAATGCCATAGCATTGTTAAAAAACCTTCAAACTATTGACTGTGATCTAGAAAATTTTTGATAAAACCACTTTGATGTAACTTGTTACAACAGTACTTAGAAGAAAGTCCGATTTTGACCTTGCTTGTCATAGTGACTAAAATATCTCCCCATAAATAGATGGTCACATTTACTGAAATGGAAATGAAAACAAACGGGCTCCATTAAATACACACTTTCAAATCATCTGTTATGCAAAGTAGTGTGAAAAGAAAATCAGGATCCTGCAGTTAATAGAATAATTGCAGGAATGCAGCATGAATAATGTAATCCAGATTACATATTAAAAATGGGGAGGAAATAATTTTTCTGTCTTCCAGTGAATTTTGAAAAAAAATTGATCCTGTCTGAAGAGATCCTTAAAATTCCTAATGTTTTCATGACTTTGGTTTAAAAATGTAATCTGTTTTGGAGCATAGAAACTTTTGTTTTAAATATAACACTTCTTCTGAAACATGATGTTTTCTAGCTTAGAAGATACTAGATTTTGTAATGAAAATTATTTGACTTAAAAGCAGAATTCATCTTATGGAAAAAGTCACTGTGGCAATTAATAAATCTATAGGTGACAGAAGCAAAACATAAATCTATTTCCATAACTTTAAAAAAAAAAATGTCTAAAATGAAGTGGTATTTTTTTGTCAAAAAGCATTATTTGAAAATTTCCTGATCAATTCTGGGATAAACATCCTACTTTTAGAATACTGTTCATCTGATAAGCCAGTTTGAAGTACAAATTCAGTTATTTTCCAGAATCTCATTTCACATTCTGTGTTTTCATTTTGTTGATTCTACTCCTCTGAAGTATGGATATGCATGACTTGTATTGTCTGAAGACTTGTATGACCTCTGTGAATTACCATATCAATGCCTTCTTCCTGCAGAGGCAATGATGCTGGGGGAGCAAAAGGATAACTTGTCTGAATAATTTTGTCTTCTATTAAATGAGACCAGGAGCAATTGGCAAGGGTGCAGTAAGTAATTTAAAAAAAATCATAGAAACATAGAATCTGCTGAGTTTGAAAGGACCCATAGGATCACTGAGTCCAACTCCTGGCTCTGCCCAGGACATGCCAAGAATCATACCATGTGCCTGAGAGCATTGTCCAAACACTTCTTGAACTCAGACAGGCTTGCTACAGTTCTAATTTTTGACCTGTTGGGGTGCTTTTCCAGTCAGTCTTTGCCTTTTTCATTCAGTACGATTTCATTCACCTTTAGTCCAGTTGCCACTGCCTTGAGTCAGTTCTGAAGCCCTTAGTGCAAGTTGTGGAGCAATCACTCCACACAGCTGTTGAGTAAAACTTATTCATTTGTATTAAAAACACTTTTTGTGTATGTGGAAACATTTGACTGCTCCTCAGGGGGAAAGAAAAAAAGCCTACAGAACTCTTGTAGTTCTTAGAATCCCTGTGTTATATAGAGACCACAGTGTTTTGAACATAGAGAAAATTTGTGAGGAAAAGAGTATAGAGATTGAAGTCAACCCTATTGATATTGTCGGGTTATCTCCTCAGGGCCATGTTGTCAACAATAATACTGTGACAAGTATGTAGCCCAGGAAAAATTATGCCCATACCTCTAAACAAAATATCCTTGATCTTTGGGGGCAAATGGTCTGGCAACATGAGATGTCTTCTTTGTATTAGTGTAAGAGCCATAAAAGCTTCTTATAAATATTTCCTCTCACCTGTTTCTCTTTGACTCATTTTGCATGTCAATTCTGGCTGAATCAGCAGATCTTTCACTGCTCACAGTCTGCAGCTAAATGTGAAGCTGTGTTCCTACCACTCAGTATATGTTTATTTTCAAACTCGAGATTTTACACTGTCAAGTTCCCTTTAAGTGGATAAGATATCTGGTCCTTTGATTTCATTCCAGATTCAATCAGAAAGAATAATAATCTATGGTATGATATAATGGATTCTCATGTAACAGAAAATAACTGTTATTGTGTCTCTGTGAAAACATTGCTGGTTTAGGAAAAGGTCAGAGAAGAGGTTTCTTTTCAATGCAAGTGTCTTTACAGAATATAACAAGAGCCAGTGAAATACAGACCAGATATTTTTCTGGGTACTCTTTAGTGTCCCCTTTCTTGGTTTTAATGATTTTTATGTAATTTTTTAAGTGATGGTTTCTAATTAAGCAATGTACTGTCTTCATTATCCATCTCAGATGATCCATAAATAGGAAATAGAGAGAGACATAGTAACTCAAAAGGTATAATCTTGGCCTCCCGAAATTCCTAATTTTTGGGGGAGATAATGTGACTGGGATTTATTTTGATATTTAGGCAATGTTGACAGGCCTTGTAATTAAACTCAGTTCTGTTGCTTGGTTTGTAACATTTTAGGTGAAGACCTACCTTTCATTTGATTGTAGAATCACCATTTAATGTTTCATACATAAAATAAATTGGAGTGAAAATAGGAGTGAAAAGTCACATGTAAAAACTAAATTTTGGGGAGAATTATTCCATTGATTTTTATAATGTTGATAACTAGATATTTCCCCTTTCAGAAACCTCTTAGGTAATTTTTTTTAGTATTAATATTCATAAAGTATTTGAAAAATGGCTGAATGTAGACACAAGGCAAAACAGAAATCTTTAGTAATCAGCTTTGTGATTTGCACAGTAGAGAGTTCAGACACTTACCAAAGCCTTTGAGTTATGGAGCCACTGGAGTAATTGAGAATAATCTATATGTAGTGTGGTTGCATTGAATTTTCCCACGTGGTTGTAGAAAATAGGGAGAGGTAGCTTGGAGAAGTTTACCTTAGCTGTGGGCATGGGTTTTGTGATTTAACACATCACTGTGCATCATGCAGTAGCCATTACTGACTGAATGCGTGCTCTTAACCTCCTTGCAAATGTGAGATAAGGTGGAATAGCTTCGATCTGCTTTATCAATATGTATTATTTTGTTTTCCCAAACCTAAGAATACAAACATGATTCACAGCTGTGACTTAATGGATGAGCAGTAGTTTATGAAACTGGTGAAATCTTGCCTGTGTCCCAGGCTTTAGATAAGAGGCAACTAGTGGTGAGAGTCCTTCAAGATGAGATGTTTTGCCACTGCTCCTTGCCCTTCCTCCCATATTTGGAGTAAAAGGGTAGACATTTGTGTGCAGCCTAGGATAGGGGATTTGCTTTATTTTAGTATTGACTTTCATTTAACATGCTAAAATGATAAATAGATGGCTTTACGGCAGAGTGGTCTACTCTATGGCTTCTAAAGTGCATGAGTTAAATGGGAGGTGAACAGAATTTAAAATGTATAAGTGTTCATCTGGAGGAACTCTGAATTTGCAACTAGACAAGTAGCAGGCCTGTTTGGTGCAGTTCTTCCAAATAAAAATGTGGCCTCTGTTAAGAAAATGTTAGATTCTGGTTAACAGCTACCATATACATTTTATTCCCTGAAAAGCATGGAGCACTGTTGATGGGGGCCATTTTTCAAGGTCCATGTAAAGGTAAAAATGTCAGGAGAACTTGTTCTCCTTAAACGGTCCTTCTTTAGGAGCAGGTGGAGAGCATGTTCTTTGGAAGCAATTTGTTCAAATGACTCCATTCCAGGATCACTAACCTTATGCCATAGGCCACAGCAAATTCCAAGGAAAGCTGGCTAAGCCTGTGAATTTTAGAACGTGCGTTGATAGTGACCTTTTAAATCATTCTATGAACTGGAAATAGTAGTTTTTCACATAGAAAGGAAATGTACAGTACACATGAACAAATAGATCACACGAGGTCGTGGAAACAAAGACCACATAACCCAAGGGAGCAATACCACTCTGGCTCACAGTCCTTATTTGTAAACGCCATGTGGCCTGGATGTCAAAGTACTTGGCATCTCTGCTTTAAATAATTTGTCATGGTTGCTTTTAAAGTTCAGAGCACTTGTTCATGGCCTCTCTTGAAAACTCACAATAAATATTATTGTGGCAGATGAACTTGATGGTCTTTGAAGTTGCTTTGATTCTAAAAATGGTAATAAAGCCTATGTGCAATATTTCATTTTCCAGAACTAATACGCTTATACACTTATGGCACAAAAGAATACGAGCTAATATTTTTCTTTTTTCCCACCTGAGATTAATTGTTGAAGAAGTACTGTGTTAGGCTGCACTCTGCTAGCACTTTCAGTGTGACTTTGCAGGGGGAATTTCATTCTGAATGGCAAACAAGATCAGGAGCCTTTGTGCCCATTGCCTAATTCCTGGTCAGTTCACAATCTCCTTCTAAAAACTACTTGTTTTGCCTGCTATCCTGTTGCTGCTCCTTTTACTGCTTCTCAATAAATTTCTATTGTTGTTTCTTGTCACTGTTTTGCTGTTGCTATTCCCAGTTATCTGAACACATCTCAGCACTGCAAGATTTCTTCTCCCTCGAGGTACAGTTGCATCAGTCGTGGGTCACAGCACAGGTTTGAACCCTAACCCATGTGTTGTTTCTTTAAACCCACAAATCCAAGTTTGACTACAGGTATTTTAAATGAAACTAAGCACCTGTCTCTGTTTACAAAGACACTTACATCTGAGCTAATCTTGATTGACACCCTCTGACAGTTAAAGAAGTACTGTAAGAGCATGATTCTTTTCATCCTGATAGTGATGCTTAAAGTAGGCCAGGCAAATTTCACCTAATGCATGTTCCATATGATGAGGTTCCCTAAGTGATTTTCTCAGATGTTGACATCTTTGCTGTATATCACTAAATTTAGATAAGAACTAAATTGGCAGGGTATTAGAGTGAAGCATCATCTATGAATATCCTGTTCTTCTTCTAACAGTGAAAGGTGACTAGCAGAGAATGAGGATCCTTGCCTACATGGGCTTTTGTTAGACTAAGTACACCATTCCCATGTCCTGGAGGAAACACACCTTTTGTGCCTAAAATGACTTTTATAGCATATATTTTGGAAAGTGGCAGCAGAGGTCTAAACTTAAAAACCAAAGCATGAGCTGCAATTTGCAGTGAGAGCACACTGCTGGGGAGGAATAAGGTCAGACAAGGCTTCTACTTCATCCTTCCTATTGACAGTGAAGCTTCTATTTCTCTTCTGTTGTTTCTTACCTTGTTTTAGACTTTAATTCTGCCTTGACAGCTGTGTCACTGCTTGCTGTTACTTCACCTCCAGGATGGAGTAGGGTTTCCAATAGTCTCTTGAATGAAAATACAGATATTATAATAATTCCATACTTAAAATGCAGGATTTTTTTAAACATATATTACCCAGAATGTATGTAATAATGTACAAGAAAAGAAGGAGAGAAAAACTACAGAAACGAAGCAAATATTAGTCAAGCCATTTCCTCTTCTCTTAAAACCATGAAAATATCAACCAAACAAGAATCAGGCCAAACAGACAGGTTGATATTAGATGAATTTCATGAAAGGAAGGAAATATGTAATTATCTTAAATTTACTAAAATCACTTTAAATCTTCTTATGAAGCTATGGTGTTCTGTTTTATTCATATTGTATCCTATTTTCATCTCATTGAAAATTCAACAATTCAGAAAAATCAAACGTATTTTGTCTGTCAGTGAATAGGGTGGAGATAACAAAGAGAATGAGACAGCACTCATATGGAGATAAGGGAAGGAAAAGTAAGTAAAACAAGTTTGCTGAAAAAGGATTTGACACCATTTGTGATATCTTGCTTGCAAAGTAGTAATATTGCAGTGACAAATCCATGATTATAGCCCAAAAGTAGTTCTATCAGACACACAGAGTGACTGAAGCTGGAAGACACCTCAGGATATTGTCTTGTTCAATCACCTTGCTCAGAGCAGGATCAGCTAGAGAAGTTGGTCCAGGGCCACCTACAGTTGGGTTTTGAATACCTCCAAGAAGGGAATGTTTAGAGACTCTCTAGGAAATCTGTTTCAGTATCTCTCCACCCTCACAGTGAATTTCTTTTTTCTAATGTTTGATGGAATTACATGTATTTCAGTTTGTGTCCATTACCTTTTGTCCTGTCACTGGTCACCACTGGGAAGAATCTGGCTCTGTTTTCTTCACTCCCACCATCAGAAGTGGGAATTATATTCTTTTCTAAGATCCACCAGTCTTTTCCTGTCCAGGCTGAATAAACTCAGCTCTCTCAGTCTCTCCCTATACGGCAAATGCTTCAAGCCCCTGATCACCTCCATGGCCCTTCACTAGACTTCACTTCATGTCTCTCTTGTAACAGGGTGTCACCAGAGCTGAATGGAGGGGAAAGATCACTTCTCTCGACCTTCTGGCAACACTCTTCCTGATGCCACCTAAGAGGCTGGTGCCCTTCTTTGCTGCAAGGGCACAATGCTGGCTCATGGTCAGCTTGTTCTCTGCCAGGAGCCACAAGGCCCTCAGTGCAAAGCTGCTTTCCAGCCACTTGGCCTCTGGTTGGAGGCTCCCACTGTGTGAGTCTCCATTTCCAGACCCAATAAGCAGAGATGCTGCTGGCCCCTCCCTCACTGCAGCTGGGGTCGGAGGTCATAAGACTGCAGATCTCAGGGAGGATTTAGCCACCCTTTTTGACTTCACCCTGATGCTGTGCAGGCTTCTGACCTCCTCCTTCTGTGAGAGCTTCCGGGTGGTCGAAGCCTCTTGCACCTGACCTTTTCTGGCAGCAGCAGGCACCCTGGTGTTCCTCAAAGGGTTCCCTGGAGTCCCTTGACAGTCTCAGTAGAAGTTCCCAGAAGACATACAGGATCTCAAAGCAGAGACCAGAAACCACTGCCTGAACTGTGGTGTCTGCCAGCTGTGCTGTGCTGTGCTGTGCTGTGCTGTGCTGTGGGGCTCTGTGGGACTGGAGGGAAGCAGCTGCTGTTGTGCAATGTTTTTGAGAAAAAAAAAGAAAAATTATGAGCATCAACTAAAACTAACCACAGAGGAAGACAAATTATTTTCTGTGGACAATAATATACACTTCTAAAAATACTTTTAGGGGTCTTATCAGTCCTTGAAATTTCTGAGAATGGTTGGGAATATTGATATATGAGTGTATTCTTGTAATAAAGGCCTCTGAAAACTTTTCTCTTTGAAAAGATTAGATTAAGTGCCGTGGTTGCAGGGACCATCAATTCTCATAGTTGCTGCAAGTAGCTTCTTAATGGAGTGTTGTGATAAAGCTGAAATGCTTTATTCTGCCTTTATCATGTTGACTTTTATAGTATGATTTATCATGGAAAGCTTTAGTGAGAAGAGTCTTTTTGATGTATTGAAATGAAAATCCAGATAATACCCAATAGTCCTGAAGTGAATTTTTCTAGAAGTTTCACCTCATGAGAGGTTTTGATATTTTATTTCAGTTTCTCTGAAAAGGAAATGTTGAAGAACTAAATAGTCACATAGATCAGAAATTCCAGAATTTGTCCACCTGGGCCATACTTTAAGATGGAGATTGTAGTGCTTCTTTACTCTTTTGCCTATCCTACTACTTCCATGTCTCTTACGAAGTTACCTTTTAGCAATAAAATCAGTACTGGGCAAGTAGATTTCAGTGTGTGAGCTTCATGTGGAAACAAAATCTCTGCAGATTTGCTTGCATAGATCTTACATTTTTGGTTGCATCTTTCATGCTTGCTGTGTTTGAGCAGCACTACTATATAAAGGTCCAGATTTTCCCCGCAGTCTCACACAATGGCTGAATTGCTTTGGGAAACAGGATCAGTGTTGGAACTGTTAAATTAATAGTTTAAATACTTCTGTGTTTAATATACTTAATGTTTACTCCTTTCTGAAGAATAGTTAATCATAGTGAACCTGTTTTCTGTTGCTCTTGTCAATGAAACCATCAAATCTTGGTGCAAACATTAAAGACGTTGCATTACATTCTGTGAATTGATGTTAGCCAGAGAATATGGGCAGAACTAATTAGTCAAGCAGAGAGCTCAGCTTGGTAACTACAATTCTGTTTTTCATAAGATAATTTCTGATCTGTTCTTGCGTTAGCCATATTCTTTAAAAGGTTCTTTCTTGGAAGTTGTAACATTTTCATTTGAACATATTTTCCT
>JAYRBT010000001.1:40019457-40035248 GCA_036023395.1 Myiotriccus ornatus | reverse complement strand
CCAAAAATGGTGAGGGTTTACTCTGGGCCAATTTTTTCTCACTCTTCACACAATTGCTATAAGTTGAGAGAAGGTTTATGCAGACAAAAGAGATGTGATGTGGGGAGAATAATATTAGGATTTATTACTAGCAAGTTAAAAACTAAAGAACTATATATACAGCAGTTTTAATTAGGCAAAAGGTGCTATGTATTTATGGAAGTACCCCTCCCCCCTTGTATCAGTTCAGGAAGAGAAACAGTTTCTTTTCCATTTCTGGAGCTATAGGTCTTTTAAATAGTTTTGCAGCACTTGAAATTTCTTCTTCTATTATCTTTAGAATGACAGCTCCTATTAGTCGCAGCTGAAACTCTCTCTCTCTATCTCTCTCTCTCTCTCATTCTTTCTTATGTCATCTTCAGGGCTGAGGGGTTACCCAGGCCCTGTGGGGTCTTCCATGGACTGCAAGGGGACACTTGCCTTACCATGGTCTTCCCACAGTGTCACAGGGGATAATGGCTTTGAGTCCATCCCTGTTTCTTGTGCAGTCCCTCCTCATGAGAGACAGTTCTTAATGAACCTCTCTAGCATGAGTCCACCTTCAGGCAACAGTTCTTCCATTCTCTGCTGTCCCTTAGGGTCACAAATTCAGCTGCACCAGCATGGATCCCTCACTGGGATCACAACATCCTACCCGGGCCAACTTGCTCCACCTTAAGTCTCTCTCTCCTCCGGCTGCCAGCTTTGACCTTGGAGGCTGCGCTATCCCTCTCTCTGGAATTCCTTTTGCAGCACATCTTGTCCAGGTTCTTCTCTAAAGTTTTTTTCCTCTACTCTACTACAGCAGAGAAGGGGCCTGGCCCCCCTTGCCCGGGCCAGACTTGGCCTGGGGTGGGGGGTGCACGCCCGGGCCCAACAAGGGCGGCTGCTACGCTGGCTCTTCTATTTTAATTCTGCGCCACAACCTGCTCTTCCGTTTTCTTAAATATGTAATTGGCAGAGGCGTTACTGAAACTTTTGATTGGTTTTGCTCCAGAAATCTACCAGGAAAAAACTATTTTCAGCCCCAGGGGGTGCTGGTCGGCAAACCCACGACAAAGGCAATGAATACTGTAGTCAAAAGTAATAAGAGATATATGGCTTAAAATGTCTGAAATATCATAGGTTTGACTTATACCAGGGATTCACTGTTTATGAGTGGAAGTATTACTTCAAGCATTTAGCATATTTAACTTAAACCTGATAGTGAGATTATGGTAAATTGTGAGAAGTACCTCTAGTGAAAACCTGAAATTTTCAATCTGAAATTTACCTTCATGGCATGGTGATTTATCCCTTTGTTTTTTTCTGCTTGGTTGTTTGTTTTTTTAGTTTTGTTTTGTTTTATTCTTTTGAGCTAGTATCATTACATTTTTCTGCAAATAAGAAGTTATTTTTCACATAGAATCATATAATCATAGAATTAACCGGGTTGGAAGAGACCTTCTAGATCATCAAGTCCAACCCTTGATCCAACCCCACTGTGATTAGTAGATCATGGCACTCAGTGCCACATCCAGCCTCATCTTTACACACGTCCTTATGGAGAGTCTACTGTGCATTGTTATGTTTATAGAGCATATATCATTCACATTCCCAAACCTGACCACAGGGGTATCCTTTCTTCTCATCCACACATCCATTTTAACATCCATTTGTTTCATCTATGAGTCCCAGTTTGTCCACAGTTTCTGATTTAATGTGTAATGCTTTCTGTCTTTCCTTTTATCTGTTCACTTGAAGAAGGAGCTTGCATTATCCAAGAGCTTGTGCACAGACCCCTGTCTCTCTCATTCTACCTTCACTCACTTACTCCCATCTTTTAACCTATGCAGTCTGTCCCAAAGACTATTAACGCATAAGAGACTGTCAGACAGGAAAAGAAAAAGGATAGAACTGACATTATGAGACTGAACAGAATTAATGTTTAGTTTTGTAACCATAATTTTTTGTCCTAGTATTTTTCTACCTTTCAGATTCTGTACATTTGGGTTTATTTCTTATGCTTGTTTTTTAATTTGATTTTAATTTGATAAAACAACTTTTTTTTGTTACCTCAGATTTACCTACCTTTCACTCCCTTTCCAGAATTTTCTATACTAATTTATGTATATTCTTGAACCTTCTAAAGATGAACACACTATTAGTGGGCAGCAGAGTTAAGGATGAAAGGTTTCAGGTAAGTGGTTCAAATTTAAGTGAACTTCACTTAAATTACAATGGAGAACTGTTTATGACAATGCTTTGTAAAAGTGCAGCATTACAGGGAATCAAGATATGTCTAGTAAAACAGAATCATGATTTCTCAGGTAAACAGGCAAATAACATAAATCCAAGAAAGATCTAAGAAGCAGAAAAGCAAAGCAACTAGTTATAAATAGTCTTCATTCAAAAGACTTAACTTTCTTTCTTCTTTGGAAACATGGTACAAGGTCATGTAATGCCTATTTTCAAATATAGTATCCTAGAACCCAGGTCTCAGTTGTGCTATAAATACAATATTAGCTGTTCATCCAAAAGGTGATACAACCTTGCAAGAAAAACTGCCTCAGTTCTATCACTTTGTGTAGTCTTGGATGTTGGCATAATCTTCCTTGTGCACACAGAAAATCTGGGTTACCAAGCACTTCCAAAAGAGTGCTCACAGATCCAGCTGACAATTCATAGGCACTACTAAAATGCACAGAATGGTTGGCATCCATTAGCCTGGTTGACTTCCAGATGTTTTTTTCAGAATCATATGAATGCCTGTCAACTGCATTTTGCTTTAGCTTGCCTATTAGTAAATAGGAAATAGAAAATTAATATTGGTTTTGTTACTTAAACACACTGTCCTCTGCTTAGTACCCAAATAGCAACTCAGCTACGTACTGCGACTCTCAGATGTTACCATGTTTCCTGAAGTAAGGCTACGTGCTGCACGAGCCTTGTCTTTGTGATGATTTCCTTGTTTGTTGATATAAAAATCTTCTTCCCAGAAATGCAGTTCAAAATGGCACATACTGAGCACAAATTCATACTGATTTTAAAAGATATTTAACACAGCAATGGTAGCCCAAAAAAGTAAATTTCCATTTTCTTGATATGTAATTATACTGACATAAACACAAAAGAGGCATTACTAAATGAGGTCATTATTGCCCCAGTCCTACCCCAGTCCCACCCCAGTCCCAAATAAAGTTGCATGCTCTTGAACTTCAGATGTGAAGCTTGATTACTGAAGACCCCATTTTCCCTGGAAATCAATGTAATGTCTGAGTAATAAGAGCCCGTACCAAGAAGGCATGTCTCAGGAGAACTTTAGAGTGTTTGTATGTTGACAGATTGTCTGACTGGCTCTTCCTTAAGATTTTTTTAAACCTCCCAGCAATCACACGTGTTTTGTCTGACAGTCCCTGTTACTACAAGTGTTATTACTTACAGCTTTCCTATATTTAGAATAGAAACGTGAGGACCCATTTTTGCCTTTATGGGTCTATATAATTCCTACAACTGTAGGAGTATGACTCATGATTTGGAGCTGCTGATGCATACTGCAGCACAAATAATGTATTGGTAATAAGGTGGTCCAGGACAGCAGACAATTTTTGGAGACTAACTCTACAAAGAGGAGTAATTTCAATAACAAATAAGAATAATATAATAAGGACACTCTAGTCAAATGTCTAAGTCCTAATGAAGTGTCTCATTTACAGCCACTTGGAGCAAACATGGGGTAGTTAAAAGCAACCCCATATTGGTAGGGAGAAGAAAATTCAAAATGCTGGATTTCTAATAATGGTTTGCTCATCTCTTGATCAAAATTCAAAGAGACAAAATTAGAACAGTTTTTAAGTATATCAGGAATGGGTTTCCCAGATGTTCAACCACATGTACCTGAAAAATCATTGCACTAGGCAGTAGATAAAACCCATTCTGTACTATTTGGTTCTACCAAGAGGTTCTACCAAGAGGTCCCGGATTATGGTGATAGAAAAGATAAATTTTCCTCAGGTCAGTGTAGTCAGGACTATGTTACCCATTCCTCCCCTGCCTAGGGAAGAAGAAACATTCTCGTAATTACTCCATCATCTTGTCCTCCTGTGCAAAAACAGTGCAAAGGTCCAGTGTGCATAAATCATACTATATTTGTCCTCCAAATTATTTGCTGACACACACACTGTGCAAGGTCATTAACTTTCAGTGGGGTAGCAGGAAGCACTTAACCTGGATTAAGTTGAAATGCATTAAATTTTCAAGGCATGGGAAGACATACGTGATGTTTTGATTCCTTGGGAAAAATACTGAAAAAAATCACAAGGGAACAAAAGCCTTTTGTCAATCCAGAGCCAGGTATCACTGTTTTGTCAGTCCTTCTAGTACATTTACTATTCTGATGTCATAGCACATTCTTAGTACATAGGTCATGTGAACATGACTTACAAAGCTGTATTTTTAGCTTGAATGAATACATATTTTATGAGAGAAAGAGTTTCCTTCACAAAAAGAGCTTGCAAATGATGTGAGACTTATTTTTTTCCCACAGACTCTTACACACATGTTGCAGACATCAAGAAGAAAAAGTATTTAATCTGGCTGGCTAGGACAGCTGCACGAGCTAAAATACAGCTCTGAGTTCACTGGTAGATGTCTCTAATGCCAGATGTTCAACTTGTTCACCCTCATACTCACTGAGAACCATGTAAATTAAAGAATAATCTGTGATTACATTATACTCTGTAGTCTATAGATTGTAGAAATTGTCTCAAAAAACACCCCAAAAGTTGCGGAACTAATTATAGCTCAAGGTACTCTGCATTTTCTCTGTCAACCTTCTTTTCTCACGTAGGAATTAGTTCTGTTATGGTTGGCTAAATGTTATTTCTATTACCTCACTGATTTTACATTATTCTTCCTTAGATCCAGCTGGAGGTTCCCCAGATTGCTTATCTGTGTATGAGCATTTTGACTCACAAATAAAGTAGAGATGGGTCCACAGTTCTGAAAATGCTTCTTCTTCTTCTTCTTCTTCACACAATACACCACTCCTTTTCTCTCATCCCACAAATGAAATTTAAATGCCCCCAAACATGCTACAGAGGAAATATAAATCAGAATTTATTTCAGTGCCATATTTCGATCATTACTTTTTTGCTACTTTTTTCCCCTCTGGAGCTCATGAAGTCCTTCTGACTAGAAGTGGGCAAAGGTTTTCAAGTGAGAGAAAAGGAATAAGGTTGTCTGGCTATATTCCAGTTTTTTCCAAGTGTGGCCACGATACTCCAAGTTTCCACCAGTGCATTTCCCAATATTTAATGTGAGAAATCCTGAAAGTAAGCCGGTCTCCAAAGAGGTTTTTAACAACATTAAAACCCTGAGCACATCTACATAGAAACAGTAGGTTAGTCCTGACTTATCATGCCAGGCAGCAGTACTTTAAGCTCATTAAAGCACTTGAAATTTGACCGTATTGGAACTGGGGAAGTTGAACTGTGATCCTATCCCTGAATTTGCTGCTCGGATGTGCAATCTGCAGATATCCAAGACAAAAAAGTCTATTGTCTCTGAGCACTAGGAGGCTGCTGAGGGGACTAGAGGTGTCAGGGCTTATGCACTCACTTCTGCAAGAGGGAAAAGCTGCTTAATTTGCTGCTAAAATTCTGTTGCACAGCGATACATTCTGGGTGCAACTAACAGGCAAGAGGGATATCAGCATGTCTGGGAGAAATACTAAGAGTCTTACTCTTTTTGTTCTTGCTTTTGCACAAGTATGTATATCTCCCAACTTCCTTTGCATTTGAGAAACTGCTAAGAAATTTTTTCTGCTATTGAGGACCTAATAGCTTTTGCCATAATAACCTTCTCTAGTGACATCAGTAGCCTCCCTAAAAAAGGATAAGGGTGAGGGGGGAAGAAATGTACAGACGAAGGAGTTTGCTGGTTTGCTGTATGACAGTGCTGTTCCAGATCAAAATTATGAGCAAAATCTTTGAAGCTGATTCAAGAGTTGGGTTTCTTTTTGAAGTTCAAATATTGACTTGTTTTTCAGGAATTCAAAAAAGCTTATAGTTTGTGTCACTAGGAACTATAATTGTCCAGTATTTTATAATGAAGCAGCTATATCTATTATAATAACCTTATAGTTATAATTGTAGATTTAAATATAATTCTGACTATAAATCAGGCTAAAGGTCCATCCAAAGCCATGCCTCCACATTCCAGCTAAATTTCTCATAAACAAATTGACCATTATACAATTTGGTATATAGTGGGAATCTTATACTTCCATCAGAAGTACTTTAGTCACAGCTGCAATTGCAACTCCTAGAGTAAGTTTAGGTCCTTCTCTAGTAGTTTTGTGGTGTTCTAATTTGTGAAGTAATAAATATTTTCTCTAGAAGCTATGGACCCTGAATAAAAAAATTCAGGCCATAATAGCATACACTTATTTTTCTTAGGATGTAGTTGCACTGATATTTTTTTCCAATAGGAAAAATGTTAAAGAAAACTTATACCTCTCCAATAACTTCATCTTGTTTCCATGCTGCACACCAGTTAATCACACTTCTCAGCAGATTGCTGGTTCAAACAGTGGCATAGTTTAAAAATAATCCTAGTAGCAGAGAAATCAAAGAATCATAGACTGCTTTGGGTTGGAAGGGACCTCAAAGATCATCCAGTTACGGCCCCCTGCCATAGGCAGGATCACCTTCCACTGGACCATCTTGCTCAAAATAGACAGTTCAGACCTTTGTAGCTAAAATGAAAAGACAACATTTGTAACCAAGATACAAAAAAAAAACCCAAAAAAAAACCCAAAAAAACCCCCAAAACCATAAAAACCCCCATAAAACCCCCCACACTCAAAAAAAGAAAAAAGAAATTCCAGTTTATTGTGAATGCTGCTAATCATTTACTCAACAAAACCATAAGTGTTCCAAAATAACTGATGGTAGCCAGCTGCTATTCCTAAGCTAATTGCTGAGTTAATGTACAGGCAATCAGGCAGCCTGTGATGGTGTAGAGCAGGAAAAGAGTGAAGGAAAAAGCTTTCCAGGCAGCTGTTTTCAGCAATCACTAACTTACACTCTCTTACTGCCATGTGTAGGCAGAGTCCGCCTGCCTGTTACTTACTAAAAGGTCATTTAAACACCTACAAACACTTTTTTTTTAGTGTTTGTGCAGTCACTTGCTGTAAAATGAAAGGCTGGATGAGCCAGTGAAATGGGAAATCAGGTGCCTGTTTACAGAACAAATGGTTCATTGCGACAGGCCTCACTGGACCCTCTTTTGCTGCCCTTCCCTCCTTCATGTTGCTGCCCAGGGTGTCAGCACTGCCATTTGTGTGTCAGCTCTGTCAGTCAGAGCAGAAACAAATCTAGTGTTTGTTTTTCTTGGTGGGTTTTTTGTTTGACTGGTTTTGATTTTTTTTTTTTTTTTTTTAATATTTTTAAAGGTTTTCTTTAAAGCCATGTCCCAGGCTCAGGGTCAGAATTATCAGACAGGAGGTAGGCTATCTCATACTATCATCTTTATCAGATGCCTGACGCAGGCATAAAGACACAGATTTACAGTTCCTTATTCCCCTTCCTCCGAAAAACATCGCTTTCTTCCAGGCCACTCAGTTAAGTATTATGACTTTGCAGCCTAAAGAGGCAATGCTAATAAAGAACGGAGCTTTTCAGAAAAGTTGGGATAAGAAATAGGAAGAAAACACATTTGTTGAGTTCACAGAAATAGGACTGATTTTGGTTTCATTCTTCCTATTTGGGAATATGGTTAAGTGCAGAATTAATTTGCAAATAAAAATACTGAGTTGGTAGATGTAGGTATTTTTACTGCTGCAAAGGACAACTAGAATACAGAATAGTTCCCTTTATATATAACTTGCCATTTGGCTTCCTTTTGAAGTATGCAGAGAAATACTGAGGCCTTTGAATTACTACTATCTCAGAATGAATCTGTCCAGTCTCAAAAACTGGGCTTATTCAGTATTTAAGTTCAAAAAAGCTTCCCTGTGTTGATCATTCACCAATTCAGGTTTTCAGACAGCTAAAAATGCTAAATTTGGGTTGACAGATAAAAATCCACTATACAGAGAGAGATAGACTAGAAAAATTTATATTTATATATGGTTATTTATAAAAGAAATAATCCTCAGACAGAGGAATGAATTTTCTTACTGTGAAAGAGAGAAGTAATATCTTATAAATGCTTTCTTGTTAAAAAAACAGGGCAACATATACACTCAGAGTAGGAGATTTTTTTCTTTTGGGGAACAGTTGGAAACACTGGTGTTAAAAAAAAGACCAAACAGTTGTCCAACTATTTAGGTCCATTTGCATCTTTACAGGTAAACAACATTCCTAGCACTCCTATAATTGATTACCTTACTCTAATTTTGGGGAAGATGGAAGATTCGTATTTAAATATTGGCTTTGCTGAGTCATCTCTGTATGTTGCCATCTGTTTTTACTATACTACAGCTTTCATTACTCACTATTTTTCACTTGATACATCTGCATAAATTTCATTAACATTAATGAAAGTTTCATTTGTGTCAGATGGAGTCTAAATCTCCAAGACTGGAAATAAGAGCTTTAATATTTTCTGCAAAGATGTCTGGAAAGAAGACAGGTTTAGTTCTAATAGCTACTTCTTCCTTCCCTGCTCATTATATCCATGTATTTACCTCTTAATATAAATTATTGTTTTCAGAGCTACTATACCTTTACTCAAGGATAAACATATTATATTTAACTGGAAGTACAATTTAAATTCTAAAAAAGTGAAACAATTTATAATGTGCTTTGGGAAGTCTTGGAAATGTAATTTAGGTTAGATAGATCTAGAATGATTCTATAAGAATGTACAGACACAGATTTCTCAGAAGCGATTACAAGGCTTGACCTATGTGGCATGACAGGACAAGTCCAGGTCTTGTGATGCAATTGTAAGTTTTCTGGCTCCTCATTTACTCATACTCACAACTGCTCCTGACCTTATAATCCTTTGGGCACAGGAGATCAAGAACTATTAAGAATCTGCATTGCATTTATTTATCATTTACCTGTATATTCTTGTTTATCACCTTAGACTTAGCTAAAAATACAAAAAATAATTTAGTTTTAATTTACCATAGAAAGTTTGTATTGAAAAATTTTTACACATCAACAGGTGGCAAAAATATCTTTTGTATTCACTCTGGATAGGAAGCAGCACAATCTCATCTCATTTGAGACATAGACACCTAAATCAAAACTGTGTACATTTCTCCTAGACAGCAACCTAGACTTGCAGCTTTCAAATACTGCCTTAGTCCTGTAGGCACTTACCTACTTAGCCTGAAAGACCTTCAGGTATCTAGCTTTAGCTCCTCAAACATGCTCCAAAGTGGAGCAAACAAGCTCCAGGATGAGCAGCCACATTTACATCATAATCCGGGTTTAGGCAGACAGCCAACTACAGTCTGGCCGACTCTGGAAGAAGAGGTACTACACATGGTTTTGCACAAAATGTTTAGTGGATAAAGCCCTCATTAGCATGTTAAACTTTCTCCCAGTCTGTTGTTTCCACTCACTCCTCAGTCTCTTAGAAAATGCTCTCACCATAGCACTGTAGCATGTTGGACTGGGAATGCTTACTACAGCTCCTCATGGAGCTGAGCCTGGGATCCAAGTCATGGGGCCAAGGGAAGAACAGACACAGGGAGTCTGATTTAGCCCGGGTTTAGGCACTCCTGAGAGGTTAATACTCTGAGTCTGGACTTAGATCCCAAAGGCAATTTTTTCAGTAATCCACAATGTGTTTCTCCACTCTGAGTGAGATTTGAAGGAGGCTGGATGCTGCACTAGAATCTGCTGGTGAAGAACACCTACAGGCTCAGCCTCCCAGTCTGAAAGGTTTGAACAACAAAATCTGATTCTACTGAAATGACATTTCAGACATCTGAAATTCTTCATTGAGCTCAGGCTCCATTTTTAAACATGCTTGTGATGGTTCTTTAAAGATGAAACTGATTTTTTTGTTCCCTACCTTTATTTCCCAAGGTTTATGTTATTCTTTCCATGATGATTTTGCAATAGTTCAGGTGCCACCAGTGTGTGAATTGTAACAGAAGACAAATCTGTGTTATTCAGAGTTTAGATATTATGTATAGTGGTGTGCTTAAAGACAGGGTTTTTTCTCATACTTTACTTGGCCTTTACTGTTCTGTCACTCTTATATTAATACTGTAAAAAAAAAAAAAAAAGGATAGCATTTATAGAAACAAGAGTCTCCTATGCAAGTTATGTTTTCTTGTGCTTACATTTTCCCATTTAATCTTTTCTTTCCTGAACTGTAGAGATTTGCATTAGTTAGAAATCACTCTGCCTACATAACTCATGGTTCCTGATTCTACCTGCTTTTTGTAGCAAATTCTCTATTGTATTCTTCTGTTCTTCCACATTTTGTTAATCCTATCTTCACTTCCACAAGAACAAAACCAACCAACCAACCAACTGAAGAGAAAACCGAAAATCAAAGAGCCAACAAAATTCACTGGCTGAGCCAAGAACAAGATAACATGATCTGTTCTTCTGGAAAGGAAAGAAAAATTATTTCTAAGTAATGGAGGAAAGGAAGAAATCCTCAAAGCAACAGTAGCAGCCAACACTAGCTACTAGCACTCTTCTCCAAGAATATAGATCTAAAGTTGTGGAAATACTTAGGCTAACATGGATCTAAATTTCAAGGTCCCCTATTCTCTGTTGAGCACATTTGTCATTAGGCTGTGAATCCTATGAATCTATGAATGTGTTTTTGGTTTTGGTTTTTTGGTTTTGTTTGTGTTTTTTGTTGGTTTGGTTTGGGGTTTTTTTGTGGGTTTTTTAATTTGTTTTTTGGGAGGGGGGTGTGTTTGTTGGGCTTTTTCTTTTTTTTTTTTTTTTTTTTTAAAGCAGCAATGACTGGATTTGTGAGGACCTGAACCAGTTACAAGTCCCAGAGCAGACAATAGTATTTCTCCTAGTTTTTGCATAATGATCAACAGCAGGCAGGAATTCAGAGTCCAGAAACCTATTTCGGAGTGTGCTGATGATCCTAAATGTTAAGTGAGGGGCATGCAGCAATTTTTGGTGCTTTCAGAACTAGTGAGGCACTAAGCAAAGGCACTTAGGGCCTTTGGATCCAGAAGTTCACACAAATGCTTTCCCAGAGTGCGACAGCCCTTTGCTGTCTGTTCCCCAGTGCCTTCTTTTCATTCTCCTGTACCTGAAACCTGCTTAAGACAATACTCTGCAGTCAGGAGTCCAAAGTACTTCAACCTATGGCTATGCTCATGCTGAGTTATTAATGCCTGCCCTCTGCTCACTCCACAGCCATGGCACATTAATCCTAACTTTCAGCTTTCTGTAAGGCTACAGCAAAGCAGTTTAAATAAAAGAGACATGTTCAGAAGCTGTGATCTGATCCATTTTGGGGAAGCAGTTCCAGCTAGCCACAGGGTCGCTATTATCTTCCACAATCTTAGCAAGAAGAAAGAACTACATAAAAAAGCCCCAAACACAAAACCCAACAAACTGGTAATGCTAGGGAGGGAAATTAAGTACCAGTAATGTGATTTAAAGAAAATCAGCTCAGCAAAGATTAAAGAGAATTAAAAGCAGCAGGTCCTACCTGCTGTCCAAATTTATGTCAAAGGTTTGTGTGGTACTTGCTGCTGAGGTTTGTGGATTTGAAGTCTAGACTCTGGAAGAATAATGCTCATCAAATTGACGGAAAGTATTATTTCCTGCCTCTGGAATTAAAGGCATGTCCATCCCCGAACCCTGCAGCCATGAGTATCTGACAGTGCTGAGGATGTTCCAGCATGAACTGCAGAACTGGCACCTTTTTGTCCCTGAAATGAGTTGAAGATGTTTTCAGGGACTGCCCTGTGCTTCATGCTCCAGCTGGACATGAGAAAAAAATATGTAGGTTAGCTTCTGTCTACATGTGTCATTGCAGACTGTTTCCTTCTCTTTAATGTTTATAGATAAATAGGATTTACAAAGTTATGGAATATGCTCAGAGCTGATGAAGCTTTACCACAGGTACAAATGAAGTACAAAATCAGGCGAATACCAGTTCTGAAACCCCACAAACTTCATCAGGAAAACATACAGGCCAAATAGGGGTGTCACTGAAAAATTATACCCTGTAGACATACAAACCTCTCTCTCTCTCCCCTCCCAAGTATAAATAATATGAATATTTCTATGAATGATACATTGTGAACCTGAGGCTGTATCTCAGAAGAAAAATCCGGCTCATAACTAGAGATGCAGAAGTATGTAACATCAAAATTTCTTTTGAATTTATTAAAATCTATTTGTTAAGATGAATTTTCTTTACCAGTTATTGACAAAGTAAACTGTAAGCCTCTCTTCTGAGTTATTGCTGCTGCTGTAAAACCCACACAGCTCAGTTATACCTGGTTCTGACTTGACTCGTGATGACACAAGGTGGGCATTCTCTGCTGGGTGCTGGGGCAGGTCAGAATGATGCGTCCTTTGGGTGCTTCTTTCCCTCTGTGTCAAATTTGGCATTTACAGTTGCCTTGCTTTTTGCTGGATGGAACTGAGTCGAGTTTTGTTGAATTGATATGACCTTCAAAAAATCAATATGATTTTTATAGAAAGGATCAGGAGCTATGGCTCTTCTTTTTAGGCTGTTACTTATTTATCACCTTCATTTCAAAGTCCTAAGTTGTCTTGAAATTGTGTGGCACACACTGTTCAGCAGTCACTGGCATTGGGTGCCAATGAAACAAAAAACCTGTTAGGGTTTAAAGGGCATTTAAGCAAGGTATGGGGGAGATGAGGGGGCTGAGGTTCCCTGGGGTGGTAGGGCAGGGCCTGGTAGCAAACCTGGGCTTTTTTTCACCACTGTACAGACATTATTTTTCCTCTCATAAGCAAAACAGGTTACTTGAAGATTTTCTAAAAGTTCATAGATTTCAAGTATTCAAGCCCAAGTGCTTGTGGTATTTCGTCTTAGAGATAATGGGAAATACTTGTTCCCAAGATCAGACAATGTGAATTTGACCTTCATCTGCAGACAGAGCTTAGCTTCCTCCCTCATTTTTTTCACATTTGTCCTTCTGTTGATCACAATCAATAAACAAAGCCTCAGCTAAACCAAAGTTGCCAGCAATGTAAAAGACAAGATGACAAAACACAGTAATACACCTTTAATTATTTTGCTTTATGGATTCTTTTGTTTAATCTCATGTTGAATTAATTCTCTAAGTAAACTTACTCAAGGTTATTCAAAACTGATTCCTAGTAATTTAAATTGACTATTATTAAATTTCACTGGAACTAATAAACTAATTTCAATCCAGTACTTCCCTGTTTTGAAGAAAACTGAAAAGTCTATTTTCACAAAATATTGCTTATATTCTCTATTGGACAGACTTCAATACTTATTCCAGAATTTAGCTCAAAAGACTCATAAGAGCTCATTCAAGTACTGTAAGAATCTTCTAACTTTTTTCTCATACTGCCAAGGAGAACTAGTTCCAAATGGATCCCCAAAGAACTCTTAAATCAATTGTTTAATAGCACAGAGTTGATGGTTCAGTGAAATCCAGATATCTGTAATTACATTTCTATTCTGCACTAATGGATTTTTGAAATGTAACAAATTACATCTCTTCAAACATGGGCTCAGTTAAAAGCTCTTAGTGATTTAATAAAACATAAACCAAAATTTAAATAGCATGCTTTATACAACCTATCATTTTTTGTGTTGGCTCTACACCTTTTTGGAGTTGGTACTGACAGTTCATGGACAAGTGTTTAACCAGTTTCCGTAGTTTCTGATCATCTAGTGAAATGTCCATTGTCTCTGCTGAATAAACAGTTACCATTAAAATCTCTGGAAGGTATAAGCAAGAAAATTATGTGATCTGTCAAAAATTAATGAAATTGAATTCTGATAACTAATATTTGACTGTAACATTTTTACATTGGGAGACTACAAAAATGTAGCACCAACAAAACCTGAACTGTGTATCAGTAAAAGTTCTTATTCCACATGATAGTAAGCAGCCCTAGAAAACCCATTGTCCTCATTTATCAGTAAGCCCCAGGACTGAAAGCTCTAGAAACCCAAGTGTGATTTCACAAGCTCCACATAGCATGGCATGGTTTGCTATTTGGAGAACTGGTTCAAAAATGAGTAATTTTCCACTCTTTTAAGACAAAATATGGAAGAATTTAGGTGAATTGGGCTGACTGTTGTCTATTAACATTTGATATCCCCAGCCATGTGGATAAACTTTAATGTGTTGGCTGAGAATGGCGGGGTCACTTGAACATATCTTCCAGTCCATCCTCTCTGCACTGATACTGCTTCTTTGTAGGCAGTGAAGGACCAATTCTTACATTTTTGGGATGGCATTGGAAGGATATTTGATTATCTGTAGGCTGAGGTTTAGACTTTCAAAGACTTGCTCTCTGGGAATTATAGGAAAACTTGATTACTGATGCATGGGGACAATTTTATGGTACCAATTAGAAAGCAGGTCTTTGGGAGTGGTTTTTTTTGAGGAGGTAAGAAGTAATAATTGAGTATGTTTTAAAATGCTGCCCAGTTCATCTGCATCAGGGCATGGAGGGCCTGTTTTAAAAAAACATTAGAAGTTTTATTCTGCTGAATCTGACTGCATGTCTTGAGTTGATTTACGTCAGCAAGTTGTACAGGTGAGCCTGGGCTACAGTCAGGGAAATAATGCACTGCTCAGAGATGCCAGAGTTGCAGTATCTCCTCTAAATATTTTTCTTGTGTTCACTTTTGGAAACAAATATAAAAATCCACTCCCTCTTGAACCCTCTAGGCACTGTTAGTGCCAGAATTTGAAGTGTCAAATGTGGTTCTCTCCACATGGCACTATTATATATCTCCAAGGCTTTCAGATATCTGGCTAAATAAGATGAATCATTGTCATCCATTTAAAGGGTAGAGAACAAAGAGCGTGTCAAGGATGGTGTGAGAGCCTCTCTAGCAGTTACCTTTGAGCTGAAACTGTTATGGGCTCTGTAACAAATTGCTTGCCTGCAGACAAGGTCACTCATATAAATTTTTATGAATTGCCTTCAGTTCCTTGAATCTATGAACTATGCAACCAAAGGCTAGCAATAAGCTTCACTAAATCAGTATTTCAACCTTTAATGATAATATCCACAGACTTTATGAGATCAGCTCAGTTTTAATTAAAGCTTATTGAAATTAACACAGCAACCCTGGAGAACATGTGTCAATAAATAAGGTCTTTAAAGGACAAACATTTACAAAAACTCTGAAAGAGACAATGGATCACTGGATCCATATCTTGTCATTCTCTGGGCCAGGAAACACAGTTTATTATTCTTGGGTTGCATCAAGGAGAATTTCATGGGCTCAGCCTCTCTTATTGTGAAATTTCAGGAAATTCATGTTTTCCTAAATGACTGTATTTTCTCTTCAGGTTATTTTGATCCCCTTTTCTCATGTTTCTGTCATTCTCTTTGTGATTGCTGCTTATGTAGATGTGTCTAACTGAGCCTTAAATTTTCTAATGTAAGCTCAGCAACATACAGCTCATTGTGGGCTGCCACACCTAGCCAGATGAATCTGAGATGGCCATCTACTTGACCTCTAGATACCATTGCTGAAAGACTCCAGGCTCTGACTTGGAGTAATACCTGTGTAATAGCAGCCTGCTCTGTAAGGCTGTCTCAGAAAACCGTGGTCTTAAACAGAACAGGCTTTGTGTTCAGGTAACTGAG